>CM053249.1:1190494-1272994 GCA_028583405.1 Pogonophryne albipinna
AATACCTGTACTTTCTACTTCTTACATGTTGAACCCAAATACCTGTACTTTCTACTTCTTACATGTTGAACACAAATACCTGTACTTTCTACTTCTTACATGTTGAGCACAAATACCATGTACTTTCTACTTCTTACATGTTGAACTCAAATACCTGTACTTTCTACTTCTCACATGTTGAACTCAAATACCATTACTTTCTACTTCTTACATGTTGAACACAAATACCTGTACTTTCTACTTCTTACATGTTGAACTCAAATACCTGTACTTTCTACTTCTTACATGTGAACACAAATACCTGTACTTTCTACTTCTTACATGTTGAACACCAAATACCTGTACTTTCTACTTCTACATGTTGAACACAAATACCTGTACTTCTACTTCTCACATGTTGAACTCAAATACCTGAACTTTCTACTTCTTACATGTTGAACACAAATACCTGTACTTTCTACTTCTTACATGTTGAACCCAAATACCATTACTTCTACTTCTTACATGTTGAACACAATACCTGTACTTTCTACTTCTCACATGTTGAACTCAAATACCTGTACTTTCTACTTCTTACATGTTGAACCCAAATACCTGTACTTTCTACTTCTTACATGTTGAACACAAATACCTGTACTTTCTACTTCTTACATGTTGAACACAAATACCTGTACTTTCTACTTCTTACATGTTGAACCCAAATACCTGTACTTTCTACTTCTTACATGTGAACCCAAATACCTGTACTTTCTACTTCTCACATGTTGAACACAATACCTGTACTTTCTACTTCTTACATGTTGAACCCAAATACCTGTACTTTCTACTTCTTACATGTTGAACACAAATACCTGTACTTTCTACTTCTTACATGTTGAACCCAAATACCTGTACTTTCTACTTCTTACATGTTGAACCAAATACCTGTACTTTCTACTTCTCTACATGTTGAACCAAATACCTGTACTTTCTACTTCTTACATGTTGAACACAAATACCTGTACTTTCTACTTCTTACATGTTGAACCCAAATACCTGTACTTTCTACTTCTCACATGTTGAACCAAATACCTGTACTTTCTACTTCTTACATGTTGAACACAAATACCTGTACTTTCTACTTCTTACATGTTGAACCCAAATACCTGTACTTTCTACTTCTCACATGTTTGAACATCAAATACCTGTACTTTCTACTTCTTACATGTTGAACACAAATACCTGTACTTTCTACTTCTTACATGTTGAACACAAATACCTGTACTTTCTACTTCTACATGTTGAACTCAAATACCTGTACTTTCTACTTCTTACATGTTGAACTCAAATACCTGTACTTTCTACTTCTTACATGTTGAACTCAAATACCTGTACTTTCTACTTCTTACATTTTGAACACAAATACCTTACTTTCTACTTCTTACATGTTGACCAAATACCTGTACTTTCTACTTCTTACATGTTGAACCCAAATACCTGTACTTTCTACTTCTCACATGTTGAACCCAAATACCTGTACTTTCTACTTCTTACATGTTGAACACAAATACCTGTACTTTCTACTTCTTACATGTTGACCCAAATACCTGTACTTTCTACTTCTCACATGTTGAACACAATACCTGTACTTTCTACTTCTTACATGTTGAACCCAAATACCTGTACTTTCTACTTCTCACATGTTGAACACAAATACCTGTACTTTCTACTTTCTCACATATTGAACTCAAATACCTGTACTTTCTACTTCTTACATATTGAACCCAAATACCTGTACTTTCTACTTCTCACATATTGAACACAAATACCTGTACTTTCTACTTCTTACATGTTGAACTCAAACCTGTACTTTCTACTTCTTACATATTGAACACAAATACCTGTACTTTCTACTTCTTACATGTTGAACACAAATACTGTACTTTCTACTTCTCACATATTGAACTCAATACCTGTACTTTCTACTTCTCACATGTTGAACACAAATACCTGTACTTTCTACTTCTTACATGTTGAACACAAATACCTGTACTTTCTACTTCTTACATGTTGAACCCAAATACCATTACTTTCTACTTCTTACATGTTGAACCCAAATACCTGTACTTTCTACTTCTCACATGTTGAACACAAATACCTGAACTTTCTACTTCTTACATGTTGAACACAAATACCTGTACTTTCTACTTCTTACATGTTGAACCCAAATACCTGTACTTTCTACTTCTTACATGTTGAACACAAATACCTGTACTTTCTACTTCTTACATGTTGAACCCAAATACCATTACTTTCTACTTCTTACATGTTGAACACAAATACCTGTACTTTCTACTTCTCACATGTTGAACTCAAATACCTGAACTTTCTACTTCTTACATGTTGAACACAAATACCTGTACTTTCTACTTCTTACATGTTGAACCCAAATACCATTACTTTCTACTTCTTACATGTTGAACACAAATACCTGTACTTTCTACTTCTCACATGTTGAACTCAAATACCTGTACTTTCTACTTCTTACATGTTGAACCCAAATACCTGTACTTTCTACTTCTTACATGTTGAACACAAATACCTGTACTTTCTACTTCTTACATGTTGAACACAAATACCTGTACTTTCTACTTCTTACATGTTGAACCCAAATACCTGTACTTTCTACTTCTTACATGTTGAACCCAAATACCTGTACTTTCTACTTCTCACATGTTGAACACAAATACCTGTACTTTCTACTTCTTACATGTTGAACCCAAATACCTGTACTTTCTACTTCTTACATGTTGAACACAAATACCTGTACTTTCTACTTCTTACATGTTGAACCCAAATACCTGTACTTTCTACTTCTCAAATGTTGAACACAAATACCTGTACTTTCTACTTCTTACATGTTGAACCCAAATACCTGTACTTTCTACTTCTTACATGTTGAACACAAATACCTGTACTTTCTACTTCTTACATGTTGAACCCAAATACCTGTACTTTCTACTTCTCACATGTTGAACCCAAATACCTGTACTTTCTACTTCTTACATGTTGAACACAAATACCTGTACTTTCTACTTCTTACATGTTGAACCCAAATACCTGTACTTTCTACTTCTCACATGTTGAACACAAATACCTGTACTTTCTACTTCTTACATGTTGAACACAAATACCTGTACTTTCTACTTCTTACATGTTGAACACAAATACCTGTACTTTCTACTTCTTACATGTTGAACTCAAATACCTGTACTTTCTACTTCTTACATGTTGAACTCAAATACCTGTACTTTCTACTTCTTACATGTTGAACTCAAATACCTGTACTTTCTACTTCTTACATTTTGAACACAAATACCTGTACTTTCTACTTCTTACATGTTGAACACAAATACCTGTACTTTCTACTTCTTACATGTTGAACCCAAATACCTGTACTTTCTACTTCTCACATGTTGAACCCAAATACCTGTACTTTCTACTTCTTACATGTTGAACACAAATACCTGTACTTTCTACTTCTTACATGTTGAACCCAAATACCTGTACTTTCTACTTCTCACATGTTGAACACAAATACCTGTACTTTCTACTTCTTACATGTTGAACCCAAATACCTGTACTTTCTACTTCTCACATGTTGAACACAAATACCTGTACTTTCTACTTCTCACATATTGAACTCAAATACCTGTACTTTCTACTTCTTACATATTGAACCCAAATACCTGTACTTTCTACTTCTCACATATTGAACACAAATACCTGTACTTTCTACTTCTTACATGTTGAACTCAAATACCTGTACTTTCTACTTCTTACATATTGAACACAAATACCTGTACTTTCTACTTCTTACATGTTGAACACAAATACCTGTACTTTCTACTTCTCACATATTGAACTCAAATACCTGTACTTTCTACTTCTCACATGTTGAACACAAATACCTGTACTTTCTACTTCTTACATGTTGAACACAAATACCTGTACTTTCTACTTCTTACATGTTGAACCCAAATACCTGTACTTTCTACTTCTTACATGTTGAACACAAATACCTGTACTTTCTACTTCTTACATGTTGAACCCAAATACCTGTACTTTCTACTTCTTACATGTTGAACTCAAATACCTGTACTTTCTACTTCTTACATGTTGAACACAAATACCTGTACTTTCTACTTCTTACATGTTGAACACAAATACCTGTACTTTCTACTTCTCACATGTTGAACTCAAATACCTGTACTTTCTACTTCTCACATGTTGAACTCAAATACCTGTACTTTCTACTTCTCACATGTTGAACTCAAATACCTGAACTTTCTACTTCTCACATGTTGAACTCAAATACCTGTACTTTCTACTTCTTACATGTTGAACACAAATACCTGTACTTTCTACTTCTCACATGTTGAACTCAAATACCTGTACTTTCTACTTCTTACATGTTGAACACAAATACCTGTACTTTCTACTTCTTACATGTTGAACACAAATACCTGTACTTTCTACTTCTCACATGTTGAACTCAAATACCTGTACTTTCTACTTCTCACATGTTGAACTCAAATACCTGAACTTTCTACTTCTCACATGTTGAACTCAAATACCTGTACTTTCTACTTCTTACATGTTGAACACAAATACCTGTACTTTCTACTTCTTACATGTTGAACCCAAATACCTGTACTTTCTACTTCTTACATGTTGAACCCAAATACCTGTACTTTCTACTTCTTACATGTTGAACACAAATACCTGTACTTTCTACTTCTTACATGTTGAACCCAAATACCTGTACTTTCTACTTCTTACATGTTGAACCCAAATACCTGTACTTTCTACTTCTTACATGTTGAACTCAAATACCTGTACTTTCTACTTCTTACATGTTGAACCCAAATACCTGTACTTTCTACTTCTTACATGTTGAACCCAAATACCTGTACTTTCTACTTCTTACATGTTGAACACAAATACCTGTACTTTCTACTTCTTACATGTTGAACCCAAATACCTGTACTTTCTACTTCTTACATGTTGAACCCAAATACCTGTACTTTCTACTTCTTACATGTTGAACCCAAATACCTGTACTTTCTACTTCTTACATGTTGAACCCAAATACCTGTACTTTCTACTTCTCTCATTTCCCAAACAGCTGGTTCCTTTAGTCTGAATGTGTGTTTGGTGGCGTGATCATTATTCTTTAGAGTCATTGCGTGCCTATTGATTTGAACACGATCCGTGTATCCATCATTTCCTGGTCTTCTCTAAAGAAGAGGGACCAATGGAAACGTTGTCATGTTGCCGTTGTTCAGCATGGAAACATTCATTAGCTAACAATGACATTATTGTTCTATTGATATAAAGGGAGGTCAGGTACTCTTTAAAACAGCTGCTAGTTATGGGTACTTTTTACTGAAGTACACTTCAAAGCCTCTTTACTTTCACTTGAGTTAAGAAGTTTAGTCAGTACTTCTACTTTCACCAGAGTATTTTTAAACACGTGTATCTGTACTTCTACTTGAGTAAAAGATGTGTGGACTCTTACCATCTCACTCAGTAACACACCTACATCTGGTTATTATAATATGGAAGTTATAAAGTTCCTACCCTCCATCAGGACCCTGAACACATCCTTTGAAATGGGAATCGTCGTCCCCAGAACCAGAACTGAGAACAGGAACGTGCAGATGGGATCTGCTACTTTATATTCAGGCTGTGGAGGAAAACACACATCTGATTATAAACTAATATTCAACTTCAATTTAAGAAGTTTGGGTTATTTAGATTCCAAAACATGTCTTTTTTTAAACTAGTGGAAAGAAACCCTCCCAAATCCACATCTTTAGGGGTTTATTTGACCGCTTGTGTCTGCAGAGTTCTTACAGAAGAAGTATTAGTACCACGGTTCTTCCAAGTGCTCGGGTAATGAAATGTGATCTGTGTTTCTCAAACGTTTTCATACCAAGGACACTTAACCAAAAATAAAACCCTCGCGGAGGAACGGACCACCTCCTGCTTTCTCCAACAGATTACAGCCTGATAACGACAGCTGCACTTCTCTGCATCGCCTCGTTCACACGTTAAAGCAACGATACAACAACTACAGATTCTCGAAGGCGTTTCCTTCAGGAGAGATTTAAAATGCTCTCAGGTTTTACACCTCTTATCAAATGTAGACTACATTTATTGCAGAGTTTATGTCCAGCAGACTCTCAGACTCTCAGACTCTCAGACTCACAGACTCTCAGACTCTCAGACTCACAGACTCTCAGACTCACAGACTCTCAGACTCACAGACTCTCAGACTCTCAGACTCTCAGCCTCTCAGACTCTCAGACTCTCAGACTCTCAGACTCACAGACTCTCAGACTCTCAGACTCTCGTTTTACTGAAAGAAATGCAAAATGCATGAAGTACGTTAAGTATTTAGCATTGTTTACGCACTCATTGACTGCGTGTCTCTGTCGCTCCTATACTAGTCATTAATTTATCATTTATTTATTTCAAATGTGAAACAGGGCCCCGATTGGACCACTGGGTTTAAGTCTGAATATTTGCAAAAGCTAACCCCCCCCCCCCCCCCTAGCTAACATGGTTTGTAACGCTAGCATGCTTAAATAAGAGGGTGTAAACATTAGAGTAGCTTAGCATTAGCATGTTAGCATTAGCATGTTAGCATGGATGTGTTTCGGGCTGACCCTGAAGTGTATGATGGTTGCAGCCAGCAGCACCCCAAAACTCTGCAGCAGATCCCCGACAACGTGAACAAAAGCTGCCCGAACACTGGCATTGTGTCCATGATGGAGGTCAGGGTGAAGGTCGTGATGATGAAGGTCATGATGAAGGTCACGCTGTTTGTCAGTCTGCAGTCTGGCGGGGGGAAAGCTGTGGTTGTGACCGTGTGAAGCTCCGGACTGATGAAGAATCAGGACCATCCTGCAGGGGGGGAAGTGGAGATAGTATAGTATATAGTATAGATTCAATGATGAAAAAGTACTCAGATCTTTTACTTGAGTAAAAGTAGAAGTACTCAGATCTTGTACTGAGTAAAAGTAGAAGTACTCAGATCTTGTACTTTAGTAAAAGTACTCAGATCTTGTACTTTAGTAAAAGTAGAAATACACAGATCTTGTACTTGAGTAAAAGTAGAAGTACTCAGAGCTTGTACTTGAGTAAAAGTAGAAGTACTCAGATCTTGTACTTGAGTAAAAGTAGAAGTACTCAGATCTTGTACTTTAGTAAAAGTAGAAGTACACAGAGCTTGTACTTGAGTAAAAGTAGAAGTACTCAGAGCTTGTACTTGAGTAAAAGTAGAAGTACTCAGATCTTGTACTTGATTAAAAGTAGAAATACACAGAGCTTGTACTTGAGTAAAAGTAGAAGTACTCAGAGCTTGTACTTGAGTAAAAGTAGAAGTACTCAGATCTTGTACTTTAGTAAAAGTACTCAGATCTTGTACTTTAGTAAAAGTAAAAGTACTCAGATCTTGTACTTGAGTAAAAGTAGAAATACACAGATCTTGTACTTGAGTAAAAGTAGAAATACACAGATCTTGTACTTGAGTAAAAGTAGAAATACACAGATCTTGTACTTGAGTAATAGTAGAAATACACAGATCTTGTACTTGAGTAAAAGTAGAAATACACAGATCTTGTACTTGAGTAAAAGTAGAAGTACTCAGAATGTACTCCAGGTGGAACTAAAGTACCTTAAACTTGTGCTTAAGTACTGAGTAAATGTACTTAGTTACTTCCCTCCTCTGGATGTTAGCTGTGTTTACTCACAGCACGTTGACCCCCACCGCCCCCCCCGATGTTATGAGCATGATGAAACTGTCGATCTCGTAATCTCCATCAGAAATCCTCCGAGCGGCGGAGATCAGCAGCAACACCGTCACGATCCAGATGGAAAACACCGACAGCAGCATGCCCAGGATCTCTGAGGGTCAGTGGGGGAAATATTAAACTAACAGGTATCACAATGAAACCCAACCGGTTCATTACTGACATTAACACAAGTACTTTTTACATTACAAGTTTTCTGACCGGTGATGTTTTAGATATGCAAATGAGGCGTTAAAATGCGAATTGTTGGTGAATTTAGGAGAAATCTGCAGATACATTAAAGAAGTAAAACAATGAATTATCTTTGACCCATAAGAACCCAGACCCAATTCTACTTTAGGGGAATTAAGGGGAACATCATTTAGTACCAAGGGGGTCAAACTCAAACACACAGTGGGCCAAAATAAAAAATGGGTACAAGTGGAGGGCCGGACTGGTTCAATGTTTATTGCAGAACTTATTGAAATGAACTTATTGCACATATTAAACCTGGAACTAACAAAGCTTAAATTATTGCCTATAAAAACAACATTAAACATTAAATAATCAGTTGCATTCATTTCTTATGGCTCTATCTGCAGCTTTTCCAGAGTCATTTCTTATGAGTACATTTTCCCACAGGCCAACAACAGCTTCAACAAAACTATTCCCCTCAAAGAACAAACCAAACATGCCCTGTTGTCGTGAGAGAGAAAGTGCAGAAGGAAACATCCATTAGACTCAGTGTGCTGCTCTGTGATGCTAGTTCAGATACTTGGCATCTCATCTTGGTTGCAAGGTCATCAATGTTTGGGCTCAGGCTCTGAGCTCAGTGTGCATCGAGACCGGGTGACGACACTACCTATTGACGCAGCAACCACTGTAAGTTATATTGTTGTTTAATTAGACTTCTCTGTTTAATTTATTCTACTCTGTAATTGTTCTGTAGTTATTGGAGCTAAAACGGCGCTTTTGAGAGATTTTAAATCTCAGATCTGCTCAAAGGAAACCTGTTACCCAGGTCTCAGTCGGGCACTCAAGCCTGCATTACAATATAGGCAGGGACACTCTGCTGTCGCCCATCAGCTGTAGAGAGTTAACTAATTAGAGGGGCGTGGCCCCACAGCTGTGAGCACTCAGCAATCAGGCGTCCATTTTAGGTAGCTCTTTCCTAGAGCGTCAGACTGACAAAGACATTGGAGTCCTGCTGGAGTCACGAGGGTGGCAAAGAGGAGGCAAATCCTACTTTGATTGAGCTAAGTATCGCTGGTGTTTTATTTCATTTGGTTTTTTAGCCCCTCAGGCTATAATCATGTGTATTTTCTCCATTCCTGTTCACGTGTCTTCTCGCAATCATCGCTGGCCCCGCGCATCTCCTAATCGATATAACCGGCCTGCTCTCGTCTATCCCACATGCTCCACTGAGATCCAACATCTAGTTTCAGGCGGCCTGTGGAACTGCCAGTCAGCTGTTCCTAAGGCTGACTTCATCTCTGGCTACGCTTCCCTGCAGTCTCTGGATTTCCTTGCTCTCACTGAGACCTGGATTACTCCATCCAACACATCCACCCCAGCAGCTCTCTCCACAGCATATTCCTTCTCCCATACACCCAGACCCACTGGCAGAGGAGGTGGCACTGGTCTCCTGCTCTCTCCCAAATGGAGCTTTTCCCTCTTCAAGCTACCTAACTTCACTCCTTCCACCTTTGAATTCCATGCCGTCACAGTAACCCATCCTATACAATGAACCATTGTTGTTCTCTACCGTCCACCAGGCGCCTTGGGAGACTTCTTGGAGGAATTAGATAATCTCCTCTCACACATCCCTGAAACTGGCCCTCCCGCTGTACTTCTCGGAGACTTCAACCTCCAGACAGGGAAGATAGACGAACTAACATCTCTGTTAACCTCCTTTGCTTTCTCACTGTCTCCATCCCCACCAACTCATAAAGCTGGCAATGTCCTTGATCTCATATTCTCAAGGAACTGCACTACTTCTAACCTCTCTGTAAACCCACTCCACACATCCGATCACTTCTTCATTTCATTCTCTCTACCTCTTTCCAAACATAACAAACTAATCTCTTCTCATCCTGCACCTGTCCGCCGTAACCTTCGTTCCCTCTCCCCCTCTACCTTTGCCTCATCGGTGCTCTCAGCCCTCCCTTCCTCTGACTCGTTCCAACTCCTGCCTCCAAACTCTGCTGCAGAAACTCTCCTCTCTTCTCTGGACTCTCTCTGTCCTCTCACATCTCGGCAGGCTCGTCAGTCCCCTCCTGCTCCCTGGCTAAATGACGCACTGTGTGCTAATAGAACCGTCCTTCGGGCAGCAGAGTGGAAACTGTGGAAATCCAAACACCATGACGACCTCCTAACCTATCAGGCTCTCCTCTCCTCTTTCTCTGCTTCCATCTCTCAGGCAAAAAGCACTTTCTTTCAAGATAAGATCCAATCTTCCTATTCCAATCCCAAAAAACTATTTTCCATCTTCTCCTCCCTCCTGGACCCTCCCTCCTGGACCCTCCCTCCTGGACCCCCCCAAAGCCCCTTCCCCCTCCTCCCTCCTGGACCCCCCCAAAGCCCCTTCCCCCTCCTCCCTCTTGGACCCCCCCAAAGCCCCTTCCCCCTCCTCCCTTCTGTCAAGTGACTTTGTTAACCACTTTGAAAAAAGGTTGATGATATTCGCTCTTCTTTTTCTGACTCACCTTTACTCACCGCTGGGTCACCAGACCCTCCTTTCACCCACACACTGACCTCCTTCTCCCCTCTCTCTCCAAGTGAGGTTCTTACCCTCATTACCTCTGCCCGTCCTACCACCTGTCCTCTGGACCCTATCCCTTCAAACCTCCTTCAGACTATCGCTCCTGATATTCTACCGTTTCTCACCCATTTCATCAACACTTCTCTAACTTCTGGTCACTTTCCAAACAGTCTCAAGGAGGCAAGAGTAAACCCTCTCCTAAAGAAACCCACTCTCAACCCGTCTGATGTTATAAACTACAGGCCTGTCTCTCTCCTCCCGTTCCTGTCTAAAACACTTGAACGCGCTGTCTTTAAACAACTCTCCTGTTATCTCCATCAGAACAACCTTCTGGATCCGCACCAGTCTGGTTTCAAGGCAGGTCACTCCACAGAAACTGCCCTCCTTGCTGTCACTGAGGAACTGCACACTGCTAAAGCAGCCTCCCTCTCCTCTGTCATCATCCTGTTGGACCTGTCTGCTGCATTCGACACAGTGAACCATCAGATCCTCCTTCACACTCTCCAAGAACTTGGAGTTTCAGGCTCTGCACTTTCCCTCATCACCTCATACCTCAAAGACCGTACCTACAGGGTAACTTGGAGAGGGCCCGAGTCCGACCCTTGTCAATTAACTACAGGGGTCCCTCAGGGCTCTGTTCTTGGTCCCCTCCTCTTCTCCCTGTACACAAACTCGCTCGGATCAGTCATTAGCCCGCATGGTTTTTCATACCACTGCTACGCTGACGACACCCAATGAATTCTGTCCTTTCCCCGCTCAGAGACCCAGGTCGTCGCACGCATCTCTGCTTGTCTAGCTGACATCTCTCAGTGGATGTCTGCTCACCACCTCAAGCTCAACCTTGACAAGACTGAACTGCTTTTCCTTCTGGGAAAAGATTGTCCCACTCTTGACCTGACGATCAACATCGGCACCTCTGTTGTTTCCCCGACTCAGACTGCAAGGAATCTGGGTGTGACCCTAGATAACAACCTGTCCTTCACTGCAAACATCGCTGCTACAACCCGTTGCTGCAGATACACGCTTTACAACATCAGAAGGATACGTCCCCAGCTGACCCAGAAAGCGACGCAGGTTCTGGTCCAGGCTCTCGTCATCTCACGCCTAGACTACTGCAACTCCCTCCTGGCTGGTCTACCTGCATGTGCCATCCGACCTCTGCAGCTCATCCAGAATGCAGCGGCTCGTCTGGTCTTCAACCTTCCTAAATGTTCCCACACCACTCCGCTCCTCCGCTCCCTCCACTGGCTTCCAGTAACTGCTAGAATCCACTTCAAGACAATGGTACTTGCGTACCATGCTGCGAATGGATCTGGCCCTTCCTACATCCAGGACATGGTTAAACTGTACACCCCAGCACGTGCACTCCGCTCTGCATCAACCAAACGGCTCGCTGCACCCTCGCTGCCAAGGGGACCCAAGTTCCCATCAGCAAAAACACGTGGGTTTGCTATCCTGGCTCCAAAATGGTGGAATGAGCTCCCCATTGACATCAGGACAGCAGATAGCTTACACACCTTCCGGCGCAGACTGAAAACTCATCTCTTTCGACTCCACTTCGAGCAATAGAACTATTAACAAAGCACTTATATACTAATAAAGGACTGGCTTACCTAAAGCCAGTTGAGTAGCACTTGAAATGTTTGGCTCGATGAAACCTGATTTACTTTATGATTCTGTTTTCTTCAAGGTTGTGTCTTCCTGGTCGACTGTACTTATTGTAAGTCGCTTTGGATAAAAGCGTCAGCTAAATGCAATGTAATGAGGAGACCCTCAGGATGGAGTGAAGGTGTGCGTGCAATATACCGGAGGGCCAGATCTAATAGTAATTAGAAATTATCCTGCGGGCCGAAATTAAATCCACCAAGGGCCTGATTTGGCCCCCGGGCCTCGAGTTTGACACATGTGGTTTAGAACATATAGTTGAACACATTTCGGACAAGTAACACCACCTAGTGTCAAACATCTGAAAAGTGAGATATGTCACATTGGGCGATAATGGTAAAGTAATGGTTATTAATAACTTAATTAATGAGGATGATTTTTTTGTTTGAAATTTCTTTAAACATTCTTTGAATTGAAGAATATAGAATATATTAACTAAATATCCTTGAATCATGATCATATTTCTAATTGTGACATGTCACTAGATTTACTGAGAAAGTTTAAGGTTAAAGTCCCGATGTGAAATGAACGATATTTATCTTATTTGTTTCATATCAATTTGATCAAGAAATGTTTTCACAACAGGTTCAATGTAATAAAGGACATGTTATGTAAGCATTATAATTCTTTAATGGCTTGAATCTTAAAGAGGACCTAACATGCAAAAGTCACTTTTTGATGTCTTCTCTACATCAACGTGCGTCCCCGGTGCGTCCCCGGTGCGTCAGGGAACTCACGCAGCATCAGGGAATAAAACCCTCTCTTTTCCTCCGTACCCAAATCTCTAAAAACGGGGAACAACGGAGTTGATCCAGATTTGCGTCCGATATGACGTAATATCTGAAATGTGGACCCACGGCCCAATCAGAAAGCTGCTATCAGAAACAATGCCCGACTGTTTTGGACGTAATATGGTCGGTGTTTACATTAGCATCGCTAACACTCAGAGCTAACCTGTACTGGAGAGCATGTGTGTGAAGAAGCAGGAAGTAAAAAGGAACTCACCTTGTGGTATAACCGGCAAGAGAGAAAGCCTTTGAGCTCCAAACTGTTTCAGAGAGAATCCTTGATAATCCATGATATGGCGTTTCATCACGGCAGCATTTAGTTTAGACAGTAGCTGCCGGGTCCCGCATGAGCTCAGACCCCTCCTCTTTAAAGCTTTATACCCAAATCAGCACTTTAGAAACAGGAAGTGAAACAGAGGGATATGAGGCATGGCTAGAATGATCTGTTTGGTGTTTGGAGCAAAACACTTCATAGAAATGTTTTTATATATTAGAGATCTATGCTATTGCCTACAAATAGCACGATAGGTGACCTTTAACTTTAGCAACAAAAAACAAGCTTTTGAAAAGTAGCTAGTTCTGTCGCATGTGTCATGGCCCATGAACATATTGGACATGTTGTTATTTGTGTCAAAAAAGGTCATAATATAGTAAGAAGTAAAAGAGTTCTCAAACTGCTCGGTGCTGCAGCTGCATGTCTTTAACTAGGGCCACATATTTAATAAGTAAAGCAATGATTTATCTCTAAATATGATAGTTCTGCTTTAAAGTGCAGAGACCTGCTCGATGCCATCCGAAGGTCATGGAGTCAGTCTTTGGTCTGGAGGAGAGCCACAGAGAGAAGCAGCTGATGGAGATGCTGCAGACGTCCGTCAGCAGGTGCGCTGCGTCCGTCATGATGGCCAGAACTCTGAGCGAAGTATCCACCTAAGGGGGTAACAGTGTCATTTCAACTGTTACCGGGCAGAACTGGGCAGTTAGTAATACTTTAATTGACTTAATTGATTACTGTATCTGTTAATTGATCCAATCATATCCTGTTGAAGTGAAGTTATGAATGTAAGAGATGCATTTATCTGTTTTAGGATTGGTTGATATTGTGAAGAATGTGATGTCTGGATATGTTTTAGTTGTTACTGCAGGAATAATGAAAAGGAAAACAAATATTTGGAATAAGCTTTAAATAATAGTTGAAATGTGTAGTTTTTTTGGCTCCTCCCCCTTCTCACCGACCACCTCCCCGGTCATGAAGACGAGGCTGACGACGGCGGCCATGATGAGCTTCTTCCTCGCCGAACGCCTCGCAACGCTTTCCTCCGGCAGAGTGTCCGAGTCCCTGCAGAACCGGGAGGGAAACCCTGCGTCTTCGTCTGCACCGGATTCTGAGTCTGAACATCTGGGTTCTGGAGAACTGGACCTGAGTAGAGGGGGGGTATAATTGTTTTAATTCAGAAATCTAATATTGAAGTCAGAATTCTTAAAAATATATTTTTAGAAAAAATAAGAAATATATGTTTTTCAGATTCTTTAAAAAAATGTAAATGATAAAAATAAGAAAGTCTGAAAATATTGTCAAGACTCTTTAAGACTTTGACCTCAACGTTCTGAGAATAATAAAAGTAATATATTCTTTAATGAAAATCTCAGAATTCTGACATGTTCCTGAGATACCTGAGGAGAAAAATATATAACGTATTTTCTTTGAATTTCAGAAATTCGACTTTAATCTGAGAAATAAATCAGAAATCTGGGGAGATTTTCAGATTTTGTTGTTCTTTTCTCAGGGCGGTGGTCCTTAGGGACTTGGCTTGGCAACTGGAAGGTCACCAGTTCAAGTCCCGGCAAGACCAAGTGCTACCGAGGTGTCCCTGAGCAAGGCACCATTCACTGCTCCCCGGGCGCCGTACATACTGGCAGCTCACTGCTCCTAACACAGGATGGGTCAAATGCAGAGAAACCGTTGTGTTACATAGAACCTGTACTACGTGACAATAAAAGGAAAACAAACAAAAAAAGAACTGAGAGAAAAATAAATCTATTTTTGTTTTCGGAAAATATCAGAATCCCGACTTTCTTCCCAGACATCTAACTTTAATCTCAGAACATCTTAAGGCACGGACACACCAGGCCGATTATCGGCGTCGATGGACGTCAGGCCGACGATGCTCGTCGACACACCCTACTCAGATTGGTGTGTCCCGGCGCACCGTCGGGTCTTTTCAGCCGGGTCGACGCCTTTTCGGCTGAAAACCGTCGGCCAAAGGCTGTCGGCAAAAGAAATCACTGATTGGCTGTTCAGCTAGCGAATCAGTGCATGAGAAGCGAAACGGAAGTGAGGGACTCAAACAAACGATTAAGAAGGCAAATGTGAGACTTCCTTTAACTCCAGCTCTCGACAGGTTCGGGAAAGCCCCGTGAGCTTCTCGCTGTAGAGTGAACATGGAACCACGCTATTTGTTGTTTGTTTGTATCACGCGGTCTGTTCTTCTTCTCTCGGTTATCACGCAGTCTGTCTTCTTGTTGTTGCCTCTCTTGAATGACGAATACACACTACCGCCCCCTGCTGGTAAGGAGGTATTGCCACTCACGCATGCGCAGTTCGTACGTGCTTCTTGGCCGTCGGCTGAAGTCTTGTCGGTGTGTTCCAGTGCGACACACGGCCAAGACGCAGAGACGCGAGGCGACGCAACAGTCGGGTCCGTCTGTGTCAGTTCTTTGGAGTCAGCTTGGTGCGTCCGGGCCTTTAGACGTTTTCCCAGCATTTTGAAATTTTCAGAAAACAAAAATAATTTCTTTTTTCTTAGAGTTCAGATTTTTTAAGTCAGAGATTTTATTTTTTAGGATTCTAACTTTAATCACACTTTAGGTCAGATCTCATGTTGCCCTGATCCCCTTCTGTAGCGTGAAGCCAGACATGAGAGGATTAAGATTATAAAAACGTACCGTCTGAGAGGATCCGGATGAATCAGACGCTGCTTTTCTGAATCCTCCGATAGCTCCATTTATTCTGCCTGTCCGTTTCAATAAAGTTCAACTGGAGCTGGTTCTCCTGCAAACTGGTTCTCCTGCAAACTGGTTCTCCCTGTGAGTTGAAATAAAGTTCAAATGAAACTGGTTCTCCTGTAGTTTTAAATGCAGGTGTATCTGGAATCCTTCCACCTGCTGCAGCTCTCTTTTCTCCCAGAGGAGGAGCAGCAGCAGCCAATAGCAGGCAAGCTCAGAGCTGCAGCAGCCAATAGCAGGCGAGCTCAGAGCTGCAGCAGCCAATAGCAGGCGAGCTCAGAGCTGCAGCAGCCAATAGTAGGCGAGCTCACAGCTGCAGACGTCACAATGAAAACACAGATTTAAGATTTCAAGACATCTTTATTTTATCAGACAAATATTTTACAGAAACAGACATTTTGTCAAAGTTTAAAAAATGGCACAATTAGCCGAGGAATGTTGAGATGATAAAAACAAATATATCGTCTGTTTGTCTTTTGTTTTTAAAGTTTGATTAAAACAACAAATATATATATATATATAATATATTCATTGTTAACATTTGATCCAAATAATTGAAAAATAATCCCAATAAAAAAAGTATGTAATCTGGCACTTTAGTGGGTTTTCTGTCGAGTAAATAAAACATTTCTAAAATTGTTTACATTTCAATCGAAGTCAGAATAAAATTTAAAATTAAGTTTTTATTTGTACAAAACGCAGAAACCTGACATTCCTACACCCAGCAGATAAACAAACACAAACATGATGCCATAAGTTAAGGAGTTTTATCTTAATATACACTTAATTTGTAATAAAACCTCCAATGAAAAATATACCTCTGAATTTACATCGTCTCTCACACCAGAGATCACTTCCTCGACTCATCTGAGAATATCCATCCCAACATTTGGCCATAACTGTGTTTTAGCAGGAAGTGTTGTTCAGTAAATATCAGACGATAAGAAGGAGCTTTATCAGTACCTTAAGAAGTATTGGAGGTCACCTTAAGAAGTATTGGAGGTCACCTTAAGAAGTATTGGAGGTCACCTTAAGAAGTATTGGAGGTCACCTTATGTGCAGCAACAGCAATAAGAAAACAAATGAAGGGAAATACGCTTTATTTTTTAGATTTATGTGCCTTAGATGTCTGTGTTTTACCCAGGTATGGAGCTGAGGTCTGCAAAACGACTGCAAAGAAGGAAAAGCGCCATCTTAGCTTAGCATAGAGCAGTAATACAGGGAGAAACAGCTAGCTTAGCATAGAGCAGTAATACAGGGAGAAACAGCTAGCTTAGCATAGAGCAGTAATACAGGGAGAAACAGCTAGCTTAGCATAGAGCAGTAATACAGGGAGAAACAGCTAGCTTAGCATAGAGCAGTAATACAGGGAGAAACAGCTAGCTTAGCTTAGAGCAGTAATACAGGGAGAAACAGCTAGCTTAGCATAGAGCAGTAATACAGGGAGAAACAGCTAGCTTAGCATAGAGCAGTAATACAGGGAGAAACAGCTAGCTTAGCATAGAGCAGTAATACAGGGAAACAGCTAGCTTAGCATAGAGCAGTAATACAGGGAAACAGCTAGCTTAGCTTCGAATTAAGACAGAAAACAAGAAAGAAACGCTATCCTGGCTTTGCAAAAGTGATTTATACTAGAAGTGGGAAACCGCTAGCTTAGCTTAGCATAAAAACGTGGAAATAAAGACTGGGGCTGAAGTCGAATAGTCCATTTAGTACCGCAGTCTCTTCTCCTAAGTCCTTTTGAATTCTCCTATCCACTATCCCTTAACCCCGTGACCTTTCACTCAGAGGTCAAGGAATAGACGATAGGGTTAGAATTTAGGAGCTGATTTTTGGACTATTCGATTGCAGCCTGGGAATAAGGAGAAACAGTTAGCTTAGCATAGAGTAGCAATACAGGGAGAAACAGCTAGCTTAGCACAAAAAATGTGGAAATAAGGACTGGAAATAATGAGAAACAGCTAGCTTAGCTTCACATAAAGTAGCAATACAGGGAGAAACAACTAGGTTAGCTTAGCACAAAAACGTGGAAATAAAGACTGGGAATAATGAGAAACAGCTAGCTTAGCTTCACATAAAGTAGCAATACAGGGAGAAACAGCTAGCTTAGCTTAGCATAAAGACAGAAAACTAGAAAGAAACGCTATCCTGGCTTTGTAAAAGTAGGCTACCTTACAATAGGAAGAAACGGCTAGTTTAGCTTAGCATAAAAACTGGGAAATTAAATAGGAAAGTTAGCAAGGCTCTATTTTTTCTAACTGTGGTTTTAAGGAGAGTTGAATTCTGGAAATCAAAACAAGAGACACCCAAACTCCCAGAAACGTATTTTCAGGGCGTCTCAAATTATTAACGCTTATAGTGAAGACAGCGAGTTTTAAAACCATGCTAACTTTCCCTACTACTTCCAGTCATTATGCTAAGCTATGCTAAACACATCCTAGACTGCAGCTCCATACTTCATATTCTGTGGGTGTATTTTTTTTACTCTAAATACAGTTTAATTCAAAAACAAGTTATGATTATAAAATTATTTGTTGGTGATTTTTATCTAATTTAATGCCTGAAAATAACACAAATATGGACCCTTGTCTTTTCGGATATAGTGCTGTGTTGTCAATTAAAGACTAAGCAATTAAACACCTAATTTTGTCTAAGTTTTAGAAGGAAAGTGACGAAGCGTTTCTCTCAAAATGTTGATTTAATCCTGTATTGTCCGTCAGCATCTCTGTTAATTCTACTATTTATTTACATCCAAACATACAGATGTCACAATACGCTGTTCATCATTTCAAAAAGCCCTATTTTCTATAATATGTGTTTATGTGCAGCGTGGCAGAACCCATCGAGTGGTTGGCTTTAAAGATAACATTTTGCATTAAAAAGTATCAAAACATTTCGTCCGTCTTTGAGCCGAAACGTCGTCAGACCGTCGCGGCAGCTTTTCGATATTAAAGTGCACAAAGACAAATATATTCCAGAGCTTTGATCTGCATGGCTTTCGTCCCTGAAGTCCGACACGAGATGGGACCAAAGACAAACCCACTGGCAGTTTATAAAAAGGAAAAATATGGCACAATATCACCACTAAAAATCTCTCTAAAGCGGTCGCTGATGGTCGGGGTTTCGTCCAATCACTTGATGCCGTTCGTGGCGTGAGGCTGAATCACGATGGGTGCATTTTCACCTGCAGGGAGAAAAAAAAGGACATTTATTAAGTTTCTACCGTCTTATTTCTAATTTTGCAGAAAAAGCAGCAACACGTAGAAGGTTGCTTCAAATGGAAAGCATAGATGAAGATACACTTGGCCACATTACAGAGAGGATTGTGCATCGGTACGGAAGAGGATTAGGGCCACAAGTGAACTAAAACAAATATTTTCACATGTGGTCGTAATCATCGTCCATGCATCGGGAATATTAATCGAAATAAGAATGACTTTCCCCAGAAGGAAATTAGCTTTTGTTAGAGTTGCTTTAAAAGTTATTAAAAAAACAGAGAAGATAAAAGTACAATTTGTGCAAATAAATATGTAAAGTGACAATCCAATAATAAGATATTCCACCTTCAGATATTTTGCTTTCCATCAGGCATCACGGATCCATGACATATAATAATGTCAAGCAACAGCTATAGAGAGGCGAAGTCCCGCCCATCTACTTCCGACCCGTTTGAATTGTGCCACGAATTACACATGTTTGTCAATCTTAACAAATAATTTCCATGTCAAAAAAGTCACAGTTTGTCGTAAAACTGTTGAAATATAAGACTATGAAAAATACGCAACTAGAAAGACTACAAGTCCCAGAGTCCCGGTCCCGCATGCTGGCTCTTAGGAACCGACTGACTCCCCTTGTGTGTGTGCACAGCTCTCAACACGCCCAGACTTGGAGTGATTTCCACCTCTTTTAATACTTTCCACCTCATTCTGAAAGAAAGAAGTGAAATGTTTCAACGGGACGGCCGTCTTGGTGTGTGGAGCGCAGGGGCGCCGTAAGGGGGTGAAAAGTTAGGACGATTCTAAGGGCCCGTGACTGACAGGGGCCCCAAACATTTTTAGAACATTAAGAACAAATGTTTAAGTAACCTTTGATCAATCATCAACAATTAACATTAATATAACGTCAAATTGATAATGTACTCACTAAACTTATGATTCATTCATTTCTTCCAAAAGTTAATTATCCAAAGCCTCTGTACCCACCCCTCTATTTACATGTAATGGTTTGGTCCTGCCTCCAAACGCTGTGCGGCACCGGCCCTTTCTAGCAGAGAGAGAGCATGTGAGCAGGGATGCTAGTACTTACGATGTCTCAACGACTAACAAAGTCAGGCTTTCAACAAAGAAAAGAAAGGAGAGAAAGAGAGAGGGACTAAAGGGCGACAGGATGTCACCCAGTTTTTCAAAAGAAAAGGTGGGTGTGGTCCATGAGTGGTGGAAATTAGTCTGTTAGCTAAGCGTAGTCCATTGTAAATAATAATTGTAATGTTTTGCTGACATTAAGTACTGTTAATATCTTCACAGAAAATGCTGAGGTTTTTCATTTCACAAAATCCCTGGCGGCGCCCCTGGTGGTGCGAGGCGGGAGTTGTAGTTCATTGAGCGGTTTCACACAAACAAAGTGTAACTTCACAGTTTTACGACACAATTTTATTTTTTTGCCTTGCAAAATTATCTTTTAAATTAACAAACATCATATGTGTAATTCGTGGCACAATTCAAACAGGATTGAAAGATAATCTTTCTCTCTCCATTGACTTCAATACAGACTTGTTCTGACAGAAGGTCCATGGAGCTCCCCGGAAAGGGAGGGACCTCGCCTCTCTATAGGTTAATAAGCAACACAGGAAACAACGATACCACATTTTAAAACAGCGTCCCGTAGAAGTGGTAGGAAGAAATGTTAGCAAGTGATTCGGCAAACAAAGCCAGGAGCTGCTGAAAACCAAACCTCCTCCATGGTAAAGCTTAAAGCTTGATGTTCTGTGAGTTAGTGAATCAGCCGAGGAGAACTTTAGAACTTTAACTTTACCTGCGGAGTTGACGACTGTGTCTGAAGTGTCAGCGCTCGGCTGAATAATTATTACATGGTCTGCCGCTGTGAAAAAGGAAATGTAACACTGAGAAAACCCCCTCTACTTCTTATCATCAGTGTTTGCACCAGCTAAAGGTCAAAGGTGTTACAACCTTTCCACCTATAATGTTTCTGCAGCAGACGGTGAAGGACACTGCGATCTCTTACTCTTGACTGCGCATTAACTGGGACATGATTGTGGTTTAAAAAAATATGACCATGTAGGTAAAATAGAGCGGTGCAGAGAGGACGTATTACCCTGAAGGAAGCCGCTGGTTCCCTCGACAAAAAAGCAACGGGATTCCTCCAGAGGGTTTAGGAAAATAGCTGGAAATAAGGTCTGTGGAAAACGAACCTGTTTGATGAATGCACGTTTTGTTCAGCCGGATAATCTCCACATGTCTACTTTTATCATTTTCTAATCATAAATCTAATGTTCAGAAGCAAAATGCTAACGTGGTGCTATAAACCACATGTGTCAAACTCGAGGCCCGGGGGCCAAATCAGGGCCTTGGTGGATTTAATTTCGGCCCGCAGGATAATTTCTAATTCCTATTAGATCTGGCCCTCCGGTATATTGCACGCACACCTTCACTCCATCCTGAGGGTCTCCTCCGCTCAGAGCCTGAGCCCAAACATTGATGACCTTGCACCCAAGATGAGATGCCAAGTATCTGAACTAGCATCACAGAGCAGCACACTGAGTTTAATGGATGCTTCCTTCTGCACTTTCTCTCTCACGACAACAGGGCATGTTTGGTTTTCTCTTTGAGGGGAATAGTTTTGTTGAAGCTGTTGTTGGCCTGTGGGAAAATGTACTCATAAGAAATGACTCTGGAAAAGCTGCAGATAGAGCCATAAGAAATGAATGCACCTGATTATTTAATGTTTAATGTTGTTTTTATAGGCAATCATTTAAGCTTTGTTAGTTCCAGGTTTAATATGTGCAATAAGTTCATTTCAATACGTTCTGCAATAAACATTGAACCAGTCCGGCCCTCGACTAGTACCCATTTTTTAATGTTGGCCCACTTTGTATTTGAGTTTGACCCCCCTGCTTAAAGGAACTACAGCGAGTCCAGCAGCACGACTTCAACGTCACGCCAACTTCAGATCCATATTCAAACACACAGATTCTAGATGGAACGAGTTGAAGCGTTTGTTTGAACACTTTGCAGGAGGCAGGGACTTGCTTTCAAGCAGAACAGAAACTAACTTAGAGGAGTGTTTACGTGTTCGGCGTAATGACGTACAACGGCCTCCACGACTTCTGTAGTCCTATTCAGCCACTTGGTAACAACCATCGTTTTTCAGACACGTCCACTCTTCAGAAATCACCACTTCTTGATATTTTCACGTGTGTCTTGGAATACAAAGGGACTAGAGATGTCCCGATCCGATAACGTGATTTTCAAAAGATCGGAAGAAAAAAAATCGGGGATCGGGATTTTTTTCTTCCTTTTTTTTATAAAATATTTTTATTATTTTATTTAATGTTACAAAACAAAAAGGACCATGTTCACGTCTTAAAGTCATCCTGAGGCCTTAGTTTTGGTTTAAAGTTACACAACATCATGTATGTGTTGCTTCTTTTGAGCTTGTTTTCAGACCTGGTTGCTTATTTCTCTCAAAGCTGGCAACAGAGTGGGCGCAGTGTCTAATAGTAGCAGTAAGCTAACGAGAGGCTACGTTCAGCTGGTGACTCGGGACAGAGAAAATGTCAGGAGTTTGGAAGTATTATAAAATTGAAAGCGAAGGCAGTGTAACAGCCAGAGGTCGCGTTAACCGCCTATGACGGATTTTTTTTAACAATGACGGACAAATCTGAAAGCAGTCCGTCATTTTGACAGATTAGAACAAACTCGGAACAGCGCCAAAGTTTCCCCGCAGCGAGGCTCCGGTGTTATGCCGTGTTACGCATGCCCTCCAAAAAAGAAATTATACCGTTTCCAAACCTTTACGCTGTGCACGCTCCCGCGAGGTGCAGCAGCCATGCATAACACGGCGCATGTGAACTGTTCCCCCCCCCCCACCCCCGTTGACAGTTCACGAGCATGCTTTCCCCCCCCCGTCAGAGTTGTGTAAAGGCCGACGGGTAATTCTGGATTTTGACAGATGTTTTACGATCCTGTCCGTCAAAATGACGGGCAGCGAAAAAGTCTAGCGCAACCTCTGGTAACAGCCAGATGCAATGTTTGCAAGAAGGAGGTTCCGCGTGGTGGAAAGAACAGAGCTACGTTCAACACGACCAATCTAATACGCCACCTGAGAAACAAACACCAACAACAACAGGACGAGTACACAGCGGCCACTCAGGTAACGGCACTGAAACAACCGACACTTTCAGAGACTTTCAAAAGGAAAGAGAAACTGCCCCAGAACAGTGAAAAGGCCAAACAAATAACAGCCAAGATAGCTGAACTCATCGCGTTGGATGACCAGCCTTTTTTTCTCTTAATGTATTGCATAAAGATCGGATCGGGAAAAATCGGTATCGGCAGATTGTCAAAATCAAATGATCGGAATCGGATCGGGAGCAAAAAAAGGTGATCGGGAAATCCCTAAAAGGGACAACACTTGCCGTTTCAGATAACCCTTCTGACAATGAATGAGTTGTTCCAGCAGCTGGATCATCTGAATCATCCTACCTGCGTCCTGATTCCTGATCTCTGCCTCCAGGTCTTCAGGGTCCACATAGGCGAAGTTTTCCGGTTCTTCGCTCGTCTTGCACTTCCCACAACAGAAACAGCAGCAGCAGAAGCAGCAGCAGCAGGTGAAGATCCCGCAGCAGACCACCAGGCCCTGAACACAGAGGAAAGGAGAGAGGAGCTGAATTAGGAAGGGGGGGCGAATCAACAAGTACGAAAACAAGTTGCAGCAGAAAAACTTTGTCAATGATCTACGAAATGATCAAGTTTCTGTTGGATTAAGTCCCTTGGAATAGATTTGTAAATAGTTTTAAATACATTTCGACAACGCCGCTATCAATTAGGAAAGGGGCGATCCATAATTATTGCAGTTTTATTTCTTTTTTGGGGGAATCAACTTTTCAGTTGGTCAATTCTTTTTTTTTGGCAATTTGTTTTAGGTCAGCAATTTTTTATTCAACGTTTTTTTAAGTCAACCTTTTGCTTTAGTCAACTTCATTTTTGTCAGAAAAAAATCAGTTAACTATTTTTTACGTCAATGTTCTTTGCTCAACTTTTTGTTATTGGTCAATATTTTTTGAACTATTTTTTTAATTCAACTTTTTTTTTAACGTTTCTTTTCAGTTAATTTTTTTAAAAAGGTGACCTATCTTGCAAAATGCACTTTTGTACGTCTTTTAAACATGAACATGTGTCCCCGGTGTTCCAGGGAACTCACCAAGTGTCAGAAAACACAACCTTCTCTATTTTCCTCCATACCCAAATCTCTTAAAAAGGGGCTGCAGCAGATCTGATACAGACTGATCCAGATTTGAACACTTCTATGACGTCACAGAAGTGGTGCGACGGCTATTGGGCCATCTCCACCAATCAGGAGGAGACAGCCACGGACATTGCCGTTCGAAAGCGCTGGAGACGCTGCAGTACATATGCCAGGCCTGTAGATGGTGCTGTTCTCACAGAATCAGCCCATGATGACAGTGTTAAATTGAGCGAAATGAGGAATGGCTAAAATGCATGATCTGTTTGGTATTTTGAAACATAAAAAGTATAAATATGCCTTATAGCTATGGTCCTACACTATATTATTCAAATACAGCATGATAGGTCGACTTTAAGCCAATGTTCTTTGCTCAACTTTTTTTTGGTCAACCTGATTGAAGAGTTTTTCGCCTGTCGGCCTCCATATGAGATGCACGTTTCCTCTCACCTTGAACCAGCACTTGGACATGAGGAAGTAATATTTGACGCTCTCGTCCCCAAACTGCTCGGCGACGTAGAGTCCCATCGAGCCGTACTCATCGTAGATCTTCCGTTTGTTCTCATCGCTGAGGATGGAGTTGGCGTTGTTGATTTCCTTGAATTTGTCCGCAGCCTCTGGGTTGTCTGGGTTTTTATCCGGATGATGCCTCAACGCCAGTTTCCTGTAAATAAGGGAGTGAGAGTAGAACTTAGCTTTTTATTAGCAACCCCCCACTTTAAATGTTATTTTAGTCTTTATTATTTACCTCCCTTTATATTCTTTTATAGGTCTCAATCTTTTTAATATGTATTTTAGGGCTGTACCCGAATATCCGAATATTCGTTCGTTGGAGTATTATTCGGGTTTCAATTTCGTTATTCGGATATTCGTTGTGTTTGTTTTTTCCCTGTTTGTTTTTCTAATTTATTGAAATCTCCAATATCAACGTAAGAGCTTGTTCCTCATCGGGGGTGCTAACACTTAACCATAAACGTTATGGTTAACTTTCTCCGTCTTTATATGTAGATATTACTTTTCTCCGTCTCCGTCACGTTGTTTCCAAAGAACTTCCTGTCAACAGCGCTACCTCTCCTTCAAAATAAAAGCATGTCCATAAATAGGAAGCCAAGCCAAATTACACTTAAGACATTTACAACGAAAGTAACACAATGCGATATCCTTTTCAATTTAAAGGAACACAAATTGGGTTAATAACTATAAAACAACAATACTGTAGAATAACTAAATTAATGCCGTGAATACACCGAAATACACGTGTTGTTCGCTTCGCGCGGGCCGAATATTCGAATATTCGCTGCTGATTACTACCGAATATCCAGAGCCCGAGAAATGGTATTCGGGTCAGCCCTAGTAGCTATATGTTCACTTTGTTTCATATTTCATATTGTTGCATCGACTCAGTTGTCTTGTGTCTTATCCGTCAGAGAAAAACCATCAGTTCCTTTCCATTAGTGCACTCAAAGGGCCGGATGGAACTTTAAGACTATATAAATATACATATATAAATATACAAATATATACAAAATAATGTATTATATTAAATTATTGCCTCTGCATTGGATTATTAACTGATAGGGTAATAACTTCATAATTAACTACGTCTGAAAGCAGAAGTCCAGGGCAAATCATTGCAAGTCTCTTCAGTGCGCATGTCACAAAATGAGATGCATTGTGGGACATGTAGTACATGGACAAGTGATATTTGTGAACACACCTGTACGCTTTCTTTAGTTCCTCTGGCGACGCTCCTTTCTTCAAATCAAGGATCTTATAAAGGCTTTCTCCTGCCGTCGACATTTTACGCTGAGATTTGTTTTGGTCCTCCATGATTCAGGATCTGGAAGCTGGAACAAGGAGAATATAAAGATATATATTATAGGAGAGGACTCTTTAAAGTAGAGACACTACATACTGATATACACCTGAACATCAGCAGGAGAGGACTCTTTAAAGTAGAGACACTACATACTGATATACACCTGAACATCAGCAGGAGAGGACTCTTTAAAGTAGAGACACTACATACTGATATACACCTGAACATCAGCAGGAGAGGACTCTTTAAAGTAGAGACACTACATACTGATATACACCTGAACATCAGCAGGAGAGGACTCTTTAAAGTAGAGACACTACATACTGATATACACCTGAACATCAGCAGGAGAGGACTCTTTAAAGTAGAGACACTACATACTGATATACACCTGAACATCAGCAGGAGAGGACTCTTTAAAGTAGAGACTCTACACACTGATATACACCTGAACATCAGCAGGAGAGGACTCTTTAAAGTAGAGACACTACATACTGATATACACCTGAACATCAGCAGGAGAGGACTCTTTAAAGTAGATACACTACATACTGATATACACCTGAACATCAGCAGGAGAGGACTCTTTAAAGTAGAGACACTACATACTGATATACACCTGAACATCAGCAGGAGATGACTCTTTAAAGTAGAGACACTACATACTGATATACACCTGAACATCAGCAGGAGAGGACTCTTTAAAGTAGAGACACTACATACTGATATACACCTGAACATCAGCAGGAGAGGACTCTTTAAAGTAGAGACACTACATACTGATATACACCTGAACATCAGCAGGAGAGGACTCTTTAAAGTAGAGACACTACATACTAGGGGTGTAACGGTACACGTACCCGTACCGAAATTATTCGGTACGGGCCCTTCGGTTCGGTACACGTGTGTACCGAAGTGTACCGAACGAATATAACGTTAAACGTAAAAAATTGAGAACGTGAACAACTTCTTGGAAGTAATCTCAGGTGCTGCGTCGCAGCATTCAGAGTAATTTTCTCCCATTGTGTTCAACGCGTCATAGAGCGAGCAAGTCATTTCATTGGACGAGCTGGTCAGAGGGATGCGTTCAAATGTAGTCAGTAATTTGAGGAACTGTCGAAATGGCGAACGCAGATAAAGTTGAGCTCGAAAATCCTCCAGCATCATTGAAGTCTCCGGTTTGGGAACATTTTGGTTTCGCAGTTACGTACAAGGATGACGGACAAAGACAGGTGGACCGAACCAAAGCTGTTTGTCGGCATTGTTCAACTACAATTGGTTACGCGGCTGGCAATACATCAAACTTGCACTCTCATTTGAAAAGGCATCACCCGAACGTGAATATCACCGGTACCAAAAGACTGAAGTGCAAACCCAACTCCCGCTAGCATGTAAGCCTCCACCACTCGCAAAAAGTTCAGACCGAGCCAAAGCTATTACAAACGCCAAATATCCTTATGTTGCCATGTTAGCAAAGCGCTACCTGGCTGTATCTGCTACCTCTGTCCCTAGAGAGGGTGTTCTCCACAGCTGGAGACATTGTTAGTGCCAGCAGATCTGCCCTTTCAGCAAGCAATGTGGACAAGTTCATCTTTCTTTAGAACAACATGAAAATACAATGACAAGCAAGTCCTAATGTCAAACTGGCTGCTTGGGTACTAGTACAGTTCAAATACAGATTATTTCAGTTCATCGAAAAGCTGCACCTTAATGTTTATTTTATTATATTTTGTATTTTATAGTTTAATAATAATTAAAAACCCAAAACTAATAGTTTATGTTTTGTGAGTACTAGTACAGTAAAGTTCAAATACAGATTATTTCAGTTCATCGAAATGCTGCACCTTAATGTTTATTTTATTATATTTTGTATTTATTTGAGTGAATACATTATTCACAGTTTAATAATAATTTAAAAAAAATATGTTTTGTGATAATTTTTTCTGCTGTACCGAAAACGTACCGAACCGAACCGTGACCTAAAAACCGAGGTACGTACCGAACCGAAATGTTTGTGAACCGTTACACCCCTACTACATACTGATATACACCTGAACATCAGCAGGACAGGACTCTTTAAAGTAGAGACACCACATGCTGATATACACCTGAACATAAGCAGGAGAGGACTCTTTAAAGTAGAGACACTACATACTGATATACACCTGAACATCAGCCGGAGAGGACTCTTTAAAGTAGAGACACTACATACTGATATACACCTGAACATCAGCAGGAGAGGACTCTTTAAAGTAGAGACACTACATACTGATATACACCTGAACATCAGCAGGAGAGGACTCTTTAAAGTAGAGACACTACATACTGATATACACCTGAACATCAGCAGGAGGGGACTCTTTAAAGTAGAGACACTACATACTGATATACACCTGAACATCAGCAGGAGAGGACTCTTTAAAGTAGAGACACTATATACTGATATACACCTGAACATCAGCAGGAGAGGACTCTTTAAAGTAGAGACACTACATACTGATATACACCTGAACATCAGCAGGAGAGGACTCTTTAAAGTAGAGACACCACATGCTGATATACACCTGAACATCAGCAGGAGAGGACTCTTTAAAGTAGAGACACTACATACTGATATACACCTGAACATCAGCAGGAGAGGACTCTTTAAAGTAGAGACACTACATACTGATATACACCTGAACATCAGCAGGACAGGACTCTTTAAAGTAGAGACACCACATGCTGATATACACCTGAACATCAGCAGGAGAGGACTCTTTAAAGTAGAGACACCACATGCTGATATACACCTGAACATCAGCAGGAGAGGACTCTTTAAAGTAGAGACACTACATACTGATATACACCTGAACATCAGCAGGAGAGGACTCTTTAAAGTAGAGACACTACATACTAATATACACCTGAACATCAGCAGGAGAGGACTCTTTAAAGTAGAGACACTACATACTGATATACACCTGAACATCAGCAGGAGAGGACTCTTTAAAGTAGAGACACTACATAATGATATACACCTGAACATCAGCAGGAGAGGACTCTTTAAAGTAGAGACACTACATACTGATATACATCTGAACATCAGCAGGAGAGGACTCTTTAAAGTAGAGACACTACATAATGATATACACCTGAACATCAGCAGGAGAGGACTCTTTAAAGTAGAGACACTACATACTGATATACACCTGAACATCAGCAGGAGAGGACTCTTTAAAGTAGAGACACTACATACTGATATACACCTGAACATCAGCAGGAGAGGACTCTTTAAAGTAGAGACACTACATACTGATATACACCTGAACATCAGCAGGAGAGGACTCTTTAAAGTAGAGACACTACATACTGATATACACCTGAACATCAGCAGGAGAGGACTCTTTAAAAGTAGAGACACTACATACTGATATACACCTGAACATCAGCAGGAGAGGACTCTTTAAAGTAGAGACACTACATACTGATATACACCTGAACATCAGCAGGAGAGGACTCTTTAAAGTAGAGACACTACATACTGATATACACCGGAACATCAGCAGGAGAGGACTCTTTAAAGTAGAGACACTACATACTGATATACACCTGAACATCAGCAGGAGAGAACTCTTTAAAGTAGAGACACTACATACTGATATACACATGAACATCAGCAGGAGAGGACTCTTTAAAGTAGAGACACTACATACTGATATACACCTGAACATCAGCAGGAGAGGACTCTTTAAAGTAGAGACACTACATACTGATATACACCTGAACATCATCAGGAGAGGACTCTTTAAAGTAGAGACACTATATACTGATATACACCTGAACATCAGCAGGAGAGGACTCTTTAAAGTAGAGACACTACATACTGATATACACCTGAACATCAGCAGGAGAGGACTCTTTAAAGTAGAGACACTACATACTGATATACACCTGAACATCAGCAGGAGAGGACTCTTTAAAGTAGAGACACTACATACTGATATACACCTGAACATCAGCAGGAGAGGACTCTTTAAAGTAGAGACACCTGCACCTCGTTGTTCCCATAGCGTGTCTCTTATTATCTGCGTAGTTTCATTATCGTATCTTATAGACTAGTCACTACATTAGGATTTGCATGTTAACTCAATAAAAACGAAACAATAAAAAAATTAAAACCCAGGCCAGCTATATCAACGTGTATCTCTGGGGGTGAATAATAACAATAATAAAAATGTCTAACTGAGTACAAAGTCACATTTAAAGCACTTTTAATTGCTTATAAACTCTTTGAGGAAGTAAATAAAGCAAAATAAAAGGTGAAGTACAGCATGCTGGGAGTCCAGACAGCCCATAATATTAGCTATAATGCTAGATAAACAAACATAGTTTCAGTTAATATAAAAACGCACTTTCCTAGAGTCAGATATTTAACTTTAAACACTTTTATTAAAGTGAAATCCTGCCGGGTGACGTCACGACCAACTGCTAACAGAGCTAGCTAACTTTAGCATCAGCGTTAAATCTCACCTCCTGGAAGATGCCCTCTTTCTGTGTCAGATCATAAAGTCCCGAGTGTCTCCGCTGCTGCTGGTGCTAACGTGTGTTCCATAAAGTGGTGCAGTTTGTCGGGTGTTATCTTTTAAAAACTTCTCCTGATGAGAAACAGAGGAAAAAGTTCCGCAGAGAAGCAGGAAGTCACCGCAGACAGGAAGTACGTCACTTAAACCCACGTACATTTATGAAAACAAAAACAATTAAAAAAAAAAAGTATTTATTATTAACATTACTTTAAATCAACGCAGCATTCCAACCAAATCAATACAAAATAACACAAACATTTTTACGTTTTAATTTATAATTCATATGTAAATATTGATTATCCCTGACACATTATAGTCAAACATTATTCACATTTATTTTTAAATCGTCATTTTTGAGTCGTCTGATTCTCACCTCACTTCTCCTCTGATGGCTCTCTCAGGATTGTTGACATCTTCATGGATCCATCTTCTTCTTCTTCTTTTATTATTATTATTATTATTATTTATAGACACATGCATTCTCCGCTGGGCTAGCTGTGTGTAAATGCATTATCTTTTTAATTTACACACGAGTCATCTATTGCACATCAGTCCGTCCGAGAGGGTGTCGCAGTCTGCTCCCTCACTCACCTATTTTCTGCAATAGCACCTGGTAGTCACACCCTGGCCGTGTCTCATTTCTGAGATTCCCCTCCTCGACTCCTATCCTCGTGTCTCAGTCCCGTCCACAGGAGATGCGAGCGGAGGAGCCGAGGATGGGAGCCGAGGAGAGAGGAGGGGAAGCGAGGAGAGAGGAGGGTAAGCAGCAGGCGGTTCGAGGAATGAGAACTCCTCTCCTCTGAGCGGTCATTTTAAAGAGACGTTCATTAATGATGACAGGAGGCACAGCAGCCCAGACCCGGCGTCATGGGCGGGCCCCATGGGGCCGGGCCCGCACATCCAGGATTTGGGCCCGCTGTTTTAATCAGGGCTGAATACCACATTTTTATTGTTTTATTATTATGTTTATTGTTGTTATTTGTAGGGCTTTGGCCTAATATTTATTTTTGTATTAGTTTAATATCATTTTTTCATTTTGCTAGGAAATTCTGAATGAAAGGCTGCGCGCAAGACTGGTTTTTCGCTGGGTTGAGTCGTGTGGGTTTTTGAGTGAGATGCGGCACAGCAGCCTGTCAGTTAGTTTACTCTTGCTAGAGGTTCACGAAAGGAATCTGGCAACTCAGCGCCAGATGCAGCACATTAGAAGAAACCAGTTAGGCCTACGTTACCAACGAGCAAGCAAGTCAGCTGGCAATCAATTATATTTTGAAGAGAAATTTACTCTCAAGCCGGCTCTCTCACAAACTCCTGCTCTGTGCGCAAGCAGACCGCTGCACAGGCTCTCTGCCTCGCTCAATCTCTCTCTCTCTCTCTCTCTCCCTTTCTCTCCATCGCTCAACCTCACTCCACCTCTCCACCCTGTGTGCGCTCAAGTTTGCCTGCGTGCTTGCCCAAGTTGGCACAGCGTTACAAATGTGCCACAAAACCAACCAATGGATACATAAGACCGTCAACAGCCTTATGCCAACCTAAAACCCCTCTCTTTCAACAATTCACGAGCGGTGTAATGAGACAATAACAGGCTACAGATGCGGACACACACACACACACACACACACACACACACACACACACACACACACACACACACACACACACACACATATATATTTATATAAATATATACAATTTCAGAATCAAACAAGTATGAGAGCACTCTCATAATAACGTAACACTATCAGAGACTGGATATACCCCCCCCCCTCTCTGGTCGCTACAATGAGGAAAATAAATTACGTGCCAAAAGTTGTATTTACAAGTATTACGAATAAGCAGAGGACACCAAACCAACTGAGACCTGTCTGTCCGCCGCATCAACGCCTATGCGCACACACTGTACCACAAACACCTACAACTGGGTCATTGGTCATTCTGCAGAAAAGGTGGAAGTACTGTCACACCAAAATACATGACGTTGACCTAATACTCACATTCATTATATATGTTGGATAAATAGAGATTGTCTTTGCAATGGTACTACATTTAAAAATTAAAAAAATTGCAATTTATTTAAAATGCCAAGTTCAAGGAACTGCCTTGTCACTTTGATCATACATGGAAGTGGAGCCTATAGTTTTCATTTAAAATGTCTTTTTTTCAATAAATAAATCTCATATTTACATAACATTACATGAAATATAGGTAACACTGAAATGGTAAAAAAAAACGCAAATTATTATTAATAATATCAAATAAATGTCAGTCACCCAAAATGACGTCATTGGTGTTACTGCTACACAAAACGCTTTTATTTTGAAGTAACTGTCTCTGAAGTGCCTCCTGTAACAAGGGATCATTTGAGGCAGAGCACAAAGACATAAGTCAGATACTTCTTACTTTGTTTGTTAAAGGTGTCATTTTATCTTCAAGTGTTACATGCGTCTTTCAAGTCTGTCATAGTGTTACTCATAGCCCTAGGGGTGAACATTTGAATGGGAACATGTATTGAAGAGTTAAACGATGTTGATATTGACTGAAGCCACATGTGGTCTGACACATGGCAGCCATTTTGTTAAAATGGTAGTGTTTTCTCCAAATGGTCACTGGTGTTACTCTTCTTCCTGGTAACACGTAACACCAGTGACGTTCCTATGTAAATAAGCTTAATGTAAAAATATTTAAAAATAATAAAAATACTTTAAGCTCTACTTGTTGTGGATTCATCAAGTTAAGAGTTAGTTATTGCTATTTAACAGGTTTTAGATGTGTTTAGAAGGAATATATTTCAGCAGATTTGTATCACCCAGATTCCACCTTTTCTGTAGAATGACTCCAACCCAGTCTCACAAAAAAACATGTAATAACTACGTTGGTCCACAACTTGGGACGTAGTCCATCCATCCATCTTCTCCCCTTATCCGTGGTCGGGTCTCAGAGGTATCAGTTCCAGCAGAGAGCCCCAAACTTTCCTTTCCCCTCATCAACCAGCTCTGACTGGGGGGTCCCAAGGCGCTCCCAGGCCAGCGAAGAGATATAATCCCTCCACCTGGTCCTAGGTCTACCCCTCGGTCTCTTCCCAGCTGGACGTGCCTGGAACACCTCCCTAGGGAGGCACCCAGATGGCATCCTAATTAGGTGCCCGAACCACCTCAACTGGCTCCTTTCGACGCGAAGGAGGAGCGGCTCAACTCCGAGTCCCTCCAGGATGACCGAACTTCTCACCTTATCCCTAAGGGAGACGCCAGCCACCCTGCGGAGAAAACCAATGAGCTGATTATCGAGCCTTCAGTGTACTGTGTGTTTGCGTGTGGGGAGTGTTGCAGTAGAAAATTCCACTGTAGCGCCGCGGCCGCCGCCACTGTGGGCTATAGCCCCGAATGTTTTCAAGTCCAGGCGACGCCCCTGGTCCATACCAAGAGGGTCGTCCGGCTTTGATCCATGCTTGTTGCTGTTGCAGGTATTCAGCATTCTCATGTTCAACTACAGCTGTTGGTTCAGGTTGATCATCTGCTGGAATCAATCCTCTCGTTTGCCACTGCTTGAACAGTTTCTCTAATCGGTTCCATGTCTTCTGTCTACGACTTGGAACTGTTAAAGCATCTGATCTGATTTTTACCCTTCCTTGATATCTGCAGTTGAGCCTGGCTCTGCGTCTGGTCTCCACCTGGTGTCATTTGGCGACATGTTTCTTAAATACTAGGATACAATTATTAAGTTATCAAAGATGAAGCACTAATCCTCTGACTAGTACCTTTGTATTCCTTATCAAAAATATCCTTTGTCTTCAGATTTTTTTTTTTTTTAAAGTTTAAATTGTTTTTAGAAGTTAAAGGTTTTTTAAGTTTTTTTTTTTTTTAATTAAAGGTTTTTTTTTTTTAAAGTAAAAAAGTAAATTTAGAAAATAAAAAAATTAAATTTGTACAGTGTATGTTTTGACTTTGAAATATGAAAATAGAAATATGGTGAAAATCTAAATCTGCTGTGTACTGTGTATACTGAAGTGTATGGAATTATGCAAATGTAATTAAACTTCAGAATATTATTGTATCTTTCCCTAAAATGTGTTTTATTTATAATTCTGTGATATGTAATAATTCTGTACCACCAGCAGAGTGCGCTGTTGTAATTTCTAGCTCAATCCACCAGGGACAGCTGTTGCAAACTAACCTCTATTTAACAAGAAGAAGCTTATTTTCCTTAAAAATATCTTAAAAATGGGAAGAAAATTACAATATGGTTAAACAATACAGCACAACACCGCCAAAACACATTTGCCAGCATTTTGAATTCTTAAACAAGTTATGCTTGTCAGACTGTGGCATGACCTTTGCAACACAAATATAATAAAGACATGAGCATGTTTAGCAAGTTTTGATATTGATGCTGATATTGTAACTATGATTACTAATGTATAGCTTTACACTGGTATGACCTGGAACTGTGACAGGCTCTGAAAGACTCCAATCCACTTCCGTAGTTGCGCTTATAAGGGAAACAATGGCCTTAATGAGTAACTGGACACAAAAACCAAACATTTTTAGATTTTTAGGGTTTTAGATCAGGACCTGGTCTTATGTGGTCTAGATCAGGGGTTCCCAACCCCCGGTCCGGTCCGCGGAGGTGTTACTGCCGGGCCGCGAAATAGCTGTGAATGTATCATAATATTTGCAGAATTATAAATGTATACAAATATTTTATCATAATATATTTTTCAAAAAGTGTTTAATTTTCGCACCTATACCAGTCATATTATTTCATCCAGTAGCCTGGTTCATCTTTCACCAGAAAACCGTTGAAAATGGCTTTTATGATGTTCCGAGGGACCGTTACACACCAACCTGAGACAAAAGAACGCGTACCGAAGGCGTCCCGACTTTTACGTCCACTACGTCGCCTGCGTCGGCTACGCCGCCCGCCTACGAACACACCGCAAAGACTTCAGTTGACGAGTGGCAATAACTCTCCTTACCAGCAGGCAGCGGTAGTGTGTATTCGTCATTCAAAAGAGGCAACAACCGGAAAACACGAGAGAAGAAGAACAGGCTGCGTGATATAAACAAACAACAAATAGCGTCTGGGTTCCATTTTCACTCTCTCGTCGATCGAAAACAAGTAAACATAAAAAAGAAACTCTTGCGGATGAGATGAAAATGAAAAAGATTAACCGTCTGTGTGTGCCTTCTTAATCGTTTGTGTTGGTCTCTCACTTCCGCTTCGCTTCTCATGCACTGACTCGCTAAGCTGAACAGCCAATCAGAGTGATTTCTTTGTCCCGACTTTCTCTGACCTCCCGCGGCTGATTCAACATGTTGAAATGTGGAAATGTGCCGTAAAGAGATGACGGTGCGGGACACACCAACCTGAGTAGGGCGCCGCGAATGCCCGACGGCCTCTGATGGCCTCTGACTCCCAAAATCGGGTAGGTGTGTCAGGGCCAGGGGCGCCGCCAGTGATTTTGGGCCCCATGAAAATATATCACATTGGGCCCCCCCCCCCACCAGGCACAGGCCACTTTGTTTATAAATTACCTCGAGGGCCGTACCAAATGGTCTAGCGGTCCGTATACGGCCCGGGGGCCGGAGGTTCCCCACCCCTGCTTTAATATAATAACATTAGTATTAATATCATAACCAAAATGTTTGTGATTAACATTTTGTTTACAGACTGACCACTCAACGCTTCAAACTGTCCATCATCCTAAATAGGCTAAAAGCAGTTTTTTGTTTTATAGGCTTAGAGCCTGACTTTGTTGGTCGTTGAAACATGGTACAACACACGTATGTAGGCTAAGTACTAGCATCCCTCCTCACATGCTTTCACTCTCTGCAAGTGCCGGTGTCGCACCGCGTTTGGAGGCAGGACCAAACCATTACATGTAAATAGAAGGGGGTGTACAGAGGCTTTGGGTAATTAACTTTTGGAAGAAAATAAGTTAAATGAATCGTAAGTTTAGTGAGTAATTTATCAATATAACGTTCTATTAATGTTAATTATTGAGGATTGATGAAAGGTTACTTAAATTTTTTTTCTTAATGTTCTGAACATTTTGGGCAGGTAGGCCATCCAGTTACTTTAGCCGGGCCGGCTCAGATGATTGGTCTTTTTACAGCGCCACGGCTTCCACTGATGATATGTTTTTGTATGTATATATTGTCAAAGCATTTAATGTATTCATTGCTATCGGGATGTTAAGAGCATTCCATGGAATACAACAAGTGTTCCAGAAGTGAATTACCTACCCCACCTTTAAGACATGAATAAAAGCACAACAACACAAAACAACAGTCACTTCAATATCTTTGGAAGAATGCTGGGTTTGAGATAGTCAGTTTATAATTGTTTCCCTGTGTATTATACAGTCATGTTGTCCTTTTCACTGGACCAGTCTTTAATGTTGGGAAAATACTGAATGTTCTGTATCAGAGTAGCACATGATAACAGAGGCCCTACGTAGCCGGATGTCTGACTACATGGATGACGCTCAGGAGACACTGTGATGACACCGCCCCGAGAGAGACAGACATATGACTGTCATGTGAATTGCTTTCGCAGGCCTGAGCTAATCTGAGCTAATGTCAGAACACTGCTTTGAACCAGTATTCCTCCATCTTGTTGACTGTAACTCCCTCTCTTGTATATCAGCATATCAAGGACTCTGGGAACTATTCGTCCCACGCAGCTCTGTGTGCGACAACTACTTCCATTCTTGAGAGGATAATAAAGACATGGATCCTGATTTTGAGGCCAAGCCGGTGACGAGTGATATTTTTATAACAATTAATAATCTGATTGTTTGTTGTTTTGTGTACCTGTATGGAAAAAATCAATACAATATAAATATGGGTTTAATATTTAATCTGCAGGTTTGACTCGTTCTGGGTCTTTTTGTAATTATCATCAGATTTATAATGTTCAAATCAAAACTCTTCAGAACTGCTTTTAATCTGTAATTAATGTTGTGGTTTATTTATCTTAAGTGTGTTGTTTCTAAGGTTTTTTCAGTCTGTAAAGTGTCTTTGAGTTTCAAGAACAGCGCTCTAAAAACAAAATGCATTATTATTATATGTTGTAGGCATGTGTTACGTTCCCTCCTGGACTAGGGGTACAAAGGGAAGTAACACAATGTAAAGTAACCGGGAGAGGAAGAGAGGAAACTGATGGCTGAAGCCACAAAGTCAGGTTTTAATGATTGAAAAAGTAAAGAGGCTCACCAGCCACATTGCAAAAACAAACTTAAGTAAATAAGAACAACTTTCTTCCAAAAGAAAGTGACTAAACAGTATGACACACACAACGGTGAACTGGAGCACATCTAACAATTCACCCAAACACAGGTTATAGCACACAGACGCATGCAGCCGAAGCAGAAGGAGAGAGCGACTGCAGCCTTCCTCAGGTCCTTTATGGAGGCCCTGTTTAGGGATTGGGAGCATCTGAGGGAGACAATCAGAGGGAGAGGGAGGGAGACACACACACACACACACACACACACACACACACACACACACACACACACACACACAAACCAGCACCCACTACGGCACGTAAAAACATTCCTCTCCATAAAACCAAACAAGTGTTACCAAAACACACACATTATACAGTTCACAAGCATACTACTATTGACTGCTTGGAAGCTGCCACCTGCTGCTTCCAAGCCACAAACTCTGCCACTAAATGAGCAGGGTCAAGACAAGAGAAACACAATCTGTTAGTGTTGGGACCTGGGAGAGAAACAGAATGAGCACGCCTGTTAGGAGCTCGACAGTGAGCTCCACGATGAGGATAATTACTCTGAGGATACACTTTACCTCTGGCTATATCATTACTCATGATGACATCCACACTGTCGACAGGAAACGTGTGGAGCACAGCACCCGGAAAGAAACCAGTAGCCAGTTCAGACTGGACATGGATTTTGTGAAGAGGTGCGGGCACACATCCCATTCCAATACCCCTTACCACCGCACTTGCCTCACAGGCAGACTCAGCACTCAGGGGCAGGGCACCTGCAAGGATGAAGGACTGTGAGCCACCACTGTCTGACCTGCCGCTGGTCCTCCAGCTTTCCTGACAGAGAGACAAAGGCAGTCGAGATGAAAGGTTTCAAACACTCATCAGGCCCTGTGTTAATCAATCCCACCCCTTCTGGGTGCTTGCTATCCAATGCCTGCTTTCGCTTCCAAGCTGCACAGTCTGCTATCAAATGACCAGGGTCATAGCAAAAAACAAGACTTTTCTAGCTTAGGATCTGACACTGGAAAACTGGTATGTGTCAGGAGCTCTATGATACGAGTCTCGCTGGGGGGAATCACCATACTTGCCAACCTTGAGACCTCAGAAATTGGGAGCATTTCCAAAACCACCGTGGGGGGGAGATCGCCGGAGCAGGGATCGCCGGAGCTGTATTAGATTAACATTAACATGCTTATTGTAGTTGTAAGTGCACTACCTTGTGGCCTGTAGCACCATCCTTGATGGAGCATATGTGTGGGCTGGACCTGTATTTTAGGAAAGGAGTGAGCAGAGGGTCGAGTTGTCGATTCTTGTTCTGTTTTCTGTGACTATCTTCCTCACCCTCTCAGACTTTCAGTTGCGCGCTACTAAAGAGACGCGCTACCATGGAAACCAAACAATGGTGTAGCTGTATTAAAGTCCGAGTGGAAATAGTCCTGAGTAAATCTGATTTTGTCAGAAATCGGGAGAAATGCGGGAGAAATGTGACCCCGGGAGGAAACCGGGAGAGGGCAATGAAATCAGGAGTCTCCCGCGGAAGGTTGGCAAGTATGGGAATCACGCTGAAAAAAGTGGCGGTGCTAGGGGGTGGCTACTTGGGCTCAAGCCCCGGATGTTTTCTGAAAAGCCCCGGATGTTTCACTTAAAAAAACGAAAGAAAAAAAACACTCTTGGGAGTAATGTGCAGTACCGGAGTCCACCAGAGAGGCAGCCGCTGCGGGACATTAGCCTGCGTACTGCGTTGCCTTTCCTGCCCTGAAGAAGAAGTGATCCTTCCTAGTGCCTGACGAGTTTTAAGCTAATAAGTAAACAACTGTATTTGAGTGAGTTAAGGCATTAGTTTGCTTCATTAAAGGGTGTTAATGAGTGTTCTCCAGTGCCTTTTGTCCGCTTTAAGGTATTATTAAGGTAGGGTTCATGTTGCTCTCAAAGTGCACCAGATTAATGCTTTTAACTTCAATATTTAAAAAAAATCTTCCCGGGGGAGCATGCCCCCGGACCCCCCCAGAGGAGGCGACGACCCCCCTAAAGGATGTTCGGTCCAACCCCCACTTGTAAAAAACACAAACTGCTCCAAAACAAAAGCCATACTCAAAACGGCCAATTACAAGATTTGAATGTATATATATTCACTTTTTTTTAAATGCTGTGACACAACAACCTACCACTAATGCTTCACAAACATTGACGCAAGTCTTCCAAATAACAAACTTCCTCAGATCCTGCCTACCACAAACTTACCTACCTACCTTCTGGAGCGTGCCGGGCTCGAGGCGACTTTAAAGGCAAAATAATAAAGGAGTGCCTGAAGGAAGGACTGATCCAGCCCAGCTAGACACTCCCCTGTCTGAACTGAGGAAGCTGTTCAACAGCAAGAGACTTCAGCCAATGCTACACTTCTATTACCACTAAACACAATATCAACACTGCACAACAAACAATCAATTACTCACTCCTTGTCTCAAAGATCTCGGACGAGTCCCCATGTGTTACGTTCCCTCCTGGACTAGGGGGACAAAGGGAAGTAACAACATGTAAAATAACCGGGAGAGAAAAAGAGAGGAAACTGATGGCTGAAGCCACAAAGTGAGGTTTTAATTAATAAAAAAGTAAAGAGGCTCAGTGTCCTGCTCAGTCATAGTGTCCTCAGAGTGGAGGTGTCCTCAGAGTAGAGGTGTCCTCAGAGTGGAGGTGCCCTCAGAGTAGAGGTGTCCTCAGAGTAGAGGTGTCCTCAGAGTAGAGGTGTCCTCAGAGTAGAGGTGTCCTCAGAGTGGAGGTGCCCTCAGAGTAGAGGTGTCCTCAGAGTGGAGGTGTCCTCAGAGTAGAGGTGTCCTCAGAGTAGAGATGTCCTCAGAGTAGAGGTGTCCTCAGAGTAGAGGTGTCCTCAGAGTAGAGGTGTCCTCAGAGTGGTGGTGTACTCAGAGTAGATGTGTCCTCAGAGTGGATGTGTCCTCAGAGTGGATGTGTCCTCAGAGTGGAGGTGTCTGTCCTCAGAGTGGAGGTGTCCTCAGAGTGGAGGTGTCCTCAGAGTAGAGGTGTCCTCAGAGTAGAGGTGTCCTCAGAGTGGAGGTGTCCTCAGAGTAGAGGTGTCCTCAGAGTGGAGGTGTCCTCAGAGTAGAGATGTCCTCAGAGTGGAGGTGTCCTCAGAGTAGATGTGTCCTCAGAGTGGATGTGTCCTCAGAGTGGAGGTGTCCTCAGAGTAGAGGTGTCCTCAGAGTGGAGGTGTCCTCAGAGTAGAGGTGTCCTCAGAGTGGAGGTGTCCTCAGAGTGGAGGTGTCCTCAGAGTGGAGGTGTCGTCTCTCCTCTGATCCTGTAGGGGTGAACACAACCCAACAGTTTTAGATCCAGTTTAAAATAAGTGTGTGTTCTTTGAGTCAGCTTCAGAGTCCTGAGCTCATGCTTTACATCCCGTCATATCTTCTCTGCAAACACTACGACTGACTGCCGCAGCTCTCAGCTGCATGACAGGAAGTCATTATTCTACAAAGGCCTTCTCTAGTTGATGGAAGAATGACCTGCAGTCGGTGGGTAACACCACTGATCTGTTGTGATTCCCCAGTCAGAGAAACACCTCCACCTCACCTATCGTGCAAAATCCACAAAGAGATTCTAAAAGTTTCAGGAAAAAAGATTCCCTCTCTTTTTGAAAATGAGCTGATCAGATTTTGGCCACTTTATGATGTCATGACGATGTTTTGGCTTTTAGCCAATCAGGAACCAAGGTACCCCCCCCCCCCCCCCATCACCTGAATCTCCTCCTAGAGCTCCATAGAGAACCGCAGTGACGCGTCCTAAAACCCGGAAGTAAGTTAGCATTTTTACCACGTCCGGTTCCTTCGACAAAAAGCAACGGGATCTCTCCGTAGGGTTTAGGAGACTATCTGAACTAAGGTCTGTGGTTGAGACACATCGAAGAGACGGATCAGGTTTTGTTCTACATTAAATCCATCAGCAGTGACCCCACTGGTGATTTCTGAAGAGTGGACGTGTCTGAAAAACGATGGTTGTTACCAAGTGGCTGAATAGGACTACAGAAGTCGTGGAGGCCGTTGTACGTCATGACGCCGAACACGTAAACACTCCTCTGAGTTAGTTTCTGCTTGAAAGCAAGTCCCTGCCTCCTGCAAAGTGTTCAAACAAACGCTTCAACTCGTTCCATTTAGAATCTGTGTGTTTGAATATGGATCTGAAGTTGGCGTGACGTTGAAGTCGTGCTGCTGGACTCGCTGTAGTTCCTTTATAGCATCACGTTAGCATTTTGCTTCTGGAGACTAGATTTATGATTAGAACATTATAAAAGTAGACATGTGGAGATGATCCGGCTGAACAAATCGTGATCCGTCTCTTCAATGTGTTTCAACCACAGACCTGATTCCAGATATTTTCCAAAACCCTATGGAGAGATTGCGTTGCGTTTTTGACGAAGGAACCGGAAGGAGTTGACTTCCGGGTTTTAGGACGCGTCATTGCGATTCTCCATTGAGTTCTTTGTAACCAAATGTCTCTCAGAGGGGCGTGGGGAGGGGCTCCTTATTTTCATCTGAAGTAACAGACAGAGAATCAGCACTTTGGAAACAGGGCTGAAACAGAGGGGATTATGGGTAATGCTGCAATGATCTGTTTGGTGTTTCAGCCAATCAGAGACAGGCTCTGGATATATCTGAGACCTGTGATATATTGATGAAGAAGAGTCTAATAGGAGACCTTTAATACAATACTGCTGAACCAGCTGTACAGAGACGGATGCCCCTTTTCCACCAAACCAGTTCCAGGGCCAGTTCCGGGCTAGAGCCTGATTAAGCTCTGGTTCTTCCTGTTTCCACCGCAGCGGAGCCGCCTCTGAGCACCGGAAACCGGTTCTTAGCTGGCCCCACTCCGCTGGCCGGCAAGAACCAAGAACAGAACAGAATACTTCACGTCATTCATTAACCTGAGCAATAACAGTTCATGGCGAGTACGGCAAATACAAGTTGTAACAAGCAGTAGTGCTGAGCAAAGTGACTAGAACGCAACCACACACTTATAAAACACACTTTATAAAGTCAGGCAACACTAACCAGGCTTCGTGTGGTTCTGTTTATTTGTGCCTTACTTTGACCATCCGTTCACTGTTATTGATCATTGTGGAGAGAGGCAGACGTTTTGTATTATAGCAGCTATCGGATGGAATCAATACATGGGCTGCACAGGTTGTCATGTCCGACTATCACAACTAATCTCTGCCGTGAGTTAACGGGAGACTAAACTCTGCCGTGAGTTAACGAGAGACTAAACTCTGCCGTGAGTTAACGGGAGACTAATCTCTGCCGTGAGTTAACGGGAGACTAAACTCTGCCGTGAGTTAACGGGAGACTAATCTCTGCCGTGAGTTAACGGGAGACTAAACTCTGCCGTGAGTTAACGGGAGACTAAACTCTGCCGTGAGTTAACGGGAGACTAAACTCTGCCGTGAGTTAACGGGAGACTAATCTCTGCCGTGAGTTAACGGGAGACTAAACTCTGCCGTGAGTTAACGGGAGACTAAACTCTGCCGTGAGTTAACGGGAGACTAAACTCTGCCGTGAGTTAACGGGAGACTAAACTCTGCCGTGAGTTAACGGGAGACTAAACTCTGCCTTGAGTTAACGGGAGACTAATCTCTGTCGTGAGTTAACGGGAGACTAAACTCTGCCGTGAGTTAACGGGAGACTAAACTCTGCCGTGAGTTAACGGGAGACTAAACTCTGCCGTGAGTTAACGGGAGACTAAACTCTGCCGTGAGTTAACGGGAGACTAAACTCTGCCGTGAGTTAACGGGAGACTAAACTCTGCCTTGAGTTAACGGGAGACTAATCTCTGTCGTGAGTTAACGGGAGACTAAACTCTGCCGTGAGTTAACGGGAGACTAAACTCTGCCGTGAGTTAACGGGAGACTAAACTCTGCCGTGAGTTAACGGGAGACTAAACTCTGCCGTGAGTTAACGGGAGACTAAACTCTGCCGTGAGTTAACGGGAGACTAAACTCTGCCGTGAGTTAACGGGAGACTAATCTCTGCCGTGAGTTAACGGGAGACTAAACTGTCCGGTAAAATAAATTCTGTTCGGACATTTGACCGGCGAGAAAAAATTCTAGCGGAAACCCTGATATATATATATATATCTATAATTGAGTTCAATGTGTGCGTTGTCAGTGTGATCTGATCACATGTCTGTGTTACCTTCTGCTGTCAGAGACTGTTGCCAGATTGTGTCACGGTCTGTCTGTGTTGTGTTTTGTCTGTCTCTGGTTTCCTGTTTTATTTTGAAAAGTGTTCACCCCCTGTCTTGTCTGTTGATTCCTGTCTCTGGCCGTTTCTCAATCTCGAGGAAACTGGCTTCCAAGCCAATATTTCAAGGATGCTCGTCATCGAGTGCCGCCGAAGGACTGTTCCAATCTCCAGCATACTTGGAATTCCACCGAGGCCACGTCCTTGGTTTGGGGGAAATTTCGAGGCTGCACATGGGTAGACTTCGCGTCCTTAAAATCCCCACAATGCTTTGCGCACGGACCAATTTCAAAAACCCTTGCGGAGAATGGCTGAACCGACGCAGCACACATTTAAATGTAAGCAGGCTATGTAGTGGCGTAGAACAGGTGTTGGTAAATATGTTACTTTGTTTTCACCAAAAATGTGTTCCGTGAAAGTAAAGCAAGTTCATAATTAGATAGACATCGTGAGGTATTTCTTTTCGGTACAGTTTATGTTGAAACCGTTAGAGAGAGTGGCACACTTGTTAGCCTGTTCCATTCTTCTTCGTTTTCCGAAGCCGTGGCTTGGAAGTATACTTCCTTCGTTTCTGAAGGAAGTGACTTGGAAGTACGCGACTACCAAGCCAGCATCCTCGAGATTGAGAAACGGCCTCTGTGTTTGCTCTCCTGTGTCTGATTGTCTGATTGTGTTCACCTGTTGCCCTTGTGTTTCTGCCTCCCCTGCCCAGCTGTGTCTTGTCCTGTGATTACCCTTCTTTGTATTTAGTCTTGTCTTCCCCTGTGCTCCATGTCGGTTCATTGTTTGTCTTTCCCTTCACGTCACGCTCCATGTTTGTCCCTGAAGTTTTTTGATCCTGGATTCTTTACTCGTGCTCCCCTGATTTGGTAATGTTAAGTTTGTTTCTTGTTTTCTTTTGTCATCGGCTTTTGTAAAATAAAGCTAGCTTTTTGTTACCCCTTAAAACTCGCTTATCCTTTGTAATACTGCATTTGGGACCTACCTTTTCCCGAATCCTGTCAGAATGAACTGACCAGCTTTGGACTCAGCAGATTCAGATTTTTTGATTCTACAGGCGGATCGTCTTGGGTACTCTCTGGAGTACATTTTTTATACCTGGTATGACACCTCATCTAGACGGGGTAGAGTGGCTGCTTTGAGGGAGGCACGCCAGGAGGTTGCTCGCAAGCCCTGACTCAGGAGTTTGTTGCCTGAGTGGCTACAACTTTTTATAAGTAGTCCTGGAAACATTTCTCAAGCCTCTAACCTTTTCCTGGGATCCGACTACTGTCCTGTTGGAGGTTCACGGAGTCTCCAAAAGGCCTCTAGGAGACGCAGGACCAGGATTCCAGCCCGTGCCCCAGCAGCCATGGTTCCAGCCTCAGTTCAGCCCCCAGCAGCCATGGTTCCGGCCCCAGTTTCGGCCCCTGCAGCCATGGTTCCGGCCCCAGTTTCGGCCCCTGCAGCCATGGTTCCGTCCCCAGTTTCGGCCCCTGCAGCCATGGTTTCGGCCCCTGCAGCCATGGTTCCGGCCCCAGCAGCCATGGTTCCGGCCCCAGTTCCGGCCCCAGCAGCCATGGTTCCAGCCTCAGCCCGTGCCCCTGCAGCCATGGTTCCGGCCCCAGCAGCCATGGTACCGGCCCCAGTTTCGGCCGCTGCTGCCATGTTTCTGGCTCCAGTTTCGGCTCTAGTACTGGCTCCTCGGCCGACGCCAGTCCCCTGTGTCATGTCAGTGGTTTGGCCCACTCCAGCCCCTCGTGTCCTGTCGACGTACCGGCCGACTCCAGCACCTCGTCTCCTGTAGGCGTACCGACCGACACAAGTCCCCTCTCGAGTCCCTTTCCAAGTCCCCTCTCGAGTCCCCTCTCGAGTCCCCTCTCGAGTTCCCTCGACTCTCCTTTCAAGTCCTCTCTCAAGTCCCTCCTCGAGTCCCCTCTCAAGTCCCTCCTCGAGTCCCCTCTCGAGTCCCGAGTTTGTTTCTTGTTTTCTTTTGTCATCGGCTTTTGTAAAATAAAGCACGCTTTTTGTTACCCCTTAAAACTCGCTTATCCTTTTTAATACTGCATTTGGGTCCTACCTTTTCCCGAATCCTGACAGATTGTTTCTCTGAGCATCTGAAAATGTATTGTGCACACAAACACTATTAACATACCAATACATTTTCAATATGTTAAACTTAATACCAGAGGTCGCGTTAACCGAATATGTTCCGCCTATGACGGATTTTATTTAACAATGACGGAAAAATCTGAAAGCCGTCCGTCATTTTGACAGATTAGAACAAACTCAGAACAGCGCCACAGTTTCCTTGCAGCGAAGCTCCGGTGTTATGCCGTGTTATGCATGCCCGCCCAAAAGGAAATCATACAGTTTCCAAACCTAACTTTGCCGAACAGATCATTGAAACGTCTGTGAGTATTTGCTTTACGCTGTGCGCACTCCCGCGAGGTGCACTAACAGTCCCCCGTTGACAGTCCACGAGCGTGCTCTCCACCCCCCCCCCGACAGAGTTGTGTACAGTCCGACGGGTAATAATGGATTTTGACGGAAATGTTACGATCCTGCTTAATACCATCAGATGTTCCCAGTATATCAGCATTAAGACATAACTCTGTTATTGGTGGAAAATTATATAGATCTTATTTTAAACTCTAACACAATGTGATACAAATGTGTGTGTCTGTTTGATGATAAAGAAACTACTAGAAAGTAATATAACTGTAATATATGCTGTGTGGTGTGATCACATGCCTCTGATGTCCTTCATGTGTTTGACATGTCGCCTCCATCACTCAATATGAAGAGAGACACGGTTCAATTTAACTATTATTATAAATAAATAGAAGAACGGTGTTGGTTTTATTTGCTCTCTCAGTATTTAAACAGCAGAAATGTTATCGTGTTTATTTTAATAATTAAACTCCTGATCCACATTGTTTTTTAAAGTTAACCACATCTGGACTCACACAGCCTTCCTGCAGTTCCTCACAGCTGGAATCAGTCTCCGTCGTCCCTCTGCTGATGTTTTGTACTTCCTCAGGTCAAACTCATCCAGAACCTCCTCTGACATCTGCAGCATGTCGGCCAGAGCAGAGCAGCGGATCACAGAGAGTTTCTTCTTTGATCTGTTCTCTGACTTCAGGAACTCTGTGATCTCCTGAGTTACTGAGTGGTCCTTCATCTCCGTCAGACAGTGGAAGATGTTGATGCTCCTGTCAGGAGAGATTTGATCACTTCTCATCTCCTTCAGGTTCTTGATGGCTCTCTGGATGATTTCTGGACGGTTGTCTGTGCGACCCAGCAGGCCTCCTAACAGTCTCTGGTTGGACTCCAGAGAGAGGCCGTGGAGAAAGCAGACAAACAGGTCCAGGTGGCCATTTCTACTTCTGAGGGATTTTGCCATGACGGTCTTTAGAAAGACTTCCAGGGATGGGTAATCCTGATCACTGATTGTACTGTCCTTATAGGGCCAGTCTCTCTTCAGGAAGTGCTTCAGCACCGCTGTGTCTCTGTTGGTGTAACAGTGAAACATGTAGACTGCAGCCAGGAACTCCTGAATGCTCAGGTGAACAAAGCAATATACAGTTTTCTGGAAGATCACACTCTCTCTTTTGAAGATCTCTGTACAAAGTCCTGAGTGCACCAAGGCCTCGGTGACACCAAGACCACAGCGCCGCAGGTCTTCTTGGTAGAACATGATGTCTCCTTTCTCCAGATGTTCAAACGCCAGCCTCCCCAGCTTCAGAAGAAGCTCCCTGTCAGCCTCCGTCAGCTGCTGTGAACTCGTGTCATGTCCCTCTTCCCACCTCTGCTTCTTCCTCCTGGTCTGGACCAGCAGGAAGTGTGAGTACATGTCAGTGAGGGTCTTGGGCAGCTCTCCTCTCTGGTCTGTAGTCAACATGTGGTCCAGAACTGCAGCAGTGATCCAGCAGAAGACTGGGATCAGACACATGATGTGGAGGCTCCTGGAGCTCTTGATGTGAGAGATGATTCTGCTGGACAGGTCTTCATCACTCGATCTCCTCCTGAAGTACTCCTCCTTCTGGGCGTCAGTGAAGCCTCGTACTTCTGTCACCCTGTCCACACACTCAAGAGGGATCTGATTGGCCGCTGCAGGTCTGGAAGTTATCCAGATGAGAGCCGAGGGAAGCAGCTTCCCCCTGATGAGGTTTGTCAGCAGCACATTGACTGAGGACTTCTGTGAGACATCAGACACAACCTCATTGTTTCTGAAGTCCAGAGAAAGTCTGCTTTCATCCAGGCCGTCAAAGATGAGCAGCACTTTGCAGACAGCCAGCTGCTCTGCTGTGACCTTCTGTAAGGTTGGATGGAAAACATGGAGCAGCCGGAGAAGACTGTACTGCTCACCTTTGATCAGGTTCAGCTCCCTGAAGGAGAGCGGGATCACCAGACTGACATCTTGGTTTCCCAAACCCTCGGCCCAGTCCAGAGTGAACTTCTGCACTGAGAAGGTTTTTCCAACTCCAGCGACTCCGTTGGTCAGGACCGCTCTGATGGGAGTCTGTTGGTCAGGTAAGGCTTTAAAGATGTCCTGGCACTTGATTGGAGTGTCATGGAGGGGCTTCTTCTTGGAAGTTGTCTCCAGCTGCCTCACCTCATGTTGGGTATTCACCTCTTCACTCTGGCCTTGTGTGATGTAGAGCTCAGTGAAGATGCTGTTGAGGAGGGTTTCACTTTGATCAGTTCCTTCAGTCACACGTTCACATCTCCTCCTCAGACTGAGCCTATGTTCATCTAAAACCTTCTGCAGACCACGTTCTGCTGGAAGAGAAGCAAACAGGAGAGAAGGAGGAAAATGCTTTTGAGAATCTAATAACAAAAAAAATACAGTTTTAAAAGGTTATGATTTTTATAAAACAGCTTAATGTACTACACTACAACAGTATACCTAATCGAAAACAAATAAACCAGGAAGAATCCTGGATATGAAGACAAGGATCCTAGCCATCAGATATCTTTACTATCTTCTGTAGAAGTTTGTTGCAGGGCTAACATTCCCCTTTATATCTGTAAAGTCAAACAGAGCCTAAGGCTAATCAGAGATGGAGTACTCGAGTCCTTGACTCGGACTCGAGTCGGACTCGAGTACGATGACTTGGACTCGGACTTGGACTCGTGAATTCTCGCGCACGATGACTTGGACTCGGACCCGTGAATTTTTCCCCCCACGATGACTTGGACTCGGACTCGTGAATTTTTCCCCCCACGATGACTCGGACTCGACTTGTGCATTGACGCTCCGACTTGGACTCGGACTCGAGCAAGTTTTCTTGCGCAAAATGCTCGTTATGTGGAAACAATATTGAAGAGAAGGCTCCGTAACACATTACTCTAAGGATCGAGTTCAGACATGGCTGTCTTGAACACTCATCAGAGTAACGTGATCTAATCAATGAATAAAGATTCAGCCGCAGATTGACTCATTTTGCATGCTAAGTAGCCATGTGCTTTCTGGGGCTAAATCTTTATCAGTAAACCGATTTAACCGGTAAAAGTTCCTTCAAAATAAGAGTCCCGATCTTATTACTATCAAAATAAAAGTGCAAAACGAAAACTTTACCATAGGAAAATATTGGCATACAAATATAATCACTTCTCTAAAAGGTAACTCATTTTAAATATAGTTAGACATGTTAAAGGTCATTTACAATAATATTATTAATAATAATATTAGTAATAAGCTTTATATTTGTATAGCACCTATTACAAGAATTGTAGCCAAACTGGCTTCACAGCAGTTCAACAGACAGATTAGTATAACATGACAGGATCAAAGCAATGTAGAGGAGCAGCTACATTTCAACACATATATCCACGAAGAATACATGAAGACTCGATACTCGGACTTGACTCGGACTCGAACATAGGTAATGATGACTCGTTGTGACGGAGTGGATCACGTGACTGACTCCGCCACTGACAGCCGACACACACACACACACACACACACACACACACACACACACACACACACACACACACACACACACACACACACACACACACACACACACACACACACACACACACACACACACACACACACACACACACACCAAACATTTCCTGCTCTCTTCCTAAAAAGGAACCATGCAATTTATTATTTATTGTGCGTTTGTTAATTTGTTAAATGATTATGTTAAGAGGTGGTTAACCGGTTTATGTTTGGGTCGGATTTTTTTATGTTGACAATGTGGTTTTGAGGTAATTGCGTCACCTGTTGACGGTTTTGGCCCTGGAGAAGGGCTCGGAAGAATGTTGCAGTGAAGGCGACAGCTGGGACATGTTCGGGAGATGGTTGCAGAGAGGGCAACACCGGAACACGTTTACTCTGATGAGTGATGGACGGTTTGATTTGGACATTTGTTTTGTTTAAGTTGTGCTGGTTCGTTATTTTATTTTTTGCTGCTGTTATTAAAGTTTTGGAGCTTAACCCAACCGACTAGGCCAGTGTTTCCATACGGACAATAGAGCCCCATCACATATGGTGTCAGAAGTGGGATGGCTAGTCGGAGGAAGCTGGGCGGAGGCAGCGGAGCGGAGCACGGGACTACGATCCCGGTGTCAGCAGCAGGAGGAGAGCGCGGCTGCCGGGTCGGAGCGGGCATGGGAGACGGAGGACGATGATGAGGACGGGTCCTGGGTGGGCCCAGCGGCTCCTGCGGCCTCGGGATCGGCCAGTGAACCAGGGCGAGAGGAGTTCCTGTTGGCGGAGCTCCGGGACCGACAGACTTCTGTTCCGGTTGGTGGTCCGATTCCTCAATCGGACTCCGATGGCCAGCCTGATCGGCCGGCGCCTGGGTGGAGGCACTGTGCGGTGCGGAGATTCCACAGTACCAGTGCGGTGAGGACATGGAGAACTGTTTGTTGCGGTTTGGACGCATTGCCAAAGCGTGGAGGTGGCTGATTGCCTTTCCAGGTTGCCGCACATCGCCAACCTTGGGGAGGGAGAGGATAATGTGACGGAGCGGATCACATGAGTGACTGACTCCACCACTGACAGCCGACACACACACACACACACACACACACACACACACACACACACACACACACACACACACACACACACACACACACACACACACACACACACACACACACACACACACACACACACACACACACACACACACACACACACACCACACACACACACCAAACATTTCCTGCTTTCTTCCTAAAAAGGAACAATGCAATTTATTATTTATTGTGGTGGATTCCTGGTCCATACAACATCGCTGACATAATCACCAGAGGAGGAAGCCCTCAAGACCTGGACGAAAACTCAGAGTGGCAAAATGGGCCAAAGTTTCTGAACTTGCCAGCGAACGAGTGGCCAATCAAATCTACAAGGAACCTCGCTGACACTGCCAGAGAAGGCACATATTTCCAAGGCACTCCTTTATAATTATTAGGATAAATAAAAACAGGTTTGAAATCATTCCAATGTATACTATTGGACAGTAAACCAAAAATATCGTTTAAAGTTGGAGAGATACAAAAATATGCATAAATAAATAAATGTTAAGGTAAAATAAGATATGAATGAACAACAAAAATAAAATAAGTTACATTTATTTGTTATTGGCTATGGTAGGTTATCGGTTATGTTCACATACTTATTGATTATTAAAATGCAAACCGATCTTTTTCATATGGGTGTTTTAGAGTTGTACCCCCTAGATCAGGTCTCTAGTAATTGTGTGCTCAAAGTGCACCAGATTGAAGCATTTTACTTTAAAAAATCTTCCCGGGGGGGCATACCCCCGGACCCCCCTAGAGGAGGTGATGTCCACCCCCCAATTAAAACATGTTCATACAATACTGAATACATTTGATGCCATTTTGACGTATATTATCTATGTCAATAAGTTTCTGTTTTTGTAGTGTATTTGTCTTTTGTAGAGATTTTTCATTTATTCTTTATATATAAAATCTTGCCTAGGGTCTGTTAGACAGCCATCATACTGAATAAATATTTACTGTGAATGTATGCAAACATGTATGGCATATGGCTGTCTAACAGAAGTTAAATCCATTTCTCACTTATTCTGACAATGTACTTAACCCCAAATAAAAGAACCCAATAATAAGAGTTGTTAAATAATAGTGAAGTCACGTTATAATAATAATAATTAATTTTTCTCGAGTTTTATTTTTCAGCTTTGCCAAAAGCCACTCTGTCAAGTGTCCTTCTTGGGTTGCCGTCCGGAGTTCTCCAATATGGCGGACCATCTCGCACATGCGCACTGCAGATCGGGTATTGACAGCGCTCTTATTATTGTTGTGAGACTCTCGCAGGCATCGCGGACAGAGCGAAGCGATCGAAGGTCCGGGTGCACTTTAAAAAATGTAGTGGCGATAGTGCAAGGTGCAATCTATGTACTCAATTAGTTGCTTGTAAAGGGGGTAACCAGTGGCGGCTGGTGGAAATGATTTTAGGTGGGGCTATTGTAATGGTGAATAAACCACACAGGGAACATTTTGAGAAATGACCCCTTATATGACTTCTGGTGATGTTAGAGATATGAGAAGACTGATCAATACCTCCATAATCTTCAGTGTGGTTAGCTATAAGTCTTCCAAAACTTCCAAACACCGTGTCCTGGACGTAGTTTCTACAGTAAACTGTGCAACAGAACAGTAAGCCCACACAAACTGCAGAACACCAGTTCTTTGGGAACACTCAAATGATTTAATTCCCATTTAAAATCAGGAGACTAAATACGAACATTATATGCAGACACAGACGTGGTTCAGAAACACAGAAATATTAGAAAACAGACCATTAAGGCAAAAAATCTAGTTTGATGGATGCTGTCAAAACTCAACTATATACAATAATATGTGTGTGTGTGTGTGTGTGTGTGTTTATTTATCACGGGCACATAGTATCTGTCCCCGGCTGTTTGCATCCAGCTAGTCACACACAGTTACAATCACACTCCCTGTAATTGACATCATTAATAGATAGTTAGCTTCTCACCATCATCTGCTGTGATCCACTGATGTTAACGATCGTAACTGAAAGGCTGCCTGTCAAACGTAAACATTCAGCCACGTGACTCACAAACTCTCGCGAGAGTTTTACACAAGACGGATCCTTTCTAGCCATAACCAACTCACAGACTGCATCGGGCGCTGAAATTGCCACCCTTTGAGCATCAGATCTGACGACGCTGATTGGCTGAAATTATGTTTCTGCGGCATAGTATACAGATAGCAACAGTCAGCAATGTGTTGGATGCTGCTGGGGCTGAGTGAGGGCTCCTTACTTAGCGCCCATGGTGGTGGTGGGGTTATGGTATGGGCAGGCGTATGTTATGGACGACGAACACAGGCCACTCGATTCATAACATTACCCTAACCCTAACCCTACCCCTACCCCTCACACCAGATACTGCCTGGTTTTCGGACCCCCCCAGACCCCCCCAATAAAGCAAAACTGCACGTTTCAGAGTGGCCTTTTATTGTGGCCAGCCTAAGGCACACCTGTGCAATAATCATGCTGTCTAATCAGCATCTTGATATGCCACACCTGTGAGGTGGGATGGATTATCTCGGCAAAGAAGAAGTGCTCACTATCACAGATTCTTTCAGATTTGTGAACAATATTTGAGAGAAATGGTTATTTTGTGTTTATAGAAAATGTTTTAGATCTTTGAGTTCATCTGATGAGAAATGGGAGAAAAAACAAAAGGGTTGCATTTATATTTTTGTTCAGTGTATAAAGAATTCATTTGATTTATTAGAAGCGTTGATCGTGAAATCTTGTTTAATTGAATACCTCTGTTAAAGGAGGAAATCATCTTTTCTTGTTTAAACATAATTCATTTGATTTGTTTGGAACATTTCTGTTAAAATCCAGTTAATTAAATCTGCTGAGATTTGAAAAGAGCTTGGGTTTAAAGAAACGTTTTATGTTTAAAATGAATATGTCTGTGCTTAGTCTGCTGAACCAGTGTGTGACATACTGTAGTCATAATTAAGGCAGCAGTTTCCAAACAAATGTATTGTTTCCATGTTTTGTTTACATGCTTTATTTATTTTGATAACTTACAAAGTTCTAAAATGAATCTTTCTTGTTTTCAAAGGTTTCTCTCCTGCACAAAGTGACCCAGTCAGCAACGACATTTAAGGGAACTGCTAAATCAAAAGTCTGAAAAGAAAAGCTGTGTCATTGGAGTGGAACCCTGTCTCAAAGTCCAGTAGATGCTGATTGATTGATGATTGATTGATGATTGATTGATGATTGATTGATTGATTGATGATAGATTGATAGATTGATTGATTGATGATTGATTGCTCTCTATTTTAAAACACTTAAAAAAACAATGCCTGGAAGAAGACCAGAGGACACTCTGAGCCAATGAGAGTTCATCCAAGAGTAGAGACCCAGCACCCCGACGGATCTAAAGACGCTGCGTGTGTTCGGCCTCTTACCTCGTACAGAGCTGGTCTGACTGGCTGTCTGCAGGCCAGCTCTGGTTCTGGATCTTCCTCCACACTGGGGACAGGAGGGGTCTCCTGATGGAGGTCTCTGCTCCCAGTATGAGGTGATGCACTGTCTGCAGAACCAGTGTCCACAGCTGGTAGAGACTGGATCCTTCAGGACGTCCTGACACAGAGCACAGCTGGACGGCTGCTGCTCCACAGGAACAGGACTCTTCCTCTTCCCTCTGTAGAGGAACACATCCTTTACAGCACTTTACATTAGTGGAGCTGATTCTCACCAAAGGTTCACCAAGGGGCCACATTCTAGTAAAAAGGTCTATCTGTATATAATATATCTTAGTGATCAGGTAAGACAAGACACGTTTGTTTATATAGCACCTTTCAACACAAGGCAATTCAAGGTGCTTTACAAAAATGAAAGACATTCAGACAAAGGCATTTAAAAACAGTCATTAACAGAAAAAATACATGAATAAAAAGTTACAGTGCAGTTTAAGATATGAATAGTTCACACAGAAGTTCCACTTTACTGATGCCTTTCTTTAAGGTGTCTCCGAACATGAGCTGTGTACGCTTGTATGGCACATATGTCCCGAGCAGCACACACCGAGGAAATGAGCCAGGACAAGGTAGATAGTTTACACCTCACACTATTATAAAAGCAAACCTCATCCTGTCTGGATTCATCACCCAGAGGAGCACATGGTCAGTGTCTCTACTAGACACACACAGCTGTATTAACCTGGTGCACATTATAAACACAATTCACATAGAATTTGCTGTGAATTAATAGCAACAAACATCTGGAAAGGATGCAGCAATAACAACATGAAGCTACTGATTTGTAGAAAGCTTGAGTTAATGCTTCGTCAGGTCTGTCTCCAACACAACGAGCATAAACATTTAAATGTTTTCTGAATGAGATCGGTTTGATTAAAGCTATGCTAACATTAGCTGCTCCATCAACACTCAGAATGACTTCATGTAGTCACGAGCAGTGGTGTAGTGGGGATTTACTGGGTGGACGCAATGTCGATGCTCGTGAACTGAACTGTCAACGGGGGGGGGGCAACTTACATGATGCCGTTTAAAATAATAAACAGTGACGTGCGGTGAGGTTCATGGCTGGTGAGGCACTGACTCTTTCAGAGTCAGATTTACAAATATTATATATTTTGACCTTAAAGGTGGCGGGGTAGGTAATTTTGGAGAAACCAGCTCGAGTGCGCTAGAATTTGAAAATACACAGCCCCTCCTCCAACACACACGAACGCGCACATGACCAATGAGGGCACGAGATAAGTTTGTGCACAGATGGAAGGCTGACAGGCAGGTTATTTTAGCCGGGCCGGCTAAAATGAGTGGTCGTGCTTTTTACAGTACTACGGCTTCCACAGATGAAATGTTTTTATGTATTTTTTGTCAAAGCACTTCAGATATTCATTGCTATCGGGATGTTAAGAACATTCCATGGAATATAACAAAAAGTGTATATCGTGCCGGTTTCTCAAACTTACCTACCCCACCTTTAATCGAAATATTCTGTTATTTTCAAAAGCTTTTTTAGTCTGATGCTTCGATTCATTTTAAACAGACCGTTCAACAAAAGGATAGCCAAAATCTAAATATTGGATTGTTCTCTCTTAGTAAGATCCCATTTTCATTACAAATGTGGTCTTACCTTGACTTGAAGATGAAGTCCATGCTATCCTTCTGGACAACCATCTTTATTACTTTTTTGTAAAAGTCCTCCTTATCTCCCTCTAGTTTCAAAAGCCTAGTTTGTTGTTGTGTCTACCGTCTCTGCGTAGAATAACAGTAGCAACAAGAACCTGTGGGCTCACTTGCGCCCCCTTCAGTGCGGCAGAGGTTGTGGCTGCCTCCCCTGGTGCTTTTTTCATTGTCGTTGTATGATGAGACCAGCGAGCTTAAATATCATATATACGTGAAATAAGTTATTTAGAGACTATGGATGGCGAGGATAAATGTAATAAAGGGATCTACAAACATTACATTGGTGACATACAGTGAGATGGTGCAGGCATGCGCTTAGGGCCCGCTTTCCAGCCAGTTTCTGTGGGGTGACGCATTCTGAGGTGAGGCAGAGCTCATCTGTGCCTCACCTCACCCCACAGTAACTGGCTTGAGCGCGCTCACAAAATAAGTGCCCGCGCTAAATTAGTGCCCGTGCTCCAGCAAGTTACTGTGGGCTTACGAGAGGCAGAGCTCGTCCCTGCCTCACTTCTCAATCTCATCGCTCCCCGTAGTTGTAGCGGAGCTCGTCAAATTAGCCGATTTTTACTATAAAAAGCGATTGGAATCAAACAGAAATCACATTTACAACACAGATCAGTGGACACATTTTATTATTATTATTATTTGTATTATTATTCTTTTTTTCCGTTACATTGGAGAATGACAAGTGAGGCTCTGCCTCACCTGCCTCCCCTGACCGCACGTCGCTGATAATAAAGGACGGTGCCGGACGTCAGCGAACCAAACTTTCTGCGCGACTGTCACTCAAATGCGGGACATAGTCTTAATTTGTGGGACGCGGGTCAGCCTAGTCGTCCCAAACAATGCCGAAAGTCCTACTTTAGTTACTGTACTGCAAAAAGCACGCGCTGCGCAGAACAAGTGCTCATGATTGATCTTCTGCATGACACACTCGTGGACACAGCCAAAATAAAACACTGGACAGCTAAGGATGTAATATTGTCTCAAGTTCATGGTTATGTCCTGTCGGGATGGCCTTCAGTGACTGAGGCTCCTCTCAAGCCGTATCATCAGAGGAGAGAGGAACTGAGTGTGAGGGATGGCTGCGTGCTCTGGGGAGCCAGAGTCATCGTACCAAACAAAGGAAGGTAAAAGATATTGAAAGTACTGCACCAAACACATTCCGGCATGTCAAAGATGAAAGGTCTGGCTAGATCTTATGTATGGTGGCCGGGGATGGACCAGGATGTAGAAAAGGAAGTGCAGTCTGGTGAGGAGTGCCAAAAGCACCACAAGTCACCACCATCAGCACCATTACATCCCTGGGAGTGGCCGGAGTCTCCCTGGACGAGAATTCATGTGGACTATGCAGGTCCTTTCCTGGGAGAGATGTTTCTACTGATAGTGGATGCTCACTCAAAATGGATGGATATTTATCCAGTGAAGTCAGCTACATCACAGGTGACCATTGAAAAGCTGCGTCAGAGTTTCAGTGTTTTTGGACTGCCAAACATGTTGGTGTCAGACAACGGAACCTGTTTTACAAGTGCTGAATTTGAGACTTTCATGAAACAAATTGGAATCCGCCATGTGAGGTCAGCACCGTTTCACCTGTCTTCTAATGGGCTGGCAGAGAGGGCGGTCCAAACCTTCAAAGGGGGGATGAAAAAGATGAAAGGTGAAACATTGCAAACTAGACTGTCAAGGTTTCTGTTCAGTTACCGCATCACACCTCACGCGACCACAGACCTGTCGTCTGCAGAGTTGATGATGTCAAGGAGACTCAGATCTGCACTTGACCTGCTCCTGCCAGATGTGAAAACAAGAGTGCAGCTAAAACAGAAACAGTCCCATGACACAAACAGGAAACTGAGAAGTTTCTCACCTGGGGATAAAGTGTTCATCAGAAACTACTCTTATGGACCTAAATGGATCCCTGCGGTCATCGAGAGCTCATCAGGTCCAGTGTCATATACAGTGATCATTGGAAGTGGTCAAGTCGTGAAGCGGCATGTGGATCAAGTAAGAGCCAGATTGTCAGACACCGTGCCCTTAGAGCCGGTGCTGGACTCCAACAGAGACACTGTGGTTCCAGTGACAATTCGAGCAAGAAGGACCTCCTGCAAGTGAGCCAGTGGTTCTGTGTACTCCGGTCCCGCCGGACTTGCCTGCTACACCCGTGGTGAGACGATCAGAGCGCGAGAGACAGCCACCTGTATGCCTGAAAGACTTTGTTAAATAGATCAAGAGATGTTCCATTAATAGAGCAGCATAATTCTCTGTTCTCACTTTAAGGAAATGTTTAGAATGTTAATCTTTGAAAGTGAAATGATTTATGTCAGTACCTCGAAATGTTGTGTAACGGGAGTATGTTATACCCCCACCTTCGGGAAGTATTGTTAGCTTAAAGGGGGGGAAATGTGGTATCTTACCTTGTTATTATTACATGTTATTGCATTTGTCCAGCAGGGGGCAAACTCACTCTTGGTATTAAAAGAGCCTGTTGTACACGTTCCCACGAGGAAGTCCCGCAAGCATGTTACCAAAGTAAACCAGTTAAATCTGCTCCTATGTTGTGGACATACAATTATTGATCACAAGATACAACAATAATGTTAGATTACTGTACTCTAATGCGTTTTTCCTTTACAAACTGCTCCCATGATATCATTAAAGAAGAGTTTAATATATCTCAGGGAAGGGCAACTTGGATGGCGGTGGGGGCCACATAATTGATGTACTGTCCACCAGGGGGCCGCAGATTCACTTAGAACACACACACACACACACACACACACACACACACACACACACACACACACACACACACACACACACACACACACACACACACAAATTCCATGTGTTGTATGTAATTATTAACAAATATACTAAGTCTGACATCTTCATTGACATTTTACAATCTTTCAGGGAGCATCCTCTAATAAACTCACTGAACAAATATCAGTACACAGAAATGTTATTTAATTTTTACAAGTGGCATTTTTGTATTGAACGGGTTATTGAACAGTGGAATAAAACTATTTTAAACTATTGGAAAGCACGGAAAATGTGTGTACATTGAGATTAACCATTAAGATGACATAAACATGAAGTCATGAACACTAACCTAGACATTAGTTGTCTAACTTGAACCTAAGACACTTGTAGCCAGTCTCTGCTGACGCACAATAAGGGGGGTGTCCAGGGCCGGCCCTTGGCATAGGCAGTATAGGCGAATGCTAAGGGCGCATCAATCAATGGGGGGCGCCGAAAATTGAAAACATAACAACACAATTTCCCGATTTTGGATCAACAAAGTACATCTTATTATCTTATACTAACAGAACTACGCCTATATTGCGTACAGCGCCCATAAACTATGACGCACCCCCCCCCCCCAAATGAAGTTGAACCGCCCAGCCCCAGTCAAAACCAGAGGTTTATGTGAAATAGTTGTTTTTTCGAAATAATGGTTTTAGTGTGCAATTATAGGTTTTAATTTTGTATTTGTGTTAATTTAAAATAAATCAAACTCCCAAAAAACGTATACAGCTAAAGCTAAAATGTTGCCTAGGGCAGCAAATTGGTCAGGGTCGGCCCTGGGAGTGTCCACACAGACTGTCAACCCGCACTCTGCTGTTCCTCAGCGCCGCTCCCCCTCCCTCCCGCTGAAATTATGAATGAAAAGCGTATAATCATAGATAACACGGCAGGGACCGTGACAGTTTGTTTTCATCTGATTTCAAATAAACACAGTCTTGGTTTTTAAAATATTAAACTTGTTCTGCGCCAAATTCAGATGATAAATACAACTTTGAAGCTTTTAAAGGCATAATTACAAGCGGCAACTTAACGTCACAGCAGGCGTAACAACAGCCGGTTTCCCCGGGAAACAAACACAATACACACAAACGCGTCACAGATTATTTCGCGGTATTTCAAGTCATGTACGCAGCTCGTGGGCTGCCATTTGCCCATCCCTGATATATCAGATAACATAAACACTGAATCCTCTTCAAGTCAGTTTAGAGCAGAAACCCTTACTTTTTGTCTGAGGGTCCAGGTTCATCATTACTGAAGTATAGAGGTTCCCCAATAGACCCGTCAATCTTCAGAGACAGACAGCTGGAGACCAGGACCCCGTCCTCTTCCTCATCTTTTAAACCACTCATCTTCTCCGGTCTGAGAGAGATACTATTAACACTGAGGACACACACACACACACACACACACACACACACACACACACACACACACACACACACACACACACACACACACACACACACACACACACACACACACACACACACACACACACACACACACACACACACACACACACACACACACACATTATAATAACACACTTGTTTCAATCAAAACCATCATAATAATATACTTGGTTGAAATACATCAAATCAGTCAGACTTCAGACAGGCCGCTCTCCGTTTTGACTGCGCTGAGCTGTCACATGTTATGTCGCTTTGATGAATCAGAAAACAGGAAATAAAAAAGGTTTACAACACTTGCAGAAGTCTCATTGGACTCTAGGACGCTGATGTTCTCAGTTTAAATAATGAATGTGTTAGAAAGCAGGTGTTAACACTCACCCTGTTGTCCTCCTGCTCCGTCAAAGTGTAAAATGGCGTCTGGCAGTCTGACTTCATGTCTTAGCTTTAACATGCCTCATGTTGTGCACCGTCAAAAGTGTTAGTAATCATGTTTCATGTTTATGTGTTATTATTGCTCACTTCCTGTTTTGTTTGTTTCACGTCTCATTTCAGGTCCCTTGACTCACTTCCCTCATCAGTATCAGCCCCGCCCCTGATTGTGTTCACCTGTGTATTGTTGTTGAGTGTTTAAAGTCCCCAGTCTCCCAGCGTTCAGTGTCAGTTCGTCTTGTCCTGTCCTCATGCCAGTACTCTGCTCGTCGTAGATTGCTTCTTTTTGCAAACCTACGTTATGCTTCTGAAACTTATTGAAAGTTTAATTCCTCACGTTGTGAGCGATATTTTGTTGTATCTTTTTGGACCCTTTTTTGTTACCTCGTAAGAGTGTTTTTCTTTTGTATATATTTTGTGGAAGAAATAAAGTATATTAATTATACTTTACCTCTGGCTCCCGGGTCGTGCATTTGAGTCCTTACCTTTGAGTATCCAAGGTCTTAACACCTCACCTGTCTGCAGCTCCTTCCTTTGTTTCATAACTAGCCTGAACATGTACTGGGATGATTCTCAGTAAGATATAAATAGACATGCAGCTAAAAAAACAAGCTCAACAAGTTGTGGAAATAAAAATAATAATTCAACAGTGTGAAGAATAACGTAGTGTACATCCTGTATTTAAAACCTTACTTAAGTTAAAGTGTGTAGGCATTAAAGCACATAGCGTTAACTGTGAATTGATTTGTTCCCCATTTTATCCATTTAATTAAATATATACATAAATCCAATGCAATGTTCTTGGGAGTGTTGTGTTCTTTTATTCCAGGAAAGACAAACAACTTCTAAGTTTAACTATTTATTAAAAGAGAGCAAAAGATATATTTCACTTGGCCAAGGACTCCGTCCGGTCGCAGAACTCGCAGGCAGCCGAGATGTAATCTGTAACTCTATTTCCGGAAAAAAGCATTGAACCTCGTGCGTGCATACAATTTTATTATTCAGGGCTCTGCCCGTACATTTATGATTGGTTGAGACTAGATGGGGAGGACCGTGGTTTAGACTTTGGCTTCCCTGGTTGGTGCACAGACTTAGACAAAAGTCTCTTGGCAACACGACCTCCAATCAGCATTCAGCCGGCCTGTAAAGGTCCCTCCCTACTCTAGTCACGCTATCCTACGTCATTTGTTTTGCTAAAGTTTCAACAACAGATTGTGGAATCCTCCATTATACTGGTTCCCAGTTATGCGTAGACGAGCAGCTCGCAGCTCACACACACACACACACACACACACACACACACACACACACACACACACACACACACACACACACATACACACACACACACACACACACACACACACACACACACACACACACACACACACACACACACACACACACCTCAAGGCCAGAGCGATCTCCTGTTCTCGATAACTCTTAGTCTCCACAGTGTTTCTAGCTATTTCTATGAAAGCTAAAACTTTCTTCCATGGCTATTCCCTTCGTTTCGTATCCAACCCATCAGAACATGGGATTGGTGATTGTGTCTATGTGTTCCATCGTCATAGCAATAAGCATGTAATGTAATAATAAGAAACAATCTTGTAATGTTACATAAAAACAGGAGGCTGTTGTTCATATTTGTGAGTCTCTCTCTCTCTCTCTCTCTCTCTCTCTCTCTCTCTCTCTCTCTCTCTCTCTCTCTCTCTCTCATATAAAAGCATTTATTGTAATTGTGTAGCAGTCAGCACTGTTGAGCATTTTGAAAATGTATTTTCATGCCTCTGTGCAAGGCTTAGTCTTTCTACAGATGTAGCACTCCAGATCAGACTCACATGGGTGTGTCCCAGTCAAAAGCCCAGCGGATCCCAGTGGCTGGGGGTGTTGCCAAATTGCTAGAGGGCGTTGCCCAATTTCCCCATTTGTTCAATTACAGGATTTAACCATGAGATGGCGCTTCATTCACAAAATACACAAAGACAACTGGGTGTTGTAGAACTTAGTCTGTTTGCAATGTTTGCAGCTCTGCAGTTGTGTTTGCTGAATACTGTAGCATTTAATCACTTATTTGTTACTGTATGGTTTTCACAAGCTACTATAATGAAAAAACATCAATATTTTAGATCACATAAAGTATATAGTTTGCTTTATGCAGTATATTTCTTGTAATATTGTTGGGGTGTTTTTACACAGTACAGTAGATTGAAGTAAATCAACTTATACATTAAGATAAGATAAGATGGACCTTTATTAATCCCGTGGGGAAATTCAGTAGTTCAAACAGCAACAGGCTGAGAGTGAAAAACAGGACAGCACAGATTCACACAGATTAATAAAATCAAAAATAAGATGAGCGATAAAAATAATAATAATGAGAAACTATGAAATAAGAAATGAATAAAACTAAAATGTAATTATCATATCATATATTATAATGTATTGTATTATTAAGTAATATCATACATTAACCCCATTATATCAGATGCCACATTGAATGGATGAACACATTTATGCATCAATAATTACAACAGAGTATTTCTAAAATACTTATATGTATTTAATATTAACCCTTTGGAGTCGACCGTCACGCCGGCGTGATCAGATCACATGACCTGTTCAAGCCGGTGCCGCATAAAAACAACAGTCCGGACAACATTGCCGTGTGTTTCTGTCGAAAGTACTGGCTTGAAACTATATCCCAGTCTTTGTTTCATGCAAAAAGACCCAATAAACACGGAGATACGATGATATAAAGTTAATACATTTCAAAAGTATGAAAAATGGAAGCACATATTTGAATATCTTCGCCGTATTTGATCATTTTACGAAATGGAAAATACTGGAAACTGTAGATTCTGCTCAACAGGATGTATTTACCAGGGAGGGGGTGAGGTAATCAGGTAAACGGAGTGATACGAAATGAGACGAAAAGAGACGAAGAGGGACGAAGAGGGACGGCGGGAACCGAAGAGAGACGGCGGGAAATGGAGAGAGACGAAGATATACGAAGACAGCCGGCGGGAGACGAAGAGAGACGGCGGGAAATGGAGAGAGACGAAGATATACGAAGACAGGCGGCGGGAGACGAAGAGAGACGGCGGGAGACGAAGAGAGACGGCGGGAGACTGCGATTGAAGTAAAGTGACAGACAAACATTGAGAATTTAGATATAGTTAGATAGATTTAGAGTTTTGAAGATTCAACTATGATGAAGAGAACTCTGAACGTGAGTCAAGCTTTAAGCTTGTTTTTTGACATGGAGGAGGAGGAGCCTGTGATGTTGCCCTCTGTGTCGTAGTTGACAGAAACCGCTTTGAAGCGTGGCACAGATAAAAACAGAAAAAACTGATTTTTGTACATAATGTGTATATATATATATTTGTATTATATTTATAATAACACTTTTGCCTTATCAGAATGAAATCCCATGCTACCTCAATCAAACGTTCACACTATCATAGTGACATCCCATTTATATATTTCCAGCTTTTAAATGGTTTCGTTGTGTATGTTTGTGTTACCTATATGAAAAATAATATCATTTTCAAAATCTGTTTTTACGTTTTTTTTTGTGATTTTGTGTCCAAAATGTTCATATAGTATCTCAAAGTGAAAGAAATAACTATCAGGTTATATAGGTGAGGTTGTCCTTAAAAAAAGATACCAAACATTGACATGCCAAACATTTCTTAATGGGGTTTAGTAAGACAAATCAAAAGTATGTGAAAACGGCCAAATTAGCCCAGGACTCCAAAGGGTTAATAACATAATGATTACTTTCAGATGATAATACTTTTCAGGGTTAGGTCCGGTCTGACAGCGCTTAGCTCTCTGCTGCAGAGAAGATCACTGCTCTAAACAAAGTCAAACATCCTACATCCAAACGGAATGAATATAATTAATTATGATGAATACATTAAGTCTTGTTCATTGTTTTTCACTTTTATTAAATGTGTGATATTTCCGGCACAGACCCTTTCATACCGACAATGCGCGATAGAAGCAACATAAAGTGCGACAGTTTAAAGCCAGTGTTAATTTAGTCAACGAAAACTATGACGAAAAATGTTCGTCAACGACCTTTTTTACATGACTAACACGAGACGAGCTAAAAATAGATTCTTGATAACGAAAACTATGACGAAATGTATATTTAGTTTTCGTTGATGAGACGAGACGGACTAAGGTGTTAATGGTGGACTATCGGACATTCAAAATGCAGCATATTTCCCCCAAGTGTCCATCTTGTCTGTCAAAATGCATTTTACGTTTCTAACTTGCAATATCATTATTTCCGCTCTCTTCACTCCAGAAGAGCGATCTCCCTGTGTCTCTATTGCCCCTTTCACACCAACGCGTTTTCAGCTCCGCCTCGGAGTTGGAGCTGAAAAGTGCCGGTTTTTCCTGTTCACACCGCAGCGGCGCCGCCTCTTAGCTCCGGAATCCGGTTCACTTCCAGCTCCAAAAAATTGTCGGTCTAGAGGCAAGAGCTTCGGAGCTAAGAGGTGGCGTCGCTTACGTCTCTCTTACGTCGAGGCGTGCAGGAAACTAAACCCACCTCCCCTGAACATGGGTCGACTGTCATGCCTGCCTACAAGCAGTAGTGCTTATAAACACACTTTATAAAGTCAGGCAACACTAACCAGGCTGCGTGTGGTTCTGTTTATCTGTACCTTACTTTGACCATCCGTTCACTGTTATTGATCATTGTGGAGAGAGGCAGACGTTTTGTATTATAGCAGCTATCGGATGGAATCAATACATGGGCTGCACAGGTTGTCGTGTCCGACTATCGCAAGTAGAATCATAATAAAAATATGCCGGTAAAATGTGCCTGGAGAAAACGGTTTATGCCACAATAGGATAGCAATAGCAAGTAGTCAGTTTAGCTTCGGTTGCTATGCTAACATCACCCATTTTATACCAGAGAAACTTTCATAACAGCGTTGTGATGCCAAAGGAGAGCTGTGGAATGTGACTCCACACATTCCGATGGCCAATTAGTTTTAAACAAAGAGTTCCCAACATACAGCATAGGAAACATGGGGGGTTGGGGCTGGTGAACGGTATGGTCCTAAGGATGTGTCCTAATCAAACTATCTATATATTTTATACTATACTTGCACTGCTTACCGTTTTCATACTTTTTATATCTTAGCATATTAATACACACTGTTCATACCAGGGCCGTATTCACCATATACATTGGGGGACACACATCCCCCCCAATATTCAGATACACTCAAAATGTCCCCCCCAATAAATAGCAAAAAAAAAGTTTTAATTTTTTATTTTTTTATTAAAATAAAATTGCTATTCTATGACTTCTTTATTTTGGTTATTTGTATACTTGAAAATGTATATTTTCTGTTATTGTGAACTTCACCAAAATGATATTTCTTTTCATATGTAAATTGGTTCCTTATTTTGTACCCGGGGGTGTATTTCGCTGTTGCACGTCTGAGTCCACCTTCAGTTAGCTTGATACTCCAAGCAGGTCAGTCATGTTTTAATTTGCCCTCCATCAATTCTGGTATCTTTTCTAGTTAGCCCTAAAGTAATCTATATTATTTTTATTTCGTAATGGTAATGTTAATGAACCCTCCGGTTTAGCTTCTTTGTGTAAGTAACTTGTAGTTCTGATGTTAAAACCGAACTTTTCAGGAATAGTAGCTAACTAGCTGTGGGCTAGCTGGTTTCAGTTGTTAGCCAGGGTTTGGCGGCCTAGTGTCAGCTATGTGGAAAATGACGGTGTCGTTTTGGATGTAATCCAATAGATATTTATTCATGTGGATTATTTCTATTTTATTTTGTAATTTGTAGGGTGTGGAAAGATTTAAAACTGTGATGTGTGACATCTATGGAATACCAAAGGTGCCAGAATTAATTAAATAATAAATACTCTACAATTATTATGAAATAGTATTTAATAATTGTCAGAAGCATTTAAAAGATACTCACACGCAGGAGGTTTGCAGTGTGCATCATAGCTTGTGCTGGGTTTAGAACGCTCAGAATTGCTAATAAACATGTTTAATTATCTTATATCCAGCGCTGCTGACCCGTATTCATCACATCAGCAACTGCAGATCGCCGAGGTCAAGCTGTAAGCAAGAGCAAGAGGAAGGGTGGCAGTGACATTAGACAGTTTTTTGGGCAGCCTCAGAAAAGAAAAAAAGTAAGTTAAGAGCAGTGAGAAAGTGAGTATTGTCACCAGTCAGATAGCTTGTTTACTGATAATATTTCTTCCATGTTCACTCTGGTGTGTTCAGAGTAAAGAGAGAGAGGGAGAGAGAGAATGTGAGCATGGCGACCAGACAGGGAGAGTGTGTGCTGGTGACATGGAGGTAAGTCAGAAAGGAGCTATATTGATGGTTAAGACAGAATAATGACAACATAGCAGTCTAATGTTAATGTAGGGACTCCTGTGTCCCCCCATATGTATAATGTGTATCAACAGTCTTTCTAGTCAATAGTTTACTGATATTTCTTCCACAAACCTGTCCGCAAACCTACAAAGCGTTACACCTGTCAGGCTGCAGCCCATATCCATCCCGATGCTCAGTCCTTGTACAGAGTCCAATTCTACAATGCCTTGGACACAGTGAATACTCAATTCATAGAGAGGTTTGAACAAGCTGGATTCCACAAGCTGCAGCAGCTTGAAAATGTGCTGCTACACGGAGACATGGACAAGGTGGTAGAAGAGTATCCTGAATTGAATTCAAGACTACTGCAGGTGGCCATGTTTGGGGCTAATTACACCTAGGAAACAAGCTCAGATGTTAATAGCATTATTCGGGAAATGGTGCCAGAGGTGAGAGGTCTCTTCGGTCAGGTGGAAGCTTTAGTAAGACTTCTGTTGGTCGTCCCTGCCTCTTCTGCAGAGGCTGAGAGGAGTTTTAGTGCCCTGAGGAGGCTTAAGACATGGCTTAGATCATCGATGAGTCAAACGAGGCTGAATAATGTGGCCATATGTCATGTGCACCAGAAGAAACTGGACAGACTGGACCTTGAAGGAATATGCCAGTCTTTTATCAGTGCCAACGATAAGCGCAAAAAGGCTTTTGGGTCCTTTACTTGAGGGTTGGGCTTTTTGGGCGGGTGTCTGGGAGGAAGTTGGGGGTCTTTTTGATTTTGAATGAGCGGCAAGCAGCTAGTGCGAGTCGTGGCTGTAAAACAAAAGGGCAATAAAGTGTTCCTGTTTCTACTGAAATTACGTGGCACAGACCTTTCTATGGATTGAAATGCTTTAATGTGATTATGGTTATAGTTGTACTTTATTCATCCCTAATCTCTGCATTACAAACAACAAAACAAGAAAAGCTAAACTAGATCAAATAGGGCGATGTAATACAATGCACAATTAGACATTATGGTAAAACATTTTAACCAGTTGAGCCCCAAGCCTGTTTTTCAGGTCTCAGGTTTGAAAATGACATTCAGAACAATTGACTATATCTTCACTTCTAAAAATGGTTAAATGAATAATCTTTTTTCTCAAAGCAACGATAAACCTGTGAGTTGGATGTAGAAAAAGTCAGAATCAATATAGATGTTTTTAAAGTAAATTCAGATTGAACATAGTAAAAAAATGTAAATGATAGTGTCCGTGCAAAAAATAAACCATTACTTATTGTGAAAACCACCCTTGAATGATGGGATAGTAGACTAAAAGCTTTAGGAATCCAAACTATAACCTATAATAAGTACCCTGTATCAAGATTGATGCAAAACAAGTATTTCCAAGGCACACCTTTATATGATCATTATAGTTATACAAAATAAGAGAATAACAGAATAACAGGTATGAAATCATTCCAACTCATAGTACAGTTTAAAAAGGGAGTGATTTGTAAAATATGCATAAAGAAAAAGTAAATCTGTTCAGTTCTGTTTCACATGGGTGTGGTTGAGATGTATCCATAGATGTAGTCCCTAATGTTGCTCTCAAAGTGCACCAGATTGATGCTTTTAACTTCAACATTTAAAAAAAAAATCTTCCCGGGGGAGCATGCCCCCGGACCCCCCTAGAGGAGGCTAGGTCCCCCACCCACCCACACCCCCCGTCAAATTGTCCCACCCACATTGAGGATGCTTCCTACACCCATGTCTGAGACACAGTATCGTGACTATTGTTGTGTTTTGCCCCCACGGGCAGGGGCATGGGGTTTAACAGGTTTTAAAGTATCCAATGTGTTAGTGATTTTTTATGTATTTTCCTTTAGAATGGCAGGAAATTAGTATTCAAATTTGTATTGAATTTTTGGTCCCCCCCAATGTTGACTCCATGAATACGGCCCTGGTTCATACTGCTCACAGGGTGATATCTAGTGTATTAATACACACTGTTCATACTGCTCTCAGGCTGATATCTAGTGTATTAATACACACTGTTCATACTGCTCTCAGGCTGATATCTAGTGTATTAATACACACTGTTCATACTGCTCACAGGCTGATATCTAGTGTATTAATACACACTGTTCATACTGCTCACAGGCTGATATCTAGTGTATTAATACACACTGTTCATACTGCTCTCAGGCTGATATCTAGTGTATTAATACACACTGTTCATACTGCTCTCAGGCTGATATCTAGTGTATTAATACACACTGTTCATACTGCTCTCAGGCTGATATCTAGTGTATTAATACACACTGTTCATACTGCTCTCAGGCTGATATCTAGTGTATTAATACACACTGTTCATACTGCTCTCAGGCTGATATCTAGTGTATTAATACACACTGTTCATACTGCTCACAGGCTGATATCTAGTGTATTAATACACACTGTTCATACTGCTCACAGGCTGATATCTAGTGTATTAATACACACTGTTCATACTGCTCACAGGCTGATATCTAGTGTATTAATACACACTGTTCATACTGCTCTCAGGCTGATATCTAGTGTATTCATACACACTGTTCATACTGCTCACAGGCTGATATCTAGTGTATTAATACACACTGTTCATACTGCTCACAGGCTGATATCTAGTGTATTAATACACACTGTTCATACTGCTCACAGGCTGATATCTAGTGTATTAATACACACTGTTCATACTGCTCACAGGCTGATATCTAGTGTATTAATACACACTGTTCATACTGCTCACAGGCTGATATCTAGTGTATTAATACACACTGTTCATACTGCTCACAGGCTGATATCTAGTGTATTAATACACACTGTTCATACTGCTCTCAGGCTGATATCTAGTGTATTCATACACACTGTTCATACTGCTCTCAGGCTGATACAGTGTATTAATACACACTGTTCAAACTGCTCTCAGGCTGATATCTAGTGTATTAATACACACTGTTCATACTGCTCACTGCTTGTTGCACCTGGTTTGAAGCTAAACTGCATTTCGTTGTCTCAGTACCTGTAATCTGTGCAATAACAATAAAGTTGAATCTAATCTTGAGCAGGAACTAATGTATTTACTTAGTACATATCTGACATTAACGATTAAACACATGTGTGCATTCTTTATGAATGCAAACCGAGTCAAGCCGACTCCGGAGGAAATCATATTTCGTTTATTTTTAACGAAATAAATGTGATTTAATCCACATCATTTACTGTGTTAATTGTTTACTGTAGTATTGTTTAACTTGAAGGTGCCTGATGTGAACATTTCCAGAATGTATTGTCTTAACTTTTTAAATGCCTCTGTGATGTGCTGCTACCCATTTTCCCCTCGGGGAATAATAAACGAATACTATATATTGAACGTCTATTGAATGGCCTTTGTATACATACAGTACATTATAGCCCAACCATTTACACCTTCCTTTTTTCCCGTCAAGAGAAAATTAGTAAATGATGTGGATTAAATCACATTTATTTCGTTAAAAATAAACGAAATATGATTTCCTCCAGAGTCGGCTTGACTCGGTTTGCATTCATAAAGAATGTGTTTAATCGTTAATGTCAGATATGTACTAAGTAAATAGCCAGGGTTGGGAGGGTTACTTTGTAAATGTAATCAGTTACTGATTACTGAATACATGGCTCTGAAAGTAATCTGAATACAGTTACAGTTACGCGTCTTAAAAAAGTAACGTAATCAGATTACTTTTAGATTACTTTCTTTTTCCATCACAGATGGGATGTTTTGGTGAACAGGAGACACAAAAAGCAAAAGCAAACTGAACGTGTTTTTACTGTTTTAATGGCTTATCAAGAGCAACTGAAACATAACATCTGAAACGATGCAACAACATAATAAACTTTTTGGGGATGCAGCTTGGGATGTGAGGAGTGAGGGACACGGATTAGAACGGGCGTGTCGCCTTCTGTCCTGCCAGTGTTGGCAGGACATAAATTAAAATGTCGAACTCGGACTTCATTTTAAGGACATGTCGGCCAGGGGTTTAGAGCTATATTTGTTTAAGCACCGGATTGGCAAAACAGGAGAGAGTGTGCACCAGTCTGCCTTGATCTATGTATTCATGTCTGTGACACTCACAGTATCTGCTGCCCACAGCTGTTTGATAGAAGGAACCCCTCCTTCACTTCATGAAATCTCTGCAGCACCAGGAGGCAGCGGGAGGGTTAACTCAGCCTCTGAGAAGAGGAGCGCGCAGTGCCTTTCACGCACCGCCTTTCACGCACCGCCTTCGCTGTGTTTACCTTCAGAATCATTAGAAAGGCTAAAGAGCGGTGTGGCTGATGTGTTTTAACCACACACACCTCTACACACACACACACCTCTACACACACACACAGACGCGCGATTTAAACGCAGACTTTTGTTCCTCCATGTTTCGTTGTTATCGTTTCATGGATCCGTGACATATGGATCTTAACAAATATCCGCTTTATCAAATACCTGTAGATCAGCTGTTTGTTTCACATGAGTTCCAGTGAGGCAGCTTTTCACGGCTCCCCCTGGTGGATCCATGATCCATTGCAGCTGGTTTAATTATAATTAAATTTATTTATCAAGGGGGCGTTTCAAGTCCTGCGGGGGGTTTTCCTTTTCAGCAGGGGCCCACCCCGTGCCGATCACGGACCTGCACAGGTAGGCGTCTGAAATGAAGCGCTACATCTGTAGATCCTCCGCTTGTTCTCATCGCTCAGGACGGAGTAGGCGTCGTAGATCCTCCTCTTGTTCTCATCGCTCAGGACAGAGTAGGCGTCGTAGATCCTCCTCTTGTTCTCATCGCTCAGGACGGAGTAGGCGTCGTAGATCCTCCTCTTGTTCTCATCGCTCAGGACGGAGTAGGCGTCGTAGATCCTCTGCTTGTTCTCATCGCTCAGGACGGAGTAGGCGTCGTAGATCCTCTGCTTGTTCTCATCGCTCAGGACGGAGTAGGCGTCGTAGATCCTCCGCTTGTTCTCATCGCTCAGGACGGAGTAGGCGTCGTAGATCCTCCTCTTGTTCTCATCGCTCAGGACGGAGTAGGCGTCGTAGATCCTGCGCTTGTTCTCATCGCTCAGGACGGAGTAGGCGTCGTAGATCCTCTGCTTGTTCTCATCGCTCAGGACGGAGTAGGCGTCGTAGATCCTCCTCTTGTTCTCATCGCTCAGGACGGAGTAGGCGTCGTAGATCCTGCGCTTGTTCTCATCGCTCAGGACGGAGTAGGCGTCGTAGATCCTCCGCTTGTTGTCATCGCTCAGGACGGAGTAGGCGTCGTAGATCCTGCGCTTGTTGTCATCGCTCAGGACGGAGTAGGCGTCGTAGATCCTCCGTTTGTTCTCATCGCTCAGGACGGAGTAGGCGTCGTAGATCCTCCGCTTGTTCTCATCGCTCAGGACGGAGTAGGCGTCGTAGATCCTCCGTTTGTTCTCATCGCTCAGGACGGAGTAGGCGTCGTAGATCCTCCGCTTGTTCTCATCGCTCAGGACGGACGGAGTAGGCGTCGTAGATCCTCCGCTTGTTCTCATCGCTCAAGACGGAGTAGGCGTCGTAGATCCTCCGCTTGTTCTCATCGCTCAGGACGGAGTAGGCGTCGTAGATCCTCCGCTTGTTCTCATCGCTCAGGACGGAGTAGGCGTCGTAGATCCTCCTCTTGTTCTCATCGCTCAGGACGGAGTAGGCGTCGTAGATCCTCCGCTTGTTCTCATCGCTCAGGACGGAGTAGGCGTCGTAGATCCTCCTCTTGTTCTCATCGCTCAGGACGGAGTAGGCGTCGTAGATCCTCCTCTTGTTCTCATCGCTCAGGACGGAGTAGGCGTCGTAGATCCTCCGCTTGTTCTCATCGCTCAGGACGGAGTAGGCGTCGTAGATCCTCCTCTTGTTCTCATCGCTCAGGACGGAGTAGGCGTCGTAGATCCTCCTCTTGTTCTCATCGCTCAGGACGGAGTAGGCGTCGTAGATCCTCCTCTTGTTCTCATCGCTCAGGACGGAGTAGGCGTCGTAGATCCTCCTCTTGTTCTCATCGCTCAGGACGGAGTAGGCGTCGTAGATCCTCCTCTTGTTCTCATCGCTCAGGACGGAGTAGGCGTCGTAGATCCTCCTCTTGTTCTCATCGCTCAGGACGGAGTAGGCGTCGTAGATCCTGCGCTTGTTCTCATCGCTCAGGACGGAGTAGGCGTCGTAGATCCTGTGCTTGTTCTCATCGCTCAGGACGGAGTAGGCGTCGTAGATCCTCTGCTTGTTCTCATCGCTCAGGACGGAGAAGGCGTCGTAGATCCTGCGCTTGTTCTCATCGCTCAGGACGGAGTAGGCGTCGTAGATCCTCCGCTTGTTCTCATCGCTCAGGACGGAGTAGGCGTCGTAGATCCTCCTCTTGTTCTCATCGCTCAGGACGGAGTAGGCGTCGTAGATCCTCCTCTTGTTCTCATCGCTCAGGACGGAGTAGGCGTCGTAGATCCTCCTCTTGTTCTCATCGCTCAGGACGGAGTAGGCGTCGTAGATCCTCTGCTTGTTCTCATCGCTCAGGACGGAGTAGGCGTCGTAGATCCTCTGCTTGTTCTCATCGCTCAGGACGGAGTAGGCGTCGTAGATCCTGCGCTTGTTCTCATCGCTCAGGACGGAGTAGGCGTCGTAGATTCTCCTCTTGTTCTCATCGCTCAGGACGGAGTAGGCGTCGTAGATCCTCCTCTTGTTCTCATCGCTCAGGACGGAGTAGGCGTCGTAGATCCTGCGCTTGTTCTCATCGCTCAGGACGGAGTAGGCGTCGTAGATTCTCCTCTTGTTCTCATCGCTCAGGACGGAGTAGGCGTCGTAGATCCTCCTCTTGTTCTCATCGCTCAGGACGGAGTAGGCGTCGTAGATCCTCCGCTTGTTCTCATCGCTCAGGACGGAGTAGGCGTCGTAGATTCTCCTCTTGTTCTCATCGCTCAGGACGGAGTAGGCGTCGTAGATCCTCCGCTTGTTCTCATCGCTCAGGACGGAGTAGGCGTCGTAGATCCTCCTCTTGTTCTCATCGCTCAGGACGGAGTAGGCGTCGTAGATCCTGCGCTTGTTCTCATCGCTCAGGACGGAGTAGGCGTCGTAGATCCTCTGCTTGTTCTCATCGCTCAGGACGGAGTAGGCGTCGTAGATCCTCCGCTTGTTGTCATCGCTCAGGACGGAGTAGGCGTCGTAGATCCTGCGCTTGTTGTCATCGCTCAGGACGGAGTAGGCGTCGTAGATCCTCCATTTGTTCTCATCGCTCAGGACGGAGTAGGCGTCGTAGATCCTCCGCTTGTTCTCATCGCTCAGGACGGAGTAGGCGTCGTAGATCCTCCGCTTGTTCACATCGCTCAGGACGGAGTAGGCGTCGTAGATCCTGCGCTTGTTCTCATCGCTCAGGACGGAGTAGGCGTCGTAGATCCTCCTCTTGTTCTCATCGCTCAGGACGGAGTAGGCGTCGTAGATCCTCTGCTTGTTCTCATCTCTCAGGACGGAGTAGGCGTCGTAGATCCTCCTCTTGTTCTCATCGCTCAGGACGGAGTAGGCGTCGTAGATCCTCCATTTGTTCTCATCGCTCAGGACGGAGTAGGCGTCGTAGATCCTCCGCTTGTTCTCATCGCTCAGGACGGAGTAGGCGTCGTAGATCCTCCGTTTGTTCTCATCGCTCAGGACGGAGTAGGCGTCGTAGATCCTCCGCTTGTTCTCATCGCTCAGGACGGAGTAGGCGTCGTAGATCCTCCGCTTGTTCTCATCGCTCAGGACGGAGTAGACGTCGTAGATCCTCCGCTTGTTCTCATCGCTCAGGACGGAGTAGGCGTCGTAGATCCTCCTCTTGTTCTCATCGCTCAGGACGGAGTAGGCGTCGTAGATCCTCCTCTTGTTCTCATCGCTCAGGACGGAGTAGGCGTCGTAGATCCTCCTCTTGTTCTCATCGCTCAGGACGGAGTAGGCGTCGTAGATCCTGCGCTTGTTCTCATCGCTCAGGACGGAGTAGGCGTCGTAGATCCTCTGCTTGTTCTCATCGCTCAGGACGGAGTAGGCGTCGTAGATCCTCCGCTTGTTCTCATCTCTCAGGACGGAGTAGGCGTCGTAGATCCTCTGCTTGTTCTCATCGCTCAGGACGGAGTAGGCGTCGTAGATCCTCCTCTTGTTCTCATCGCTCAGGACGGAGTAGGCGTCGTAGATCCTGCGCTTGTTCTCATCGCTCAGGACGGAGTAGGCGTCGTAGATCCTCTGCTTGTTCTCATCGCTCAGGACGGAGTAGGCGTCGTAGATCCTCCTCTTGTTCTCATCGCTCAGGACGGAGTAGGCGTCGTAGATCCTCTGCTTGTTCTCATCGCTCAGGACGGAGTAGGCGTCGTAGATCCTCCTCTTGTTCTCATCGCTCAGGACGGAGTAGGCGTCGTAGATCCTCTGCTTGTTCTCATCGCTCAGGACGGAGTAGGCGTCGTAGATCCTCCTCTTGTTCTCATCGCTCAGGACGGAGTAGGCGTTGTAGATCCTCCTCTTGTTCTCATCGCTCAGGACGGAGTAGGCGTCGTAGATCCTCCTCTTGTTCTCATCGCTCAGGACGGAGTAGGCGTCGTAGATCCTCCTCTTGTTCTCATCGCTCAGGACGGAGTAGGCGTCGTAGATCCTCCGCTTGTTCTCATCGCTCAGGACGGAGTAGGCGTCGTAGATCCTCCTCTTGTTCTCATCGCTCAGGACGGAGTAGGCGTCGTAGATCCTCCTCTTGTTCTCATCGCTCAGGACGGAGTAGGCGTCGTAGATCCTCCTCTTGTTCTCATCGCTCAGGACGGAGTAGGCGTCGTAGATCCTCCTCTTGTTCTCATCGCTCAGGACGGAGTAGGCGTCGTAGATCCTCCGCTTGTTCTCATCGCTCAGGACGGAGTAGGCGTCGTAGATCCTCTGCTTGTTCTCATCGCTCAGGACGGAGTAGGCGTCGTAGATCCTCCGCTTGTTCTCATCGCTCAGGACGGAGTAGGCGTCGTAGATCCTGCGCTTGTTCTCATCGCTCAGGACGGAGTAGGCGTCGTAGATCCTCCTCTTGTTCTCATCGCTCAGGACGGAGTAGGCGTCGTAGATCCTCTGCTTGTTCTCATCGCTCAGGACGGAGTAGGCGTCGTAGATCCTCTGCTTGTTCTCATCGCTCAGGACGGAGTAGGCGTCGTAGATCCTCCTCTTGTTCTCATCGCTCAGGACGGAGTAGGCGTCGTAGATCCTCTGCTTGTTCTCATCGCTCAGGACGGAGTAGGCGTCGTAGATCCTCCGCTTGTTCTCATCGCTCAGGACGGAGTAGACGTCGTAGATCCTCCTCTTGTTCTCATCGCTCAGGACGGAGTAGGCGTCGTAGATCCTCCGCTTGTTCTCATCGCTCAGGACGGAGTAGGCGTCGTAGATCCTCTGCTTGTTCTCATCGCTCAGGACGGAGTAGGCGTCGTAGATCCTCCTCTTGTTCTCATCGCTCAGGACGGAGTAGGCGTCGTAGATCCTCTGCTTGTTCTCATCGCTCAGGACGGAGTAGGCGTCGTAGATCCTGCGCTTGTTCTCATCGCTCAGGACGGAGTAGGCGTCGTAGATCTCCATGAATCTGGGTTTTTATCCGGATGATGCCTCAACGCCATTTCCCTGTAAATAACAGTCTAACTTAGATTAGCTTTTTTAGCAACCCCCACTTTTAATGTTATTCTTTATTTTGTACCTCCCTTTATATTTTTTAATTATTTTAGGTCTCAATCTTTTTCTTTGTATTTCTGTTGTCCCGATATGTTCACTTTGTTTTATGGGGTTTTATATTTCATGTTGTTGCATCGACTCAGTCGTCTTGTGTCTCATCTGTCAGAGAGAAACCATTATTTATTTGAACGATCACACCTTTTGCCTCCTTGTCTCTTAATCAAATGTTATATTTCGCTGCATGGACCTTTTAAAGTTCTTAACAAATAATCTGAGAGGAATTTCTTGTTGTTTATTTTTAACTTGTGATGTGACATTTTGTAAAGCGCTTTGAGCTGAAAAGTGCTATATTAATAAAGCTCTGAGACCAGGTGTGAAAGCAGAATGGAGAATTTAAGTCAGGGGCGTCAAACTCAAATTCATCACGGGACACATCAGCATTATGGTGGCACTCAAAGGGCCGGTTGGAACTTAAAGGTCCCATGTCATGGCCATTTCCACTGATCATAGTTCCATTGTTGAGTTCTACTAGAATAGAATTATACTGTGCAATTTTCCAAACTCACATTGGTTTCTCAAACAGCATCTCTGTAAAGTCTGTGTATTCACTCTCTCCACTAAACGGCTCGTTGCAGCTCTTGCCCCCCCCCCCCCTCCCTGTGAGCCCAGTGTGCTCCGATTGGTCGGGACCAGTCGGGACGTTGTGAATCGCGCTGAGCTCCGTGGAGGTGTTGTTTCCTTGTTTAGCGATACACAGCGAAACTCACCCTGAGCACACAAAGTCACAGCGGAAGTAAAAACAATAAGTGTGGCTTGATATTGAGTAAGAAAAAGGTTGATAAACGCTGTGAAAATGGGTCTGCAGAGAGAATTTCACCACGATCCCAACTGTCTGTTATCAGCCTGCAGCCAGGGATGAGAGATCAGCAGAGCTGCACTGAGTGTGTGAGGAAGTCCGTGGATTGGTCAATTTGGATCAATCAGCGGGGGCTTAACGTAACGGCTCCGCGGACGTAACGTAACGGCTCCACGGATTGGTCCATTTCGTTCCGGGGACGACATGACATCATGATGTACCCGGAAGAATCAAATGGACAGTGACGTATCTCCAACGAGGCGTTTTGGGGAGGTATTTTCTGTGTTAGAGTTTTACTCACTACATGGTGTACTTTGAGGGTTTTGACTCTGCAGACCGTTTACATGCATAAAAACCTTCATAACAACAAGGGGACGGGTACTAACCGGAAAAGCATGACATGGGACCTTTAAAGACCATATAAATATACATATATCAATATATAATATATAGAAAATAATGTATTATATTACATGATTGCCTCTTCATTGTATTATTACCTGATAGGGTAATAACTTCATAATTAACTACGTCTGAAAGCAGAAGTCTGGGGCAAATAAGAAATAAGTCTCTTCAGTGCTCATGTCACAAAATGAGATGCATTGTGGGACATGTAGTTTATGGACAACGTGCTTCTGTAAAGCAGCATTTAACTGTATAATAAAACCCATCTCGACCGCTTTTATCCGCATTGTTTTATTTGAACTTAAATGTCTTGTCAGCTTTACTTCAAGGGAATGTCATTAGGATCACTGTTGATGTTTTATCTTGTTCTCTATTGATCTTAATATTGTTGTTTTCTTCTTGTTAATCTCTAATCTTTGTGAATCTGTCCTGTTTTTCATTCTTAACCTGTTGCTGTTTAAACTACTGCATTTCCCCACAGGGATTAATAAAGGTCCATCTTATCTTAATATGAACCAGCTCAGACATTCACATCTTGTTTAACAGAAACTTGGAATGGCTGTGAACATTTTGGGTTCATCCAACTTTATATGTCATTTTTTGCATTTATCTGATTTAAAATACAGATAAAAATGAGTGGAAGAAATGCGCTGTAAACATGCGGTGTCATTGCACTTCCCACAGAGAGTCGTTGTTGTGTGGTAACCTAAATGTAATCCCTTCAGGGAATGTGACAGAAGACAATGAGCAACAACCACGTCTACTCTACTCACAATATAATATCATGTAACCTGCAAAGAGACGCAGCAGCAAACACACCTGAAAACACGGCGCTGAGGGACAGAAAAACAGGTAAACCTACAGAGAAATGTACTTTAATTAAAGGAGAAACACTGCGAGACCAAATAGTGGAAAACAAATCCACATCCAGGAGTTTATTTTACAATCTTTGTCTGTTTGTGTCTGTAGATTTCTACATAATGCCTCATTTGCATGTCAGAAAACTTGTAATGTAAATAATAATTGTGGTAATGTCAGTAATGAAGTTTCAAGGTGATATCTGTCAGTTATATCTGTTCCCCTGATCACCTGAAAGGACTCAGAAACACACATTCCTATGTGATGCAAGAAGTAAGATCCTTTACTAAAGACAAAGACTGAAGCATACAAAGGAACAACTGGAAGTACTTTTATAAAAATGTTTTATCTTTGAAAATTCTGAGAAAAGTGAAAAGAAATTGAAAAGTGAAAATTCTGAAATCATTTCTAATTCTGATTTTTTTTTAAAGTCAAAATTCTGACAAATGTTGAACTCTCCCTCTGTAGTAACACTGTAAACCTTTCCTTTACTGATACTGTGTTTCTCCTGCATGGATCAGAGCTCCAGGAGTCTCCTGCAGATGGATCAGAGCTCCAGGAGTCTCCTGCAGATGGATCAGAGCTCCAGGAGTCTCCTGCAGATGGATCAGAGCTCCAGGAGTCTCATGCAGATGGATCAGAGCTCCAGGAGTCTCATGCAGATGGATCAGAGCTCCAGGAGTCTCCTGCAGATGGATCAGAGCTCCAGGAGTCTCCTGCAGATGGATCAGAGCTCCAGGAGTCTCCTGCAGATGGATCAGAGCTCCAGGAGTCTCCTGCAGATGGATCAGAGCTCCAGGAGTCTCATGCAGATGGATCAGAGCTCCAGGAGTCTCATGCAGATGGATCAGAGCTCCAGGAGTCTCCTGCAGATGGATCAGAGCTCCAGGAGTCTCATGCAGATGGATCAGAGCTCCAGGAGTCTCATGCAGATGGATCAGAGCTCCAGGAGTCTCCTGCAGATGGATCAGAGCTCCAGGAGTTTCCTGAAGATGGATCAGAGCTCCAGGAGTCTCCTGCAGATGGATCAGAGCTCCAGGAGTCTCCTGCAGATGGATCAGAGCTCCAGGAGTCTCCTGCAGATGGATCAGAGCTCCAGGAGTTTCCTGCAGAAAGATCTGAAAGTGTTGAACGAGCGAGAGGAGAAAGAGCTCCAGAGGAAACTGGAGCTGCTGGACAAACAGCATCGTTTCACTCTCAGGATCCTGCAGAAGAGGAGAGAGGCGCTGATGAAGGAGAAGAGGAGGGTCGTGATGGTGAAGATCTGCGAACCTAAAGCCACCGGAAACATCGCCATGAGAGAAATCAGAGCGCAAACATGTGAGAGATCCTGCAGGATCCACAAGGAAGAGGAGGAGGAGGAGCAGAGGTCGGTTTCATTTCATTGTTATTATTTAATACAATTATTTAAAAAATGCTTTTATTATTTGACTATTTAGATTTTTTTAATGTTATTGTAAATATATGAACGATCGTTTATTTCTTAGATTTTATTCGTTTATTAGGACTAGTTTATTTATTCTGTATTTATCATATTTGAATATCCTGCAGACGCCACAACGCAGCAGGTGAAGAAGAGGAAGAGGAGCAGCAGAGGTCTGTTTCAGCTCCTGTGAGACGAAGAGGAATCATCCACAGCAGCATGTCTTTACTGCAGATGAAGAACATCGCGAGGATCGATAAGATTTCAGAGAAGGAGCGAGCGCTGAAGCTACAGAAGGACAAGGAGGAAGAGGAGAGGAAGAGGAGGGTTCAGGGGGAGGAGATGAAGAGCAGAGTGACAGAGTTCATACAGAGACTCCGGGACAAAAAGGAGGAGGAAGAGGAGGAGAGGAAGCACATAGTCATAACCAGAGATGTCAAAAGTACACACATCCTTTACTCAAGTAGAAGTACACCAGGGTCAAGCTAAGCCCCTCCCCTTCAGACCGACCCCAACTATCAATTCACCACCACCAGGGTCAAGCTAAGCCACTCCCCTTCAGACCGAACCCAACTATCCATTCACCACCACCAGGGTCAAGCTAAGCCCCTCCCCTTCAGACCGACCCCAACTATTCATTCACCACCACCACCAGGGTCAAGCTAAGCCACTCCCCTTCAGACCGACCCCAACTATTCATTCACCACCACCAGGGTCAAGCTAAGCCACTCCCCTTCAGACCGAACCCAACTATTCATTCACCACCACCACCAGGGTCAAGCTAAGCGACTCCCCTTCAGACAGAACCCAACCATCCATTCACCACCATCAGGGTCAAGCTAAGCCCCTCCCCTTCAGACCGACCCCAACTATCCATTCACCACCACAAGGGTCAAGCTAAGCCCCTCCCCTTCAGACCGACCACAACTATCCATTCACCACCACCAGGGTCAAGCTAAGCCCCTCCCCTTCAGACCGACCACAACTATCAATTCACCACCACCAGGGTCAAGCTAAGCCACTCCCCTTCAGACCGAACCAAACTATCCATTCAGCACCACCAGGGTCAAGCTAAGCCACTCCCCTTCAGACCGAACCAAACTATCCATTCAGCACCACCAGGGTCAAGCTAAGCCCCTCCCCTTCAGACCAAACCCAACCATCCATTCACCACCACCAGGGTCAAGCTAAGCCCCTCCCCTTCAGACCGAACCCAACCATCCATTCACCACCACCAGGGTCAAGCTAAGCCCCTCCCCTTCAGACCGAACCCAACCATCCATTCACCACCACCAGGGTCAAGCTAAGCCACTCCCCTTCAGACCGACCCCAACAATCCATTCACCACCACCAGGGTCAAGCTAAGCCACTCCCCTTCAGACCGAACCCAACTATCCATTCAGCACCACCAGGGTCAAGCTAAGCCACTCCCCTTCAGACCGAACCCAACTATCCATTCAGCACCACCAGGGTCAAGCTAAGCCCCTCCCCTTTAGACCGAACCCAACCATCCATTCACCACCACCAGGGTCAAGCTAAGCCCCTCCCCTTCAGACCAACCCCAACTATCCATTCACCACCACCAGGGTCAAGCTAAGCCCCTCCCCTTTAGACCAACCCCAACTATCCATTCACCACCACCAGGGTCATGCTAAGCCCCTCCCC
>CM053249.1:1277994-1283077 GCA_028583405.1 Pogonophryne albipinna
TGATATACACCTGAACATCAGCAGGAGAGGACTCTTTAAAGTAGAGACACTACACACTGATCTACACCTGAACATCAGCAGGAGAGGACTCTTTAAAGTAGAGACACTACATACTGATATACACCTGAACATCAGCAGGAGAGGACTCTTTAAAGTAGAGACACTACATACTGATATACACCTGAACATCAGCAGGAGAGGACTCTTTGAAGGATGTAAAGTCATATCTGTTGTGTGTACCCTGTGTGTCTGTATCTCTGCTTCTAGCTGCTCTTTCTGTCTCCTCAGAGCAGCAGTTTTCTCCTGAAGCTCCTTCACTCGACTCGGTTGCTGTCGCTGAGTTGTCCGTCTCCTCACCTGAACCTCCAGCAGACTCAGGTGACTCAGAATACCTGAGGGGAACAAACAGAAACCCTACCATTAGATACAAGTAGAAGTACTCAGATCTTGTATTTGAGTAAAAGTAGAAGTACTCAGATCTTGTACTTGAGTAATAGTAGAAGTACTCAGATCTTGTATTTGAGTAAAAGTAGAAGTACTCAGATCTGGTACTTGAGTAAAAGTAGAAGTACTCAGATCTGGTACTTGAGTAAAAGTAGAAGTACTCAGATCTTGTATTTGAGTAAAAGTAGAAGTACTCAGATCTTGTATTTGAGTAAAAGTAGAAGTACTCAGATCTGGTACTTGAGTAAAAGTAGAAGTACTCAGATCTGGTACTTGAGTAAAAGTAGAAGTACTCAGATCGTGTACTTGAGTAAAAGTAGAAGTACTCAGATCTTGTACTTGAGTAAAAGTAGAAGTACTCAGATCTTGTATTTGAGTAAAAGTAGAAGTACTCAGATATTGTACTTGAGTAAAAGTAGAAGTACTCAGATCTTGTATTTGAGTAAAAGTAGAAGTACTCAGATCTGGTACTTGAGTAAAAGTAGAAGTACTCAGATCTTGTACTTGAGTAAAAGTAGAAGTATTCAGATCTTGTACTTGAGTAAAAGTAGAAGTACTCAGATCTGGTACTTGAGTAAAAGTAGAAGTACTCAGATCTTGTACTTGAGTAAAAGTAGAAGTATTCAGATCTTGTACTTGAGTAAAAGTAGAAGTACTCAGATCTGGTACTTGAGTAAAAGTAGAAGTACTCAGATCTGGTACTTGAGTAAAAGTAGAAGTACTCAGATCTTGTATTTGAGTAAAAGTAGAAGTACTCAGATCTTGTATTTGAGTAAAAGTAGAAGTACTCAGATCTGGTACTTGAGTAAAAGTAGAAGTACTCAGATCTGGTACTTGAGTAAAAGTAGAAGTACTCAGATCTGGTACTTGAGTAAAAGTAGAAGTACTCAGATCTTGTACTTGAGTAAAAGTAGAAGTACTCAGATCTTGTATTTGAGTAAAAGTAGAAGTACTCAGATATTGTACTTGAGTAAAAGTAGAAGTACTCAGATCTGGTACTTGAGTAAAAGTAGAAGTACTCAGATCTTGTACTTGAGTAAAAGTAGAAGTACTCAGATCTTGTACTTGAGTAAAAGTAGAAGTACTCAGATCTGGTACTTTGAGTAAAAGTAGAAGTACTCAGATCTGGTACTTGAGTAAAAGTAGAAGTACTCAGATCGTGTACTTGAGTAAAAGTAGAAGTACTCAGATCTTGTACTTGAGTAAAAGTAGAAGTACTCAGATCTTGTATTTGAGTAAAAGTAGAAGTACTCAGATCTGGTACTTGAGTAAAAGTAGAAGTACTCAGATCTGGTACTTGAGTAAAAGTAGAAGTACTCAGATCTGGTACTTGAGTAAAAGTAGAAGTACTCAGATCTTGTACTTGAGTAAAAGTAGAAGTATTCAGATCTTGTACTTGAGTAAAAGTAGAAGTACTCAGATCTGGTACTTGAGTAAAAGTAGAAGTACTCAGATCTTGTACTTGAGTAAAAGTAGAAGTATTCAGATCTTGTACTTGAGTAAAAGTAGAAGTACTCAGATCTGGTACTTGAGTAAAAGTAGAAGTACTCAGATCGTGTACTTGAGTAAAAGTAGAAGTACTCAGATCTGGTACTTGAGTAAAAGTAGAAGTACTCAGATCTTGTATTTGAGTAAAAGTAGAAGTACTCAGATCTTGTACTTGAGTAAAAGTAGAAGTATTCAGATCTTGTACTTGAGTAAAAGTAGAAGTACTCAGATCTGGTACTTGAGTAAAAGTAGAAGTACTCAGATCTTGTACTTGAGTAAAAGTAGAAGTATTCAGATCTGGTACTTGAGTAAAAGTAGAAGTATTCAGATCTTGTACTTGAGTAAAAGTAGAAGTATTCAGATCTTGTACTTGAGTAAAAGTAGAAGTACTCAGATCTGGTACTTGAGTAAAAGTAGAAGTACTCAGATCGTGTACTTGAGTAAAAGTAGAAGTACTCAGATCTTGTACTTGAGTAAAAGTAGAAGTATTCAGATCTTGTACTTGAGTAAAAGTAGAAGTACTCAGATCTTGTACTTAGTAAAAGTAGAAGTATTCAGATCTTGTACTTGAGTAAAAGTAGAAGTACTCAGATCTTGTACTTGAGTAAAAGTAGAAGTACTCAGATCTTGTACTTGAGTAAAAGTAGAAGTACCAGAGTGTAGGAATACTCTGTCACAGTAAAAGTACTGCATTCAAAATGTTCCTCAAGTGAAAGTAGAAAAGTATTCTCATCAAAATATAGTGAAAGACAGTGAAAGTATTCGTTGTGCAGATTGGTCCATTTCAGAATAATATATCTGATATGTTTTATAATGATTGATCATGAAAGTGTTCTCAAAGCTGGTGAAGGTGCAGCTAGTCTGAATGACTTTGTAGACTGCAGGGTAGCTGGTGAAGGTGCAGCTAGTCTGAATGACTTTGTAGACTGCAGGGTAGCTGGTGAAGGTGCAGCTAGTCTGAATGGCTTTGTAGACTGCAGGGTAGCTGGTGAAGGAGCAGCTAGTCTGAATGACTTTGTAGACTGCAGGGTAGCTGGTGAAGGTGCAGCTAGTCTGAATGACTTTGTAGACTGCAGGGTAGCTGGTGAAGGTGCAGCTAGTCTGAAGGACTTTGTAGACTGCAGGGTAGCTGGTGGATTTACTCCAGGTGGAACTTTAAGAGAATAACTCATTTCTTTCTGTTAATTTGTGACTTATTTTCATAAATTAAACACTAACATCAGCAGGAGAGGACTGTAAAGTAACTAAAGGTATTACATAAATGTAGTGGAGTAGAAGTACACAGTAGCATAACATGTAAATATAAGTTAAGTATAAGTACCTCAAAAGTACTTACATAACATACACAACATAGAAAGAACATGACAGGAAGGTTAACTCTCACAAAACCGACAGAAATAAATGATATTTAAGCTCAAAGACTTGTAGGGACTAGTTTAGCTTCAGTTAGCATCAAAGCTAACGAAGCATCACAACAAACTAACAGTTAGCTTAGCAACCAGCTAACTACCCGTACCGACACACACACTCTCCTTTTACCTTTAGTAGAAGCTCCCTCCATGTCCCTCAGGTGTTTCCCTTTATTTTCGGTCTGTTTTAGAGTTAAATAAAGTCGCTGCTCAGATGTAAATATTAGCTTCCTCGAGTTTCAAAATAGAACTCATCCTTTCGTGTTCTTCGGGGGGGGGGGGGGGGGGGGGGGTAGGATGCAGTGTAATGGCGCATCGCCGCCACCTGTCGGCTCCAGAGGGATATACCCACAGTTCATCGTCTCAATCCTTCACAACAACATCAAATTAATACAAATAAAATAACACCTCAAATCCTGTAAAACAACAGGAACATTTTCTACTTTATTAATGCTATTTTTTTGTTGTTGAGATGTTTACATTCTGGATTGTTTATTTCTAGTCTTTTAATTTCTCTAATGTGGAATCCCATGTCTTTTTATGCTGCTGCAACGCAAACATTTCCCAGATTGGGATCAATAAAGTACTTCTTATCTTATCCTATCTTTATCTCAAACCCCCCATTAAGAAATATATCAATGTTCTCTAATGCTCAGTACAGGCCCGGTTCCAGAACAAAATGACTCGGGTGCCTCTGAGATTACAGGGGGCGCAGCAGGTTTACATGAGCAATAGTGGCCGGCAACAGCAATGAAAAATAGCATTGATGTTATGGTCCCCAATGAACAGATTATGGCATTTGTTATCTTTTGAAACCAAGCAAGTGAAAACATGTCAAGTTTGTTGAAGGTCCCATGTCATGCTTCTCTGGTTCTGACCCGTCCCCTTGTGTTCTGTAGCTTCTGCATGTGAACGGTCTGCAGAGTCACAAACCCTCACCCTGTAGGGAGTAACACTCTCACACAGAGAAGACCTGTCTGTGCTGCCCCAGAACGCCTCATTGGACATTTCTCTTTTTCCATTTGTGTGAGGATATCTTACTCAATATCAAGCCACACTTATTGTTTTTACTTCGGTTGTGAGTGTGTGTGTGTGTGTGTGTGTGTGTGTGTGTGTGTGTGTGTGTGTGTGTGTGTGTGTGTGTGTGTGTGTGTGTGTGTGTGTGTGTGAGTGATGTGTCGGTCGTGAGCGAGCCGGCTCTTTAAGTGAACGACGGGAGCCGGCTCGCGCCCTGCGAACGAGCCGTTTAAAAAAAATAACAATACAAGACCGAATGATATGATGATCTCCGCACTACGGGTGCTCCGTGCATGATGCATGCAGTGACATGTAATACCCAAGGATCAGAGACGGTGGGATGCTGCTGTTTTGAGCATTGCAATATATTTAATTTCACTATGTTATTTATTTATGATTATCTTTAGGCTCAGCAAAGATTTGATGTCAGCTGTTGCTGTCTTTTCTTCTTTAGCCTGAAATAGGGCCCTGCTAAATGTCGATACAGTAGCGGTCCTTTTTTGAAATGTCTATGCTAAAGTTTGCTAAAGTTTGTAGAGGTGTTGCTATCTGCTTTGTGTAGCGTGGTTCGACAAGTCAGTGCATTCGTTGGGTGGTATCAGAGAGTTAAGGGTCTGTCAATGCAATGAAAACAATTGGCCACAGCAAATCATTTATATTAAACATGTCATTTTTACTTTTGAATACTTCAGTACAAAGGATGTATTGAATACTTGAAGTGATAT
>CM053249.1:1284077-1294077 GCA_028583405.1 Pogonophryne albipinna
AAAAAATCCGACCCAAACATAAACCGGTTAACCACCTCTTAACATAATCATTTAACAAATTAACAAACGCACAATAAATAATAAATTGCATGGTTCCTTTTTAGGAAGAGAGCAGGAAATGTTTGGTGTGTGTGTGGTGTGTGTGTGTGTGTGTGTGTGTGTGTGTGTGTGTGTGGGCTGTCAGTGGCGGAGTCAGTCACTCATGTGATCCGTTCCGTCACACCCTCAAAGAACAAACCAAACATGTCCTGTTGTCGTGAGAGAGAAAGTGCAGAAGGAAGCATCCATTAAACTCAGTGTGCTGCTCTGTGATGCTAGTTCAGATACTTGGCATCTCATCTCGGGTGCAAGGTCATCAATGTTTGGGCTCAGACTCTGAGCTGAGGAGACCCTCAGGATGGAGTGAAGGTGTGCGTGCAATATACCGGCGGGCCAGATCTAATAGGAATTACAAATTATCCTGCGGGCCGAAATTAAATCCACCACAGCCCTGATTTGGCCCCCGGGCCTCGAGTTTGACACATGTGTTCGACACACTCATTTTATGATGTTGTTTATTCAAACGTCTATCGCTCTCAAAGGAATCCTAACTTTTTCTCTTCCTCTTTTCTTTCTCCCATTTTTTCAGATCTCTTTGCTGGGACTTCTTCCTCTCTCTTATCCGGTCCAAGGACAGTGGGTGTCACGTGCACAAAGTACATCCCCTGAAGGCAAACTTGTCATTTGGGATATCTGGCAACAGAAATGAAATTGCCTCGACTTGAATCATGAAACAGGCGTTTCTGTGGTCTATGTTTTCTATCTTCCTTTTATCTGTGTTGGAACAAACAGAACAACATATGACAATTAAATAAAAAGATTTCTCTGTACACACACACACACACACACACACACACACACACACACACACACACACACACACACACACACACACACACACACACACACACACACACACACACACACACACACACACACACACACACACATGCCATGTATACATCACTTCAGGGGACATTACATTGACTTACATGCATTTCCTGGAGACTTACCCTAACCAAGTCTTCACCCTAAAATTAATGACCTCCCTCGTGGGGACCTCCAATTTGTCCCCATAAGGGAGGCGAGTCCCCACACGTGACTGTGTAAACAGATTTAGGTCCCCACAAGTATAGTAATGCTAGGCCACACACACACACACACACACACACACACACACACACACACACACACACACACACACACACACACACACACACACACACACACAGTTGGATTTAAAGATGTATCAGCTGATGTCCTGCTCCTCTCTCTGAACCCTGCAGTGTGAATGAGAATACGCAATATACCAATTCACAATCTTTGCAAAAGACAGAGAGAGCGTCCTCCAGCCTTCTCGCTTCCTCTCTCACATCCATCATTCAACACTGAGACTCCAGGGGCTTAACCAAAAAATGTTTTCTTCCCGGGAAAATCTCCTTAAAACCCACTCAGAAAGCAAAGCCCTGAGGGTGTGAGAGCTTTGAAAAGAGACGTCACAAGAGAGAGAGAGGACGTCCTCCTCTGCTGGGGTGTGTTTCTGTCCAGCTGCTTCACAGACAGACTTCTTCACTCGCTATGAAATGTCCCGCCTTGTTTACTTTAGAGAGACGCTGCAGCCTGAGGTCGAGCACCACCAGACTGAAGAACCGTGTTTTACACCAGGCTGTCAGGAGGCTGAACTATCCCCCCTCTCCCCTCTCCCCTCTCCCCCCTCTCCTCTCCCCTCTCCTCTCCCCTCTCCTCTCCCCCCTCTCCCCCCTCTCCCCTCTCTCCCCCCTCCCCTCTCCCCCTCTCCTCTCCCCCCTCTCCTCTCCCCTCTCCCCCCTCTCCCCTCCCCCCTCTCCCCTCTCCCCTCTCCCCTCTCTCCTCTCCCCTCTCCCCCCTCTCCTCTCCCCCCTCCCCTCTCCCCTCTCCCCCCTCTCCCCTCTCTCCTCTCCCCTCTCCCCCCTCTCCCCCCTCTCCCCTCTCCCCTCCCCCCTCTCCCCTCTCCCCTGCCCCCACTGGACTATAACTCCCACACACACTCAGACACGTAAATCCAGCACAAGACACTTTTTTTTACGCCCCTTTGGACAATCTGCAATCTTGCACCAAAGATATTGATATTGAATTTTATTGATTGTTGTGTTTTTTTTTTTTTATCTTAATGTGTAAATGTGTCTGTTGATAGGATATACATACTTTATACATGTTTTTATGCATATCTGTATACTGTATACTTTTACATTCGGGATTTTTGGAAACGTCATTTCGATCTCTGTCTGTAAACACAAACTGAGTAAGATAGACATTAAAGTTGACTTTGACTGACTTTGATAAAATATGTCAGACTGTTATCTTAATGCATCTGTCTCTCATTGCGCTGCTCTCTTTTAAACATAAGGACATTCTTTACTTCTCAGCTTCCTAAAAGCATATTGCAGATTGGTCTGAAAATGTCAACTGTCACTACTTCACTCAAAGTACTGCTGCCACAATTAGCTTTTCCTTCCCCCAAAACAGCTTGAGGAAAAGGCTATAAATGTATTTTCATCATGAAAGTAAAAACAACGATCATAGTAGCGATACTTTAAATAGTTGAAAGAGCAGCAAACCTGTTAAACCCCAAGGTCCCCTCCGGCGGGGACCCTGGGTTTTCTTTTCACGACACTGGGTATCAGGGTATCTTAATATTTAAGAACCTATTAATGTGTTATACCAGATTAACGGGAATAATCTCAGCTAACTGACGATACAAACCATTTTTACCAAAACAAAACACAAGTCTCATAAGAAGCATCTAAATGACCCCTTAGCGAAAAATGCTAACAGACTTTGGCACAGAACTCAAGATAAAAGTACCCTTATTACTTATCGTAGCTACACATACAAGATACCCGATTAAAGCTGAGGTACCACAGATTATTTAGGTATATAGTATCATCACTGACTGAGCCGAACTCGGACAGGGGAAGCAAACACAGACATCACAACACGTACCTTTACGGAGCTTCTAGGGAGATCGTCTCACCGTAGCTGTCAATCTGATCAAAAGACGTGTTCAATGGCATTAAAACGAGAAAAAACGTGGCTGAATCGGTTAATCCATAGGTTTTTAACGTCTTTGTATAAAAACATTATTTAATTTATAATCCATAATTCCATTTTTATGTAAAAATCGCAGAGCAAAAGTTAGCTGCTAATGGTAGCCACCAGAGTGGCTGCTGCTTCCGGTCTTGGCTATGCGATTCCATTGGCTCTAACGGTCAGAAAGAGATGTCAAAATCCAGCAAGGGGGGCCAGAGATAAGGAAAATCCACCCAAATGACCCCAGAAGAGGTTTTTTTTTGCTAAATCTCTCTAAAAAGGTCAAATATCACTTGTTTTGCATCAATCTTGATACAGGGTACTTATTATATGTTGTACTTTGGATTCCTAAAGCTTTTAGTCTACTAACCCATCATCCAAGGTTAGTTTTCACTATAAGTACAACATATCTTTTGGACGGACACTATAATTTACAGTTTTTTGCCATGTTCAATCAGAATTTACTTTAAAATAAAAAACATCTGTATTGAATCTGACTCTTCTACATCCAACTCACAGGTTTATCATTACTTTCAGAAAAAAGATTATTAATTTAACCCTTTTAGAATATGGTCATTTGTTCTGGGAATGTCATTTTCGAGCCTGAAACCTGAAAAACAGGCTTAGGGCTAAACAGGTTTAGTTGTTGTTGTGAGAATAGTAGGGGTCAAAGTTGACTAAGCAGATATTTGTAGTAGTTTCTTTTGCAATACTTAAATATTTCCGACTTATATCATCGACATTTGAAAGAAAATAAATACTTTTTACTCGACTTATCCAACAGCTTTAGTTACATTGCAGAATGACATTTAATTAAATATAAAGGAATATTTGTTCACTTAAGGAGCAACGTGACATCACTATGTAACAGTTGCTCTTCTATTGGCTATCGCTCCAATTGTACGTGATCATCTCTAAGTGGTTGCCCAATCACAACAGAGCCGGCCAGCTAACCAATCAGAGGAGACTGGGCTCTGGTTTCGGACTCTTTAAAGTAGAGACACTACATACTGATATACACCTGAACATCAGCAGGAGAGGACTCTTTAAAGTAGAGACACTACATACTGATATACACCTGAACATCAGCAGCAGAGGACTCTTTAAAGTAGAGACACTACATACTGATATACACCTGAACATCAGCAGGAGAGGACTCTTTAAAGTAGAGACACTACATACTGATATACACCTGAACATCAGCAGGAGAGAACTCTTTAAAGTAGAGACACTACATACTGATATACACCTGAACATCAGCAGGAGAGGACTCTTTAAAGTAGAGACACTACATACTGATATACACCTGAACATCAGCAGGAGAGGACTCTTTAAAGTAGAGACACTACATACTGATATACACCTGAACATCAGCAGTAGAGGACTCTTTAAAGTAGAGACACTACATACTGATATACACCTGAACATCAGCAGGAGAGGACTCTTTAAAGTAGAGACACTACATACTGATATACACCTGAACATCAGCAGGAGAGGACTCTTTAAAGTAGAGACACTACATACTGATATACACCTGAACATCAGCAGGAGAGGACTCTTTAAAGTAGAGACACTACATACTGATATACACCTGAACATCAGCAGGAGAGGACTCTTTAAAGTAGAGACACTACATACTGATATACACCTGAACATCAGTAGAAGAGGACTCTTTAAAGCAGAGACACTACATACTGATATACACCTGAACATCAGCAGGAGAGGACTCTTTAAAGTAGAGACACAACATACTGATATACACCTGAACATCAGCAGGAAAGGACTCTTTAAAGTAGAGACACTACATACTGATATACACCTGAACAACAGCAGGAGAGGACTCTTTAAAGTAGAGACACTAAATACTGATACACCTGAACATCAGCAGGAGAGGACTCTTTAAAGTAGAGACACTACATACTGATATACACCTGAACATCAGCAGGAGAGGACTCTTTAAAGTAGAGACACTACATACTGATATACACCTGAACATCAGCAGGAGAGAACTCTTTAAAGTAGAGACACTACATACTGATATACACCTGAACATCAGCAGGAGAGGACTCTTTAAAGTAGAGACACTACATACTGATACACCTGAACATCAGCAGGAGAGGACTCTTTAAAGTAGAGACACTACATACTGACATACACCTGAACATCAGCAGGAGAGGACTCTTTAAAGTAGAGACACTACATACTGATATACACCTGAACATCAGCAGGAGAGGACTCTTTAAAGTAGAGACACTACATACTGATATACACCTGCACATCAGCAGGAGAGAACTCTTTAAAGTAGAGACACTACATACTGATATACACCTGAACATCAGCAGGAGAGAACTCTTTAAAGTAGAGACACTACATACTGATATACACCTGAACATCAGCAGGAGAGGACTCTTTAAAGTAGAGACACTACATACTGACATACACCTGAACATCAGCAGGAGAGGACTCTTTAAAGTAGAGACACTACATACTGATATACACCTGAACATCAGCAGGAGAGGACTCTTTAAAGTAGAGACACTACATACTGAGAGCAATTGTAGAGGTCATTGAGTAGTGGTAGTCATAGCAATGCTTTTAAATGCAATCACTTCTTTAATTCTTATCATTTTAAAACTCAACAAATTCTAAATGTGTCCCTGTCTTTGTGTCTTCCCATCTGTCACGCTCTGAATGAAACTATGAAGGAGTCTTGTTTGTGTTAATCCTCCATGAAGACCTCTCTCAGTTCTCTGGGTCTATTGTGTGCGTCGGTGCTCAGCTGGGACGGAGAAGCAGGAAGCTGTCTGAGTATTTATATCTCTGTGAGAATACTGCAGGATCTCACACTGACTCACACTAAACCACCACAACACCATCACAACACCATCTCAACACCACCATACCATCGCAACACCACCACAACACCATTACAACACCATCGCAACACCACCACAGCACCACCACAACACCACCACAACACCATCACAACACCATCACAACACCATCTCAACACCATCACAACACCATCTCAACACCACCATACCATCGGAACACCACCACAGCACCATTACAACACCATCACAACACCATCTCAACACCACCATACCATCGCAACACCACCACAGCACCATTACAACACCATCACAACACCATCTCAACACCACCATACCATCGCAACACCACCACAGCACCATTACAACACCATCACAACACCATCTCAACACCACCATACCATCGCAACACCACCACAACACCATTACAACACCATCACAACACCATCTCAACACCACCATACCATCGCAACACCACCACAACACCATTACAACACCATCACAACACCATCTCAACACCACCATACCATCGCAACACCACCACAGCACCATTACAACACCATCACAACACCATCTCAACACCACCATACCATCGCAACACCACCACAACACCATTACAACACCATCACAACACCATCTCAACACCACCATACCATCGCAACACCACCACCACAACACCACCACAACACCACCACAGCACCATCAGCCAGTGTGTCTTAATAGGAAGAAGTCCCTGTTGTCTTCATGCACCCTCTCAGAGGTCAGCAGTCTGACAGCAGCCGTCCTGTTGTTGACGCGTCTGTTGAGACAGAGACAGACAGGTCAGAGTCACCATATTGAAACGTTTCTTGGAGGCGCTGAAGTGTAATGAAAGTCCTCCTCGGGTGGGAGAGCTCCAAATCAACACCTGTCACCTGATGGGGAACATCCGCGCTGATAAACTGCCCTGTCACACATCATCAGGACTCAGGGGCTGAGGGGTGAGGGGATAAAGACAAAACAAACAACACTGAGAGTCTCCAGCTAAACAGTGGAACTTGGCCAATTTATTTTCTACAAGTAAGAATACGTTTACAGGTCAAAGTGTCTCTAGTGTAAATGCCGTGGACATTACTTATTCCTTCCAATACATTGCTGTTATTTAAACGCAGAAAACCACTACAGCAAGCACAGAGGGACAAATTCAAAACAGTCGGTCGGTTTGTTTTGTGTTTTTTATTGACACTTTTTTTATATATATCTGAGACCCATAAAATATGCCTAAAAATAGTATAATAGGAGACCTTTAATGTTCAAAAAGGTATTTATTTTTCTCCTACTGCCTGTGCTGTGTGAGAAAAATAAATAAAACAAAAATATACACTGAACAAAAATATAAACGGAACACTTTTGTTTTTGCTCCCATTTTTCATGAGATGAACTCAAAGATCTAAAACATTTTCTATAAACACAAAATAACCATTTCTCTCAAATATTGTTCACAAATCTGAAAGAATCTGTGATAGTGAGCACTTCTCCTTTGCCGAGATAATCCATCCCACCTCACAGGTGTGGCATATCAAGATGCTGATTAGACAGCATGATTATTGCACAGGTGTGCCTTAGGCTGGCCACAATAAAAGGCCACTCTGAAACGTGCAGTTTTGCTTTATTGGGGGGGTCTGGGGGGGTCCGAAAACCAGACAGTATCTGGTGTGAGGGTTAGGGGTAGGGGTAGGGTAATGTTGTGAATTGAGTGGCCCATGGTATGGGCAGGCGTATGTTATGCACGACGAACACAGGCCACTCGATTCACAACATTACCCTAACCCTACCCCTAACCCTAACCCTACCCCTAACCCTAACCCTACCCCTAACCCTAACCCTAACCCTAACCCTAACCCTAATCCTACCCCTCACACCAGATACTGACTGGTTTTCGGACCCCCCCAGACCCCCCCAATAAAGCAAAACTGCACGTTTCAGAGTGGCCTTTTATTGTGGCCAGCCTAAGGCACACCTGTGCAATAATCATGCTGTCTAATCAGCATCTTGATATGACACACCTGTGAGGTGGGATGGATTATCTCGGCAAAGGAGAAGTGCTCACTATCACACATTCTTTCAGATTTGTGAACAATATTTGAGAGAAATGGTTATTTTGTGTAAATAGAAAATGTTTTAGATCTTTGAGTTCATCTCATGAAAAATGGGAGCAAAAACAAAAGTGTTGCGTTTATATTTTTGTTCAGTGTAAGTTGGTCCAAGTGACACAATGGTGCAAGTACAAATGTCGGAATAAGTCAACGTTGTACATGCAAAATAGCATAAGATGAACAGAAAGTAACATTTAAATACTGTACGGTGAAATAAAATACTACTATCGTAATAATAAATAAATATGTTGACTGTAAATTGATGAACATCCTCATCAAAAAGCATTAACTTCATGCTCTGAAGCTGTAGATTATATACGTGTAAATACTTTAAAAAATCTTCAATCTTGATGTTTAGATCAGGTTTGACTTTTCTCTCTTTTTCCTTAAGAACCAACTTTGATGCCTCGTCTTTTCCGCCTCGATAAAGTGAATTCATGCATTTCCAGAATGCCTTTAACTATTTTTTTGGGATCAGTCGTGTCCTCGTGAGTCCCTGCACTTTGTATTGCGTGCCGATACCAAAATACTGAAGCCAGCTGAAAACAAGTGGCCAAAAATGTTCTTGTTGAAAAAGCTTTTAGCGCCGAAAGAAAAGAAGAAACTCTTTCGCCTGGAAAAGGATCTGCAGCCGTGCACCGAGAAATCTCCTGCTGTGGTCCCAACACTTCACTGTCACACCTCAAGGAAATGAGAGACAGAAAGCCACATTTAGACGGGATGATTTCAGTGCTTTGGTGTTGAAATTGGGTTCCAGGGAATGGGAGTTGAGGAGCATTTTGGAGCAGCACTGCTATCTCTGGTGCACAGTGTTTGTTGCTGTCATTATCTGTCACTGGAAATGTATATATTAGCCTCAAAAGAGAAATACCCAGATAAGAAAATCTCTCACATAACCACAAAAGAGATCGGTATAAGTGGGTAGGTATCAGAACATCACTATGAAACACTCATGCTTCTATTGGCTAGCGCTCCAACACATTGTACGTGATAGGCTAAGGGGCGGGACATCTCTAATGAAGCGACGCAGGTTCTGGTCCAGGCTCTCGTCATCGTACTGCAACTCCCTCCTGGCTGGTCTACCTGCATGTGCCATCTGACCTCTGCAGCTCATCCAGAATGCAGCGGCTCGTCTGGTCTTCAACCTTCCTAAATTCTCCCACACCACGCCGCTCCTCCGCTCCCTCCACTGGCTTCCGGTAACTGCTAGAATCCACTTCAAGACACTGGTACTTGCGTACCATGCTGTGAATGGATCTGGCCCTTCCTACATCCAGGACATGGTTAAACCGTACATCCCAGCACGTGCACTCCGCTCTGCATCAACCAAACGACTCGCTGCACCCTCGCTGCCAAGGGGACCCAAGTTCCCATCAGCAAAAACACGTGGGTTTGCTATCCTGGCTCCAAAATGGTGGAATGAGCTCCCCATTGACATCAGGACAGCAGATAGCTTACACACCTTCCAGACTGAAAACTCATCTCTTTCGACTCCACTTCGAGCAATAGAATTACTAACAAAGCACTTATATACTAATAAAGGACTGGCTTACCTAAAGCCAGTTGAGTAGCACTTGAAATGTTTTGCTCTATGAAACCTGATGTACTTTATGATTCTGTTTTCTTCAAGTTTCTATTTTGTTGGTCGAACGCACTTATTGTAAGTCGCTTTGGATAAAAGCGTCAGCTAAATGTAATGTAATGTAATGGCGCATTTCCACTTCAGCACGGAGCGCGGTTTAAGCGTTTTAACCGTTTTTGGTTGCGTTTCCACTCGGCGTAGTTCCGGCTAGCGGGTACTTTTTCACAGTTTTCTGTCCCTCCAAAATCGAGGTTCTTTCCGGGCCAACAACCGGGCTGAGTCGGGCTGAGTATGCTAAACTAGTGAGAGAATCGCTGGCAACTACAACAAGATGAACATATTTG
>CM053249.1:1299077-1454077 GCA_028583405.1 Pogonophryne albipinna
AGAAAGGAAAAGAGGTTCTAGTAAAAAAAAATCTTAATAATGAAAATGTTTCCACTGAAATCATAATGTTTTGCAAATGATTTGGCGGCAACTATTGAATTTACATTTACACCCTTTAATATTTTATTTGGGCTTTTAAATGAAGACACAGTTAATAAATACAACTATTCTTCTGGCAATAATACATATTTTAAAAGTCAATCAAGGACTAATCTTAATTTAAGGTGTTTGAAGAGTAGATAAAAAATACAATGTATTTTGGAAAAGGGTGAACACGCCGTGAAATGGGAAATAAAGAGCTCTAACGAAGAGTGGGATTAAAGAAGCAATAAATATGCCATGTTGTGTTTTTGGTGGTTTTTGGTTGAAATGTTGAAGTGGTCCAACTGACTATCTTTATTTCTTCTGTTTTTGTTTTTGTCTGAGATGGTAATGTCATATGTTATTGTCATGTCCATGCTTGTGTCTTTAGCCTGTAAAAAATAAAAAATCAATTATTTGGCGGCCCACTTGCAATGCCTTCACGGACCACTAGGGGGCTGCGGCCAGGGGCGGACTGGGACTACAGATCAGCCCGGGACTCTCGACCGGCCCGCAAGTAAATACCACTAGCCGGCCCATCGGGACGTTCGGGACGAATCCACCCCTGGTCGCGGCCCACAGGTTGGGAACCGCTGATCTAATGGCTAGAGTTGAGGACCGCCAGATTTCAGTTTCATCCTGTTACACCGTGGCCACAGAGAATTCTTGGTTCTCACTTATTGGCCGGGGGGAGAGGCGGACTGGACATTTCCCGGTGGGCAGATGGTCTTTCTGATCCGTCCTTCCGTCAAACATTTATTTTTGTTTCATTGTCAACTTTAGTTTTTTTCACCTGCTGTCAACGCTACCGATTACCAGCTGTGTTCTTGTAACAGAGCACACACATAACAACATATTTAGGCTGTCCAACAACATCCTCTCTGAACCAAGCATGTCCTGAACAGTGATTATGAATTGTTGCCATCATATCAGAGATACAGGGTCCCACCATTCAGAAGTCAGACTGAAGCACTGTTTTATGCACCAGTCAATCCTCGGTTTAAATACAGAGCTAAATCCCAGGTCAAATGTACGCGAGAGGGTCTTTATCATGTTTTCTCTTCAGTGATTGTGATGTTTTTTTTATTATGTTTTTCCCCTGCATCTTGTCTTCGATATTTCTCTTTGTCTGATGTTGCAAATGGAGCTGCTGTGAAGCAAGAAAAATGTCAGACTCGATCGGACAATAAAATATTATCGTATAGTATCGTAGCCCGTCTCTTCAACCACGCTTTGAGGGTGTGTTCTTTATGCTGGGTTAGGATAACTCATAGTTAGTTGGATGTATTGATGGCCTACTCGTTATCTAGCCGCTTCATTTTGATCTCAAAGTGCATCATATCGCAGCATTTAAGTTTAAATGCAAAATGTATCTTACATTTTCCCGTATAGGCTGAACTATTTCTATAAATGTTCGTATTGTGAAATATATTGCAGCAAAGGACATATTTTTCTAATATGTTACAGCCTTAAATCAGAGGCTACATTCACAGGATTGAATCAACGTGGAATTCAAAGCAGTGCTCGGCTTAATGTAATAGTGGAAGAACTAATAAAGTGCATGTGGAAGTTTTGGATACTTTGATACCAAAGAGCCTTTTCTTATCAAGCTCCACATTTGTGGAATCAGCTTCCAGTTTGTGTTCGGGCGGCAGACACCCTATCCGTTTTTAAGAGTGTGCTTAAGACCTTCCTTTTTGATAAAGCTTATAGTTAGGGCTGATTAGATTCAGCCCCTAGTTTTGCTGATATAGGCTTAGTTTGTCGGGGGGACATCTTACTTCTTCCTTCTCTCTGTCTATACCTGTGTACTCTCATGTTCCGATTAACCCAGCTTCCCCAAATCTCTTTCTTTTTGGTGTCTATATTCGCTGGGATCCGGAGTCATGGATGATCCTGCGGTCCTGTGTCCTGCATCGCGAGCCCTGGATCTTGAGTCGTGGCTGTGGTCCTGGATCATAGGTCCTGGATGGATATCCTCGTGGATTCATCTTCCTATTATACACACATGCATTTCCAAACATTTGGACTACCTATGTTGCAAATGTATTATCTTTTCAATTTACACACGGCATCTATTGCACGTCTGTCCGTCCTGGGAGAGGGATCCCTCCTCTGTTGCTCTCCCTGAGGTTTCTCCCATTTTCCCTTTAAAACTGTGGGTTTTCTTCGGAAGTTTTTCCTTGTACGATGTGAGGGTCTAAGGACAGAGGGTCTAAGGACAGAGGGTCTAAGGACAGAGGGTCTGAGGACAGAGGGTCTAAGGACAGAGGGTCTGAGGACAGAGGGTGTCGTATTGTCATACTGATATTCTGTACAAACTGTGAAGTCCACTGAGACAAATGTAACATTTGTGATATTGGGCTATATAAATAAACATTGATTGATTGACTTGAATACCAGATCATCATTTGAGCATTTGAACTGTGTCTCATTCTCTTTTGTGTGTCTAGTCTCTTACATGTGCTATGATGGTGGTTTAACTAGTGAGTCTCTGAGGGTTCACACTTACCCTTGAAAACTCTTATCAGACTGACTAGTTGTTGGTCGGTCTAAAAAGTTTGTATGTTTTATCTTGATCACTTTCCTCGCAGGTGAACATGGTGGCCAAATGTGTAACAAGAAGGTTACTTGTACCATCAACAAATAAGGTTTGCCTATCAAATCAGTGGACTTGTGGTCTGAACAGATTGTCCTGAGATGGAGCCACTGGCAGGTGGCCTGTGTATTATTTTCTTGCTGTTAAAAATAGCTTTAAGTATCTTGTCGTACACAGTGAGTGAGTGTAACCAATAGATATGAACCAGTCCCCCAGCTCTGTGAGGCTGTACTTCCATATCTCAGTGATCTGTGTTTGAGGACATGACGTGTCTTTGGCTTCATTTCTTCTCACATCTCCCCAAAAGACATGACAAACTCTACCGTATATTCAACTGTTTCTCAGTTTTCTGCTCTTAGCTCTTGGTCCAAATCCTGACTCCTAACTGCAACTTCCTCAGGCTAGTACCAAGTCTTTCTAGAACCAAATATCTCAACAACTGTTGATGGATTATAATGAAATCTAACACAGAGGATTGTCACAAATATGAAGCTCCTGAATTGTTCAATCTGATCTGATGAAAATATTGAAATGTATTAAATAAAAAGCAATGAATATTTCTGTGTGCCCGTCTCAGACCTTCCCTCTCATCCATGTTTTCGTGACATCCCGACTGGATTACTGCAGCAGCATTCTCTATGATTCACCTACTTACAGCCCCCCCCCTCTCAACCAACTTCCTCCTGACTGCTTTTCTGTTTTGTTTTGTTTCTTTGTTTCTTTTCTGTTTTGTTTTGTTTTGTTTGACTCCCCTCCCTCCCAAATGTAAAACGTCTTTGGGTTCAAGAAAAGCGCTATAGAAATAAAATGTATTATTATTATTAATGAACTACAATATGTCCAAAACTCGGCTGCCCGCATGCTCACCTCCACCCGCCCCCATCACCCCTATCCTCCAGGACCTCCACCCGCCCCCATCACCCCTATCCTCCAGGACCTCCACCCGCCCCCATCACCCCTATCCTCCAGGACCTCCACCCGCCCCCATCACCCCTATCCTCCAGGACCTCCACCCGCCCCCATCACCCCTATCCTCCAGGACCTCCACTGGCTCCCCATCAAACACAGCATTGACTTCAAAATACTACTACTCACCCAAAACCATCAACAACCTCGCCCCCCCCTACCTCAGTGACCTCATGCAACCCAACTCTGATCATCCACCCCCCCCCCCCCCCACTTTACTCACACTTGGATTAGGTCTACTGTTTCTGTTTTTGTTTTTATGTAAAAAGCGGATAGCGCGATAAAATTAAATGTACTATTATTATTATGTCTGTTGGTCACACACTCACTGTGTATGACACAATACTTAAAGCTTTAAAGCGATACAGCTTTAAATATGTATTCATACAGTAATGGAGAATGGAGAGAAAGGCGTGGGAAGGGTTGGGCATGCCGTGTGAATGTGTGTCACTGTAGCTCCAGTTGACTGCCTGAACTAGCTCACAGTGTTAGTTCTATTGATCCTAATCATCTTTTGAGAAAATGCACAAAGGGTGAAGTTAAGGAGCTTTCAATCCTGCAGCCTTTTGAATATTTCATCTTTAGAGCGTGAAGGAAGTTAGAATTAGAGGTGACAATCAAAACAAATGGACTTGTATTATATACAAACAGCTTTAGGTGACAGTATTGAACAGAGAACAGAAAAGAGAGCATTAAATATTACAAAGTTATATTCCAAAAAAGAATATGGAAGAACAGAACATTCTTTAAGTCATGGTGTAAAAACATGTATATCTCTCTGTGTGACGAAAGTAACTTCGTCACTGTGGACTAACGGCTTCGGGCCTTGTATATTGCACATGTCTTTTATTTTGAAAAGTGTTCCCCCTCCCGTTCTTTCTGCTACTCCTGATTATGTTCACCTGGTGCCCTGTGTCTAATTGCTCCCCCCCCACCTGTGTCTAATTGCTGATTAGTGGGTGTGTATCATGTGTTTCCTGTTTGGTGGAGGCTGGTAGTGTGGGTGAGATCCTTGTGGCTGGTGACTGTGTTCACCTGGGCAGCAATATTGAGGCTGTGTATCCTGTACCACAGTGATGAATAAATGCTCACACCGGGTTATATTTGAATTCTCTGCCTCCTTGCTTGGTCGGGCCGCTCAACGGTCAGCTTCACACTCTGTCTTTTCTGATCAAATTCAGATGTTTTATTATGAACACTCGTGAGTGTTGTGCAAACTCTGACACAACTTAAGATAAGTAAGATCTGTATCAACCCTCAGCCTCAGCCTCTCATTGGTGGACCGACACATGTGACATCTTTATTTCATCATCAGTGGAAACTTTGAAGGGTTATCAAGTAATCTTTGGGTTTTTGACTGAGCCACGCTATACTTACTTACTTTCCCTGAATGTGTACTTCTCTAATTTGTTATTTCCTTTTATTTGAAATACTATGAGCATGCACCAACGTGTGTGGATGTTAGTTTCTCTGAGCAGCTTCTCTCTCTGAATGGCTGTAAATGTGTTAAAGCTGCTCTGAGAGGGTACAGACTGGATAAGCGTGATAGAAATGCAGTCCATTCTCCATGTTTTTACCCCTTGACCTATAACTATGATCTGTTCTGACTTTCTGGCAGGTGGCCTGTGCATTATTAACCTGCTGTATTTAATTAACCTGTTAAACCCCAAGGTCCCCGCCGACGGGGACCTTGGGGTTTAACAGGTTAAAGCATCATTAAAAACAATAGTGTTACGTGCCGTGTGTGTGTCTCTCTCCAGGTGCAGCCTCTCCCTCAGGTGCTCCCAATCCCCAATCAGGGCCTCCATAAAGGACCTGAGGAAGGCTGCAGTCTCTGGCCGTTTCTCAATGTCGAGTATACCTGCTGCAGAGCCACTATTTCAAGTATACTACGTCATCGAGTGGCGCCGAATGCTGGGCATTTAACATGCATTCAAACAGTCCTTCGGCGCCACTCGATGACGTAGTATACTTGAAATAGTGGCTCTGCAGCAGGTATACTCGACATGGAGAAACGGCCCGTCTCTCCTCCTCCTCTGGCTGTGTGTGCAGCATGTGTCGTGTGGTGTCTCTAGTTCAACCTGTGTTTGTTTATTGTTAGGAGATGTGCTCCAGTGTATCTTTGTGTATTGTTTTACTTTGGTCACTTTCTTTTAGGAGAAAGTTGGTCTTCGTTTACCTTAAAGGGGACCTATCATGCAACATGCACTTTGTGATGTCTTTTATACATCACCATGTGTCCTCGGTGCGTCGGGGAACTCACGCAGCGTCAGAAAATAAAACCCTCTCTCTTTTCCTCCGTACCCAAATCTTTTAAAAACAGGGGTACAATGAGCAGATACAGATTTGCTGCCGATCTGACGTCAAATCGGTAGCGGACTCACAGCAAGTTGATATCAGAAACAATGCCTGACGTGTTTTGGACGTCTTTGTTTACATTAGCAAGCCTCGCTAACACTCAGAGCTAACCTGTACTGGAGAGCACATGTGTTTAAAAAGCAGGAAATACAAAAAAGGAACTCACCTTGTGATAAACCCGCAAGAGAAAAAGCATTTGAGCTCCATACTGTTTCAGAAATAATCTTTGATGTGGTTTAGAACAGGATGGCGTTTTATCACAACCGAAATTAACTTTATCTCCGGTAGAATTCTGATCAGGCATTAGCTCCGCCTCCTCTTATATTTTTTTCAAGCTAAGGACCCAAGATCTGGGTTTCTCTAACAGGGCTGCAACAGAGGGGTATGAGCAGTATGAGGCACGGCTACAACGGGTGAACTGTTTGGTATTTTGAAAAAAAACTTCACAGACATGTTTTATATAGGTAATGTATGGCGCTACAATATATGTTTCAAATATAGCATGATACCTCCACTTTAAGTTTACTTTGCAAATTGGCTGGTGAGCCCTCTTTACTTTTTGATTATTTAACACCACCTTGTGGCTTCAGCAATCAGTTTCCTCTTTTCTCTCTCTCTCCCGGTTATTTTATATTTCGTTACTCCCCTTTGTACCCCTAGTCCAGGAGGGAACGTAACAAATAGCAACAGTGGAGCTTTAAGCGTCTTATTGCATAGTGAGTGCGAGTAACCAATAGATATCAATCAGAGTCACCAGAGCTATAACTCTGTGAGGCTTCCATATCTCAGTGATCTGTGTTTGAGGACAGCCTCACAGCTTTTGGCTCCTCTCTCATTTCCCCGAAAGACGTCCTGAAACCACCAAAAACTCCCCAAAGTGAACTAACCCTTAAAAACCTCGAATCAACTGAGGATTACATTCCTTTTGCTCCAAATTACACATTTCTTCAATTCAATAACTTTGTGAATGAAATGTTTTAATATACGTTTAAATATGAAAAGCTCTCTTTGAAATAATAACATTGTATTATTATAATTATTATAATCAGAAATCACTGTAACTACCCGATCCACACTGCGTATGTGCAAGATGGTCCGCCATAGTGGACAACTCCATACGGCAACCCAAGTAGGACATTTGACGTCTAGACGGCTGCCTGATTTGCATTGCGCATGCGAGAGTCATTAACGTTTCAAATATCTATACAAAAATATTTTATGTAATTTTATTTAATTTGAAATAAAATTAATTTTATTAAAGTTAATGCAATTAGATATACATTATTAATGTCATACGTTTTTGCATACATTCACAGTAAATATTTCTTCAGTATGATAGCTGTCCAACAGAAGTTAAACCCATTTCTCACTTATTCTGACAATGTACTTAACCCACTAAAAGGAGTTCAATAATATTGAAGTCACGTTGTAATCACAATAACTCATCTCTCTCGTTCAGATTAATGTTGTCGTTTTTTTTTTTTTTTTCTTTTGTTGCTTTGCCAAACGCCACTGTGTCAAGTGTCCCATTTGGGTTGCCGTATTTAGCTGTCCAATATGGCGGACCATCTTGGACATGCGCAATGCAGATCGGGCAGGGATGTGGATCCGGTAGGGATGCGGATCGGGTAGGGATGCGGATAGGGATGCGGATTGGGTAGGGATGCCGAGAGGGATGCGGATCGGGTAGGGATGCGGATCGGGTAGGGATGCGGATCGGGTAGGGATGCAGATCGGGTAGGGATGCAGATAGGGATGCGGATCGGGTAGGGATGCGGATCGGGTAGGGATGCGGGTAGGGATGCGGATAGGGATGCGGATCGGGTAGGGATGCGGATCGGGTAGGGATGCGGATCGGATAGGGATGCGGATAGGGATGCGGATCAGGTAGGGATGCGGATCGGGTAGGGATGCGGATCGGGTAGGGATGCGGATCGGGTAGGGATGCAGATAGGGATGCGGATCGGGGGAGTCACGTGATCAGCTGGACAAGATGGCAGCATAGGTTAAACTCGCGCAACCCAGTGATGCTAATTCTGTAAATATATACCGTTGAGACCATTTAAAAAATATATATTTTAGCCTCTATGAGTGTTTGATCGAAGGCAATGTCTAAATCGAGCAAAAAGTCACCGCCTGAAAAGGGTCCCGAGACGAGGGGGAAGTCTGACATGGAGGCGTTAGCCGACACGGTGCTTGTGAAGCAACGAGGCTATCTGGATTCGCGCTTCGACCAACTCCAACAGATGGGGAGGGAGACGGAGGGGAAATTGACTTCTATCCAAACGGACTTGATGGTACTGAGTGAAAGCATCGGCACTGTTAAGGCAGAGATGGGCAAGATACGGTTGGATGTGGTGAAAAATTCGGGTATGCTAGCCACCCACGAGGATACGCTGGACATGATGCAACTCAAGCTAGCGGACATGGAGGACCGGAGCAGAAGATGCAACATCCGTATAACTGGGCTAGCGGAAGGACTTGAAGGGTCTAACGCCATACAATTTCTGACACACTCGCTTCCAAAGTGGTTCCCCTCCTTAGGTAATCTGAAGGGCGAGTTAATGCGAGCTCATCATATCTACAGCGACGACAGGAAGAAGCAGGTGGGCGCTACCCGCACTTTGATTTTCAACGTTCTCCGTTATACCACCCGCCAAGACATACTCCGTGCCACAAAGAAAGCCCCGCTCACGATTGATGGACGGAGGATTCGCTTCTCCCCTGACTACAGCAGCTACACTGTTAAACGTCGTCAGGCTTTCTCCCGGGCAATGGATACCGCCCGTGCCAAAGGGGTGGAATTTTTCCTCCTTTACCCCGCTACACTGAAGGTCAAGGGAGCTGGTCAAGTTAAGACATTTCATTCCCCGGGACATGCCGAAGACTTCATCGTCTCCCTACCAGGAGTGCAGGGTGCACCAACCGGCGGGGACGGAGACCCGGGACCTGGGCGCTCGTTTGACGGCGAATAGCGGTCTTTTGGAACCTGCTGGGCTATATAGCGTCGCTGTTTTAGATTAAATGCACACTGCTTTGCATGGTCTGGGATCTCTTACAGAGTTTTGGATTATTTCTGCAGGCTTCTTTTTATTTGTTTCTGTCTGACGCTGGACTCATTTGGGGACGGATAGTTGTTTATCATTGTTTGTCTGATCAGACTAACTTGCGAGCATACTGCTTGATTTTTGGATCCCACACCACGTAATAGACTCTGGACTTTAATACAAACACAGCCGGTTTTTTGTTTTGATCTATATCACGGCGGATCCGCCGTGCATGACGGATGTGAATGGACAATGGCCGGTAAGATGTGCATTGGTTATCGGAACAGTGTATGCTATGATGTTGCTATGATGCTCTCTTTTCTTCTAATAAGTAAGCTCATTGTTGCCTTAAGTTATTTCATTTAGTCTGTTAACAACGGTTTAGTAAGCTTTAAGTACTGGGTTGAAGGGTAGATATAATCCTTTTGCAGCCCCATATCCAATCAGATCACGGATCAATTTAGGAATATCCGTTTAATGTACGGTTTAGTTATTTTATTTATCGTCTTTAATCTTTATTTTTCTGTATCATCTTGTTTTTGTTACCGGGGAAATGTATGGGGGACTGTCTTGTTTTTGTCTTTGTCCAGTTATGGGAAACGCTTACATCTTCTCGGATTGATTATGTGGGGAGGGACTCCATTTTATTTTGGTCTCGTTTACAGGTTTATTAGATATGGTTGTTTATCATCTGACGTTCCACTCAGCTTATTGTTGACATCTTCCAGAGCAGTGCAGCCCAATGGGTGACTTATCTATTCTTGTGTGGAACTGTGATGGGTTGAATGCACCTCACAAGCGAGCTAGTGTGTTGACTATGTTACATCGCCGTAAAATTAATTTGGCTTTCCTACAAGAGACGCACCTGCTGAGTAAAGATTCCGGCCGCATTGCTAATAAATTCTATCACACTATTGCATCCTCTTCAGCTAACTCCAAAACCAAAGGAGTAGCCATTGTATCTAGACGTAATTTGAACGTTAAGGTGCTGGACATGTGGGCAGACACTGCAGGGAGGATAACTATTGCCAGGGTGGAAGTTTATGGGAGAAAGGTGGCTCTTATTTCTGCCTATGCCCCAAATACATTTGATAAGGATTTTTATGATACCTTAACTAAAAAATGCTAGAATTAACCGAGTATGCTATCATGGTGGGAGCAGACATGAACGCAGTATGGAATTCAAATGAACGGTCAAGTTTAACAGCCTCTAGAGATCAGGAGTCGGCTACTGCTGCGCTACAGTCTTGGGCTGGGAGTTTGGGACTAGTGGACATGTGGCGAAGCTTTTAACCCACAGGTTAAAGATTATTCATTTTTCTCAGCCAGACACAAATCTTTTTCTAGGATAGATTATCTTTTTACCTCTCCACAACTTTTCCAGAAAGTCGATAATGTAATGTTGCTTCCTATTGCCCTCTCAGACCACAAGGGAGTACTCTGTTGTGCGACTCTGGGCAATTTTTCTAAGCGCGCCACTAGATGGCGCCTCAATTCCACTTTACTAGGAAATGGAAAATATAAAGAACAATTCCTGACACAATTGGAAGAATTTCTTGACTTAAATATAGGTTCAGTTGAGGACCCAAGAATATTATGGAATGCAGTCAAAGGCTTTATAAGAAGCAATACCATATTGTTCTCTTCAAATGTGTGTAAGGAAAGATCCGCCAGATTACAGGCTTTGGAAGCAGAATTTGCTAGTCTTGACTCCATTTTGCAGAATAATTACTCTAAACAAACGGCATCTAAACGTAAACTTGTCAAAAAGGAAATAAATGATATCTTGAAACAACGATCAGAATTTCTAATACATAGGGTTAGGCAGCGCTATTACTTCCACGGGTCTCGGCCCAGTCACCTCTTGGCTTCAAAAATCAGGTCTGGTGAGCACTTTGCAGATATTCCCTCCATTCAATCTTTGAATGGTAATGTCACAACTGAGCCAAAGCAAATAAATGAGACTTTTCAAACCTTTTATTCCAATTTATATAAGTCAGAGGTTCAGTTGGACAAGAATAGATGTGACGCCTTTCTCGGTCAGCTAGACTTACCACAGCTTGCAGTCACTGATTCCAGCCATCTTGATGATCCCATTTCCTTAGAGGAGTTAAAAGATGCAGTACGCAACATGCAACGAAACAAATCACCAGGTTTAGATGGGATACCTCCCGAATTTTATGTAGCATTTTGGGATAAACTGGGTCCACTACTTTTGGATATGATAATGTATTCGATAGATAAAGGCAGTTTTTCGAGGGACGTGAACATAGCCTTGATTTCCTTGCTCTTAAAGAAGGATAAGGACCCGACAGATTGTGCTAGTTACAGGCCTCTAAGTTTATTAAATTCGGATCTAAAAATATTTGCAAAAGTGCTTGCCAGGCGCATTCAGGATTATATGCCAACTTTAGTTAACTGTGATCAGACAGGGTTTATAAAGTCAAGGCTAGCTGCTGATAATGTTAGACGTCTTCTCCATATAATAGATTCTTCAGTAGACAAAAAAGACCCGGCAGCGGTGCTGTCTCTTGATGCAATGAAAGCCTTTGACAGACTAGAGTGGTCCTTTCTGTGGTCTGTGCTGGAGAAAATGGGTTTTGGTAATGGCTTTATACATATGGTTAAGGTGCTGTACTCTAATCCCTCAGCTCTGGTGCTCACTGGGCAATTATCCTCTAGCCCAAATGATACGCCAATCCCCTAGCATACATCCGATTTCTGTTCGTGACACTCACCATCAGGTGGCGCTATACGCAGATGATATTCTGGTTTTCATGGAGAAACCGACTCAATCTATGCCTGTATTGTTATCTATTTGTGAGGAGTTTGGTTGTCTCTCTGGCTTTAGGATTAATTGGTCTAAATCTGCCCTATTACCCCTTAATGAGTCAGCTAAAATGCTTCAATTTTCACCCAATGTCCCAGTTGTCCAGCACTTTAAATATCTTGGGATAGAAATGTTCGCATCTTTAAATCGTATTGTAACATATAATTACTCAGAAGCATGGAACAGGATTAAGATGGATTTGGAAAGATGGACTAGCCTTCCGAACAGTCTTCGGGCCCGAATATCTATAGTCAAAATGAACATTTTACCCAGGATTAATTTTGTCAGCTCAATGATCCCCCTCTCACCCCCGGTTGACTATTGGAAAAAAATCCACTCTTTTATTTCGCGCTTTATCTGGAATTCAAAGCGTCCACGACTGAAATTATCCACTATAAGAGGAGGAGGGAAGGTGGTGGTCTGGCGGTGCCTAATTTTAAATTGTATTTTTGGTCATTTGTGCTTCGTCCGTTACTGGTGTGGCTTAACCCTACTGCTTCCGTTTCTTGGCGTAATATAGAGGAAAATATCGTACTACCTTGGAACCTGCAGGATATCCTTTTTGCCAATTTAACAAATAGGCAATGTCAACTACGCTTTGGCCCTATAGTTTCACATCTCATAAAGATATGGCGCACAGCTGAATCACAATGTAAGATTTCCTGCAAGTGGCACACACTTTCTCCTATATTTGATAATAAAGGTCTGCTAATTGGTGGGAGACCTGTCTCATCCTCTCATTGGAGCAACAGCAGTATTCACCACTTAAGTGACATTTATGATAACAGGGGCTTGTGCTCCTTTCAAGAAATTAAGAGTGCGTTCAATCTGCCATGTAGCTCGTTTTTCTTCTATTTGCAGCTCAGATCTGCTCTCAAGGCACATGGTGTCCCATGGCAACAACCTATACCCGTTCATCCTCTTTATAAGTTGTTTACTGTACAAGGGAAAAACAGGGGTATGGTGTCTACACTGTATAATTTCTTTCTGGAGGCTTCCTACGATAACCTACAGCTGGACAGAGTATGGAGACGTGACTGCCCAGTTTTAGACCCTGATTTCAGTTGGGAGGGTGTTTGGTCAAGCATAAAAGAAGCTTCTCGGAATCCCGATCACCAACAGATCCACTTTAACTATGTCCACCGAACATATCTTACCCCGCGTAAACTTCACTGTATGAAAATGATAGACGATCCCTCATGTAGTTTATGCACTATGAAGTCCCCTGGCACGTTTATGCACATGATGTGGGACTGTCCCCCAGTCGCTCTATTCTGGACTAAAGTGGCTTCTGGCATGTCACGTGTGCTCTCAGTGACAGTGCCGGTGACTGCGCCCGCCCTACTATTGAATGATCTGTCAAAGCTCAATATCACCAAGCTTAAGATGCGCATCTTACTAGCTGGCCTAACAGCTGCAAAAAAGATGGTTGCGGTTCGATGGAAGCCTCCTAATTCCCTCACCTTCAGACACTGGGTCCTTGCATCCCTGGATGTTGTTTATCTAGAGTTGTCAACTGCCTGAATAAATAGGACAAATGACACTAATATAAACAATTGGCGCTCTGCAGTCGATTCCTTCAAAGATCTTTTAGAATGATTTCTCCCTTTCCATAATCCACAGCCTTTTCAATTGCGACCTTTGCGTTTCCCTGTGTGTGTGTGTGTGTGTGTATGTGTGTGTGTGTGTGTGTGTGTCTTTGTGTGTGTTTATATGTCTGGGAGGGAGGGTAGGGTTTGTTTTATTTTATTTTATTTTCGTTGTCTTGTGTGTTCTGAATTCTGCATTTTGTATATTTTGTAAGTAATTATTTTTATCTCATTTTGTTTCTCTTGTGTACTTTCAGTTATTTCATTTAAGGGAAAAAAAAATAAAAAATGTTGTGCTTGTAGTTGTACATGTCGTGTATTAACATCAATAAAAATGTGATCACAAAAAAAAGGGATGCGGATCGGGTAGGGATGCGGATCGGGTAGGGATGCGGATCGGGTAGGGATGCGGATCGGGTAGGGATGCGGATCGGGTAGGGATGCGGATCGGGTAGGGATGCGGATCGGATAGGGATGCGGATCAGGTAGTCACAATCACAATCAAAACAGCAAGAACTGGCTTCCAGGTTTTATTGGTTATTTGTAAGCTTTATTAAACAGATACTTGATTACTGATAGATATACACCAAGGTATGAGAACAGTTTATATAACACTGCAAGATACAACAAAATACATGCATCAAATCTAATAATAATCATTTTTTAACATGTAATGAAATCACAATCATTTGATTTGAAATAAAACATGAGTATAATAACACAAAATTAAAAACAAGTGAATTAAAAACATTTAATGTAAAAGCGATGGTTAATGGTTGACTGACTTTTTAAGTATATAAAAACCCGGTGCAGCCCAAAGCAGGGATCCTATAATCACATGTCTCTACAAGAATAGCAAAACACAGGAAACAGATATTTACAATATGAAATAAAATCTTCACACAAAACAAAATATATGTTTATAATAATAATAATAGTAATAATAATAATAATAATACAAAATAGGTACTTTCAATATTCAAATCCTTTTTTTCAGTATTATTGAGTATTTATATTTGTGGGTATATATATACTATCTTAAGTGTCATCTATTGTAATTTTAAATTATATATTTTAAATAATTTATCCAAATAATAATAATAATAGAATTACATGTTGCCGTTGGTCTTTGTATTGTCTTTGTTCTCTCTCTCTCTCTCTCTCTCTCTCTCTCTCTCTCTCTCTCTCTCTCTCTCTCTCTCTCTCTCTCTCTCTCTCTCTCTCTCTCTCTCTCTCTCTCTCTCTCTCTCTCTCTCTCTCTCTCTCTCTCTCTCTCTCTCTCTCTCTCTCTCTCTCTCTCTCTCTCTCTCTCTCTCTCTCTCGTGATCAGACTCAGATGTTGTGTTTGCATGAATGTCTCACATCCAGTGTTTAAATCCTGTTTCTGAGGCGCTGTATTAAAGAGGACGAGGACCGAGTGATGTGAAATGAACAGATGCATATGAAGTGTCCCGTGTTCTCAGAGTCACAGTGACACAGCAACGCAGAGCATCAGCAGCAGAACACTGAGCGCTGAGCATCTCACTGCGTAGAAGGTGGAGTGAACCCCAAAGGGGTCTCTGTGCTTCAGGACGGTTTTGCTTGAAAACAAACACTGCTCTCCGTCAGCAACTGCACACCAATACTCTCCTGTGTCTTGCAGAGAGAGATTAGAAATGCCCAACCTCCCATCAGGGTACTTGCGCACATCACTCTGGTTCAGTTTAGGATTTACAATAAAGGTTCTTCCTTTGGTTCGGTTCGACTTAAAGAACCAAAGAGGAGACTGACCCTTTTCCCAATCTTTGCATCTGAGAGTGACTTCTTCTCCCTCTGAGAAGAGCTCTACAGCAGGGGGGGGGGGGAGATTTGGGGCACACAAACAGCTCATATATTTTCACAGCACGAAAGGTTTTTCAAGAGTACACACCTGAGTGATTTAACGTTACAGATGTCAACACCAGAGAGTAGTTCTGGTCCCCTGAAGACCTAGTGAAGTTTTGCTGTACTTGGTCACCGTTGTAGAATGTAGTCGTCCAAGATGGAGGCTCCTCTTCACTGAGATCAGTGACAGGGCACTGCAACACAACCGTGTCTCCCACTGAGCGATACATCCACTCTGTGTTCAGCAGAAACTGTGCAGGGTGACTGCCAACACACTGCTGTTGGTCCATCAGCAGACAGGTGTACACATTGAGTTCAGTTGTTGAGATGTTGGATATACGTAGAGCTGATGTCTTCGTCACCACTTGGTATCTTCCTCTATCATTGTCCATCACTGATGCCGTATCGTCCCCAAAAACTCTGGTCCATGTTCCTTGTTCAGATCGTTTATCCCGTTTGAGCCACTGGACATCCAGGTGGTCAGCTGCTCCACGACAAGGCAGGTCTATTGTATTTCCAACGTTCTGGTATTCATATCTGATCCTATGCGTTGAAATACAAACGGTAATCGTTATGTGTTTCTCATGAGTCACTTGGCCCTCAGTCCAGCACTCCTCTTGGTACAGGCCGGAGTCTGAACGGGTCAGGTTCTGGATCATGTAGGTAGAAGTATTGGCGGTGCTGACGAGTCGTTGTTTCAGGTCTTCAGGTACTGAGGAGTTCTGGGGCCAGAGGTCAGAGGTGTTCCACAGGACCAGCTTCTCCTCACCAACAGATCTGGAGATCAGGCAGGAGCTCGAAGGTGAGAGAGTCGTTCTCCTTTTGGATGACGATGAGTTCTTCAGCGTGAATGTTGCTGATGAGAGCGAACAGCAGCACGGAGAGCTCTGAGACTGCAGCCATTCTGCTCGGAGGTTTCCTCGTGAGTGTTGTGCAAACACTGACACCGCTCACTAATAAGATCTGTGTCAACCGTCAGCATCAACGTCTCATTGGTGGTCCGATAAACGTGACTTCTTTATCTCAACTTCATTAGAAATGTTGAAGCGCTGGCATTAGGGTTATCAAGTCATCTTTGTCTTTTGGACTTACGTCAAAACCAGTTTGCTGAACAGGGAGAGATTGAATGAGAGAGAGTATGTCACTTTTAGTCTTTCAGAAACTTCTCAATCCTCCTTAGCAACGGTCTGTTCTGCCTAGCAACTGAGAACATCAGACCTCTGGAATGCTCAAATTGACCAATCAGAATCGAGTATTCAACTTAGCATTGTGATACATATTAACTACTCAGGACATTTCTATCCTGGGAAAACCATCTAAGTTTCTCAAAGTTTTAGGGATTTTATCAGCTTGAACTGAACGTTAGTTATGCTAAACTAAATGCTCTCTTTACTTCACTTCTGAGAATCCTGCATGTGTCAGTAAAGTATGTTTGAATAAATCCATATGGGGAAGTGAAAGCAGACGCTTTAATAATACAAATGGAAGAAGGAGAGGGAATAAAACTCCATCTTTGCATCACTAACAACATTTAATAGTTACATTTATTTTCTTATTGTTTTTGTTTCTGTTGAAGTGTATTATTATATAATATGTCAGTTAGTTCAAGTCGTTTTAATGCCTTTATTTTGAGGGTATCTTTGGGCACCTGGTGTGATTGTATATTGGAGACAGGTTACCAGTAGGCATATGGTTTCTTACCAGGAGGAACAAGCACACCATAGGAAAGGAACTGGGAACACATGGGAAAGGTTACATTTTTGTATGATATTGACTATCAATATACAAGCGGCCGAGGTGGGTTTTCTCCGCAGGGTGGCTGGCGTCTCCCTTAGGGATAAGGTGAGAACTTCAGTCATCCAGGAGGGACTCGGAGTTGAACCGCTCCTCCTTCGCGTCGAAAGGAGCCAGTTGAGGTGGTTCGGGCACCTAGTTAGGATGCCACTTCCCTAGCTGGGAGGAGACCGAGGGGTAGACCTAGGACCAGGTGGAGGGATTATATCTCTCCTCTGGCCTGGGAGCGCCTTGGGACCCCCCAGTCAGAGCTGGTTGATGAGGGGAAAGGAATGTTTGGGGCTCTCTGCTGGAACTGATACCTCTGAGACCCGACCACGGATAAGGGGAAAAGATGGATGGATGGATTGAGTATCAAATAAATGTACGAAACTACCATCTTCTCTGGACTTGGATCATTCCTGCGTACAATTCGCTCTCTGGTTTGTATGTTTAAATAAAGCCATATAGAGAAGTGAAAGCAGAAGCATTAATTATAAAAAATGGAAGAAGGAATAAAACTCCATATTTGCATCACTAACAACGAAGAGACGGGAAACAAACAAAACACTGAACTTCACGGTGCAGGAGGAAGAACAAGAAGAAACTGAAAGGAAGAGATTGTGAGGCAGCAGCGGTGATTAAATGAAGCAGCCTGAAAGCATTTCATTATACAGAAACAATCAGACATCTTCCTCCCTTCTGCATAACCCTCCATTTTAACGTCTGTCTGTTTGTCTCACTGGAAAAGGTTCAAGTGAATGTCTATTTGAGTGTTTAAGCTGTTTAACACAAGATAAACTGTTGTAGTTAATAACTGAATAAATGCTGCATGTTTACAGCAGAGGAAAAGCCCTTAATAGTAGGTCATGGTGTCCGAACAGAGCAGGGCTCACAGACATCTGGATAACCTGAATGTTAACAAACTAAATATATATTGTTATGAACACGGAGGTTTAAATGAGTAAAGTTTAAACACCGGAATCCTCCTCAGAACAGTTTGTTTTCTCAGCTGGAGGTAAAACTCTCTCCGTCCGTCAGTAATATTTCATAAAGTACTTCAATTCACCTATATCGCCATAGCAACCTGAGCCCATTTTTTAATTGCAGCCTGAGGCCAGTCTGCATCCCTTTCATCTTCCACACACACACACACACACACACACACACACACACACACACACACACACACACACACACACACACACACACACACACACACACACACACACACACACACACACACACACACACACACACACACACACACACACACACACACACACACACACACACACACACACACGCATTGTATGCATCCCTGCTGACTGAGATATATACAAATGAACTTCTCTGTGTTTTTACCACATACAAAAGACACACACGCACAAACACACACACACACACGACCACAAAGACACACTGTCTGCATCCCTGCTGACTGAGACACATACAAATGCACTTCTCTGTGTTCTTCCACACACACACACACACACACACACACACACACACACACACACACACACACACACACACACACACACACACACACACACACACACACACACACACACACACACACACACACACACACACACACACACACACACACACACACACACACACACACACACACACACACACACACACACACACACACACACTCTCTGTCTCCGGGTGGTACGGATTGATGTCAGTCTTCGCTCTGTGTGTCTAAGGTTCAAATCTGGTTCATGAGTGTCAGTCAGTTTGTCTCCATTAATCACAATGTAACCGCCAGGAGACCAAATAAAGGGCACGATATACATTTCGCAGGTAAATGGGCGTCCTGAGAGCTACAAGAGTGAGTTGCTGTTGGAACTGATAAAGAAGAAAGGTGTGAAATCTCCTCTCGCTACACGATGAAAGGTTTGATGGTTTGGTGCAGCTGGGATCTCATGTTTAAAAGACAGGAGCTTTCACCAGCTAAACCACAGCAGCTGAAAGACTGGTCTGTTTCCTGATGCTTTTTAAAGTCTCTTTCTGTCAGATCAAAGCATCACGACAGCCAGTTGGATAGAAGAGGCCCTGTTATGCTTTTGGGGGGTTTGTACACGTAGAGGGTCTCCAGAGGCTAACATCCCAGAGTTTGTGACATTGCTTTGAAACACTCCAACACATTGTACGTGGCTAAGGGGCGGGACATCTCTAAGCAGTAGACCAATCACAACAGAGCCGACCAGCTAACCAATCAGAGCAGACTGGGCTCTGGTTTCAGACAGAGGGTGAACAGAGGTGCTGCAGCACAGAGAAAAATAAAGAGCTTTTTGAACATTAAAGCGTGGAGACATGTCCCAGGAGAGGACTCTTTAAAGTAGAGACACTACATACTGATATACACCTGGACATCAGCAGGAGAGGACTCTTTAAAGTAGAGACACTACATACTGATATACACCTGAACATCAGCAGGAGAGGACTCTTTAAAGTAGAGACACTACATACTGATATACACCTGAACATCAGCAGGAGAGGACTCTTTAAAGTAGAGACACTACATACTGATATACACCTGAACATCAGCAGGAGAGCACTCTTTAAAGTAGAGACACTACATACTGATATACACCTGAACATCAGCAGGAGAGGACTCTTTAAAGTAGAGACACTACATACTGATATACACCTGAACATCAGCAGGAGAGGACTCTTTAAAGTAGAGACACTACATACTGATATACACCTGAACATCAGCAGGAGAGGACTCTTTAAAGTAGAGACACTACATACTGATATACACCTGGACATCAGCAGGAGAGGACTCTTTAAAGTAGAGACACTACATACTGATATACACCTGGACATCAGCAGGAGAGGACTCTTTAAAGTAGAGACACTACATACTGATATACACCTGAACATCAGCAGGAGAGGACTCTTTAAAGTAGAGACACTACATACTGATATACACCTGGACATCAGCAGGAGAGGACTCTTTAAAGTAGAGACACTACATACTGATATACACCTGAACATCAGCAGGAGAGGACTCTTTAAAGTAGAGACACTACATACTGATATACACCTGAACATCAGCAGGAGAGGACTCTTTAAAGTAGAGACACTACATACTGATATACACCTGGACATCAGCAGGAGAGGACTCTTTAAAGTAGAGACACTACATACTGATATACACCTGGACATCAGCAGGAGAGGACTCTTTAAAGTAGAGACACTACATACTGATATACACCTGGACATTAGCAGGAGAGGACTCTTTAAAGTAGAGACACTACATACTGATATACACCTGAACATCAGCAGGAGAGGACTCTTTAAAGTAGAGACACTACATACTGATATACACCTGGACATCAGCAGGAGAGGACTCTTTAAAGTAGAGACACTACATACTGATATACACCTGAACATCAGCAGGAGAGGACTCTTTAAAGTAGAGACACTACATACTGATATACACCTGAACATCAGCAGGAGAGGACTCTTTAAAGTAGAGACACTACATACTGATATACACCTGAACATCAGCAGGAGAGGACTCTTTAAAGTAGAGACACTACATACTGATATACACCTGAACATCAGCAGGAGAGGACTCTTTAAAGTAGAGACACTACATACTGATATACACCTGGACATCAGCAGGAGAGGACTCTTTAAAGTAGAGACACTACATACTGATATACACCTGAACATCAGCAGGAGAGGACTCTTTAAAGTAGATACACTACATACTGATATACACCTGAACATCAGCAGGAGAGGACTCTTTAAAGTAGAGACACTACATACTGATATACACCTGAACATCAGCAGGAGAGGACTCTTTAAAGTAGAGACACTACATACTGATATACACCTGAACATCAGCAGGAGAGGACTCTTTAAAGTAGAGACACTACATACTGATATACACCTGAACATCAGCAGGAGAGGACTCTTTAAAGTAGAGACACTACATACTGATATACACCTGAACATCAGCTGGAGAGGACTCTTTAAAGTAGAGACACTACATACTGATATACACCTGAACATCAGCAGGAGAGGACTCTTTAAAGTAGAGACACTACATACTGATATACACCTGAACATCAGCTGGAGAGGACTCTTTAAAGTAGAGACACTACATACTGATATACACCTGAACATCAGCAGGAGAGGACTCTTTAAAGTAGAGACACTGCTGATATCAATCTGATAATTATCCTAATAGGGCCTCTTTAAAGTTTAGTGGCCAACTTGATACATGCCGCCTTTTTCCGTATAGCTTACAATAAAGATATCTCTCCTTCATCGCTCAAATAAACTGTAGCTTTATGGGAGCAAGACGTTTTTGTGATTTGAACCCTCTTCTGTTTCCAAGACAACTGCTGACACAAATATATATTTCTGACAGCAAACATGTAAGTCTTCATAGCAGCAAAACACATATTGTTAATTAAGGAGTAACACAGCAACACGTCCAGTAAACGAGTAACACACACACACACACACACACACACACACACACACACACACACACACACACACACACACACACACACACACACACACACACACACACACACACACACACACACACACACACACACACACACACACACACACACACACACACACAACGGAGATGCTGATGTCTCCTGTCTTCCTCCAGCAGGAGCTGAAAAGAAAAAGCTTTTTCACAACAAACCTCTGCATATTTCATCAGATGCACTTTGAAAAAACGAAAAATGCTGTCTTCAGAGGATTTGTGAGCTTACGCTGCAGCTCTGTCCTGCTCAAAGCCTTGCTGTCAAATACATGAAAAGCTCTTTGAAAATACCACAAGTTAACAATAAAAAGTTGCATTTTCTGCTCATCGAAGTATTGTTTTACTCACGGAAGCGTCTGAACGGGGTTGAGTTACATTTCCCTTATAATAACACATCAACCTAAGGACAACTATACATTTCGTCAGGTCATATTCAAGTGTTTTATGGGAAGACAAAGCATTGATTTAATGTTTTTAACCATATATTAAGATTTTCCTAAAATGAACATTAGCTTTTGGATATTTTTAAAGTATACTTGATTTTAAGTTGGAGTTGAAACAAAAGTGTGATAACAATCCATCGTCTGTGCGTTCACTTCTAAAGCTCACGTTTTAACCCACTGTAAGATGTTCTTTAATAAAACACTTTGACTGTGACGTCCAGATGGCAGGAATCCACGTCACCTGGCTGTGTTACCCCGAGTAACACCTTTTCTGTCATGTGTTACAAAGGTGTTGAGAATCTGCAATTTTGAAGAGAAATTAATCAGTGGTTTTTAAAGCTATAAATTATTCAGACACACACACGTCTGGCCCAAGGCTTGTGGGACCTCCAATACACACACACACAAGGACACACACACACGGACACACACACACGTCTGGCCCAAGGCTTGTGGGACCTCCAATACACACACACACAAGGACAAGGAGACACACACAAGGACAAGGAGACACACACACGGACACACACACGTCTGGCCCAAGGCTTGTTGGACTCAGGTGAATCACGTAGCTTATTAACCCTACAATACACACACACGTGCACACATACACACACACTTTTAACAAGACAAGACAAAGGGAGACTCCATTGTTTGCAGGCAAAGTGAACAGGGTGACACACACACACACACACACACACACACACACACACACACACACACACACACACACACACACACACACACACACACACACACACACACACACACACACACACACACACACACACACACACACACACACACACACACACACACACACACACACACACACACACACACACACACACACACACACACACACACACACACACACACACACACACACACACACACACACACACACCCCTTTAACGAGACAAGACAAAGGGTGACTCCATGGTTGCTCTGTCTCAAACCAGTGGAGCACAAAGCATCATGGGAAATCAATATGCATATCTAGCAATACGTTTATTTCTCGTACAGTTAGAAAGGAGCTTTTTAAAGTATTTAAGGACCAGAGTCACAAAACTGGGTGTAAACGCGTCAAAAAGTGGGAAATATAAGGATCCAACGTGAGAAGGACTTCTGAGTGAAGGAGAGGAGAGTCTGCCGGGAGAAACGGGCGACATCAAATCATTAAAAAAGTTCAGAGAGGAAGAGAGAGGGAGGTTTCACCTTGAAGAAAAAAGAAGAGAAAGAAAGAATGATGAGTGCAGGGTTACTGCCTAATGAGGACGCGCGCACGCGCACACGCACACACACACACACACACACACACAAAAACAGTGACACAGCACAATTGCAACTTGCTGCTACTTTGTTTTCCTGTCACAAGCAGTTCAGATGTGTTGTCAAAGCAACAAGGCAGCGATCTCAAGGTCAACAAGGTAGGTGTGTGTGTGTGTGTGTGTATATGTGTGTGTGTGTGTGTGTGTGTGTGTGTGTGTGTACGGAAAGGCTTCTGTCGCAGGAATAATTTTAAGTAGTACAACAAAACTTCTAAAATGTTGACAGGGCCGTCTCTGTTGTGATTGGTCAACGGCTTAAAGATATCCCGCCCCTTAGCCTATCACGTACAATATGTTGGAGCGCTAGCCAATAGAGTGTTACCTAGTGATGTCATAATGTTCTGGAAGTAAACAAAGGAGTCCAAGTGTGTGGGGAGAGAACATTTGGGTTTGTAGACCATGCACTAAGGTCTGCCTCCCCCAGTGATGATTTGACGCTTATCCGAATATCTCCAGCTGCTCTTGGTGGTAAATATATTTTCCAGGGATCTAAATCTTCCAGTTTCGGAGTCAGTCCCCCCGGAACAAATGCCTCATTTACATTTCCATTTCCATATCTCTTTCACGTCCATTTGCACTAATCTACATATGAGTCTCCATTAGTGAGATAAGAAATATAATTGCAGCCGTCTTGTTTTTTTTTCCTGCTTTCGCTGCACATTTTCTGTCTGCTTCAGCCTCAGTGTTTCCTGCAGCTGTTTCCATCAAACAAGGCTCCAATAAAACCCAACGCACACACACACCTGCTCAAAAGCAAAGAACACACACACACCTGCTCAAAAGCAAAGAACACACACACGCACACACACACCTGCTCAAAAGCAAAGAACACACACACGCACACGCACACCTGCTCAAAAGCAAACATCACACACAGTTAGAGACGAAGCTAGTGAACATACAGAGGACTTAAGAGTCAGATATCGCCCTAAAAAGCTAAAAGAGAGACAAGACTTTGGACTTACATTAATCCTCTGGACGGCAAAACCACTCAGGATCAATGATGATGTTTCTATATTACCGTTGAATGTGAAAATGTAGTTGTCTGTCATCAGGTTTACGAACAAGCTACTGGTCCTGAACTTGGTGAACTTGTGTTAAATTGGTTCTTTAAAACCACCCGGCACATAATATGCTCAGCAGCAAACATCAGACACACACTTAGAGACGAGCTAATGAACATACAGGAGACTTAAGAGTCGGATATTATCAGAGATGGCAAAAGTACACACATCCTGTACTCAAGTAGAAGTACAGATATTTGTGTTTAAAAATGGAGAAAGTAGAAGTACTGACTAAACTTCTTTACTCAAGTGAAAGTAAAGAGGCTTTGAAGTGTACTTCAGTAAAAAGTACCCATAGCTAGCAGCTGTTTTAAAGAGTACCTGACCTCCCTTTATATTAATAGAACAATAATGTCATTGTTAGCTAATGAATGTTTCCATGCTGAACAACGGCAACATGACAACGTTTCCATTGGTCCCTCTTCTTTAGAGAAGACCAGGAAATGATGGATACACGGATCGTGTTCAAATCAATAGGCACGCAATGACTCTAAAGAATAATGATCACGCCACCAAACACACATTCAGACTAAAGGAACCAGCTGTTTGGGAAATGAGAGAAGTAGAAAGTTCAGGTATTTGGGTTCAACATGTAAGAAGTAGAAAGTACAGGTATTTGTGTTCAACATGTAAGAAGTAGAAAGTACAGGTATTTGAGTTCAACATGTAAGAAGTAGAAAGTACAGGTATTTGGGTTCAACATGTAAGAAGTAGAAAGTACAGGTATTTGGGTTCAACATGTAAGAAGTAGAAAGTACAGGTATTTGGGTTCAACATGTAAGAAGTAGAAAGTACAGGTATTTGAGTTCAACATGTAAGAAGTAGAAAGTACAGGTATTTGAGTTCAACATGTAAGAAGTAGAAAGTACAGGTATTTGGGTTCAACATGTAAGAAGTAGAAAGTACAGGTATTTGAGTTCAACATGTAAGAAGTAGAAAGTACAGGTATTTGAGTTCAACATGTAAGAAGTAGAAAGTTCAGGTATTTGGGTTCAACATGTAAGAAGTAGAAAGTACAGGTATTTGGGTTCAACATGTAAGAAGTAGAAAGTACAGGTATTTGTGTTCAACATGTAAGAAGTAGAAAGTACAGGTATTTGAGTTCAACATGTAAGAAGTAGAAAGTACAGGTATTTGGGTTCAACATGTAAGAAGTAGAAAGTACAGGTATTTGGGTTCAACATGTAAGAAGTAGAAAGTACAGGTATTTGAGTTCAACATGTAAGAAGTAGAAAGTACAGGTATTTGGGTTCAACATGTGAGAAGTAGAAAGTACAGGTATTTGTGTTCAACATGTAAGAAGTAGAAAGTACAGGTATTTGGGTTCAACATGTGAGAAGTAGAAAGTACAGGTATTTGGGTTCAACATGTAAGAAGTAGAAAGTTCAGGTATTTGTGTTCAACATGTAAGAAGTAGAAAGTACAGGTATTTGGGTTCAACATGTAAGAAGTAGAAAGTACAGGTATTTGGGTTCAACATGTAAGAAGTAGAAAGTACAGGTATTTGGGTTCAACATGTAAGAAGTAGAAAGTACAGGTATTTGAGTTCAACATGTAAGAAGTAGAAAGTACAGGTATTTGGGTTCAACATGTGAGAAGTAGAAAGTACAGGTATTTGAGTTCAACATGTAAGAAGTAGAAAGTTCAGGTATTTGTGTTCAACATGTAAGAAGTAGAAAGTACAGGTATTTGGGTTCAACATGTAAGAAGTAGAAAGTACAGGTATTTGAGTTCAACATGTAAGAAGTAGAAAGTTCAGGTATTTGAGTTCAACATGTAAGAAGTAGAAAGTACAGGTATTTGGGTTCAACATGTAAGAAGTAGAAAGTACAGGTATTTGAGTTCAACATGTAAGAAGTAGAAAGTTCAGGTATTTGAGTTCAACATGTAAGAAGTCAAAGTAAAAAGTCATCAGAAATATAAGTCGTGGAGTAAAGTACTGAAACCAGAAACAAGTACTTAAGTACAGTAACAAAGTATTTGTACTCCACTACTTCCCACCTCTGGATATTTGGGATTTAGGCTCAATGATAATGTAGTAATAGGAGGCTGTGGCTCAGTTTGTGAGTGTGCTGGTTCAATTCCCACTGCAGCCAGCATGTTACCGAGTCCTTGGGCAAGACACTACACCCCAAACGCATCTAACAAGTAACAGGACATGTCGTCTTGTTTCGGTTAAATGTGAAAACGTATTTGTCTTCTTCACACCCATAACCTCTTGTACAGGGCAGTTATACATGCTATATGCTACATGCTAGGCCTATTAGCTTGTTGTGGAGCCTGCAGTTGTAAAAAAATACCAACTATTGCTGCATGTATTTTATTTTAAACATGTGCAAAGAAGGTCATGTTTTCAGTTTCATTTGATGGTTTGTTAGTCCATCATACGGACTTAAGGAAAAGCTACTGGCTCTGATTCTCAGGCAACTTGGTGTAGCATTGGCTAAAGAAACAATAATTATTATATAATATTATTTAAAAGTTAGAGCAACGATAGAGAAAGAAGTGAGTGCTTCAAGTTGCAGATACACTTCGAGATTGACAAGAGGAAGAAGAAGAACTCTGCCACTAATTTTCTTCTTCTCTTGAATGGGAACAGCGGACGTGCTTCTCATCACAATGAGGAGGTATATTTAATTTCATAGCTGACTGACACACACACACACACACACACACACACACACACACACACACACACACACACACACACACACACACACACACACACACACACACACACACACACACACACACACACACACACACACACACACACACACACACACACACACACACACACACACACACACACACACACACACACACACACACACACACACACACACACACACACACACACACACACACACACACACACACACACACACACACACACACACACACACACACACACACACACACAGGGAGTAGGAGGTGGATGGAGAATGGAGGCAGACGTGATGAACTGCAGATGAACTCCAGGTTTGATTTGATTCACTTTCAGGATATCCTTCTGTGGTCGCTGTGATCATGAAGACATTTGATCCGTGGTTAGCCCCGAAGATGTGACGTGCACGAGGTACGTACGGATTCAGGCGAAGATGTGACGTGCACGAGGTACGTACGGATTCAGGCGAAGATGTGACGTGCACGAGGTACGTACGGATATATAGGCACGTATATAATGAGTCTTAACCCCTTTGTATGTTTCAGGTTTACAGAACATGCTCATTAAGAACACAATAAGTAACAATGTGCAATAAGAAAATGAACTCAATTAGAACTAAATATTATTACGGGGTAGGTAAGTTTCAGAAACCGGCTCGAGTGCACTAATATTTGAAAGTACACAGCCGAAAAGAATCCGCCCCTTCCTTCAGACTTCCTTACAGAGCACCTCCTCCAACACACATGAACGCGGACATGACGTCAGCAGACTGGTGAAAGTGGCCGCCTGTTGCTGGCGAGTCATTGAAGTACTGATGCAATGCACGCCCAATGAGGGCACGCCCAATGACGGCACGCCCAATGAGGGCACGCCCAACGACGGCACGCCCAATGAGGGCACATTTGAGCGTGCACGAGATGGAAGGCTGACAGACAGGGCGGCAAACCAATCCGTTTAGCCGGGCCGGCTAAACGGATTGGTTGTACTTTTTACAGTACAACCAATCCGTTGACATTTTTTATGGATTTTTTGTCAAAGCACTTCAGATATTCATTGCTATCGGGATGTTAAGAACATTCCATGGAATATAACAACAAGTGTATCTCGAGCCGGTTTCTCAAACTTACCTACCCCACCTTTAATATAAGAAATCATGTAAAAATGAGCACTTTGTACAACAAATATTATAATAAACTTTATAAAACGGACAAGTCAAATCAAGCAATCTGATTGGTTCTTAGCCGTGATATACTGAGCGTATACCACGGGTAGAATTGTAAGTTACTTTTCACAACAAGTCAGTATCCCTCCGCGTCTGAGAAAAACAGTATATCGTTGGGCTGAAAAGCAAACTGCTTGCAGTTTGCTTTTCATACTGGAACAAGAAAACAGCGGAGAAGTAACGGGGCAGAAACTCTCCTTTTTACGCAGCGGTCCAGACATAGACATCAAACGGCAAAACATATTCAGTGTGCAGTTCCTTTGGCATTAGGGCAGGGGTATCTAGATACTTTCCAAGGTTTGACATAATGAGTTGTGCTACTTTTAAAGCAAGCAACGATGTTTTCAAATCTGTAATCAAAGAGGTCCGCAAAAACACTATCGACCAATCAGATTGCTTGATTTGACTTGTCAGTTTTATAAATATATTTACATTTCTTCCGTTACAAAACAAACTTACAAAGCATAAAATAGAAACATTTAAGATTAACTTCGACCTCCGGGGGGGTCTTACTATGGAGGAGTGGATTGAGGAGTGCCTATCTCCCGAAAAAAAAAGCACCTAAACGACGACATGCAGAGCTCCGTGAAGAGCAGGCAGACCAACTGGAAAATTACCACCATTAAAAAGCTTTCTGATGCAGGTCTTGAAACAAAGCAGAGAGATGATGACCGTTAGATGGCTACAGGTGCGAAAGCTCTCTCCAGAGCTACTGGAAGCCGAATCTCGGGGACCGGAGAAAGTGGAGCAATATTCTCGCCACGCCAAGCAACAGCCTAGAACAACCTCAACCTATACAAGTAACCTCGTAAGCCATGCTACTGATGCTGGACAGGTTTTTCAGTGGCTGCACAATAAACAGCAACATACAAATGAATGTAAATAAATAGCCAAATAATGGATCAACGCTCTCTGTCTAATATGTTCGCTAGCTGTTAGTGTTGTTGCATAGCAACCACCTCGCACTATGTTTTGTGCAGAAGGCAACGGAGGGACTATTTTATTTTGAACATAATTATTTACTAATAAAAACTATTTAAATTAGAGTGTGTATTTTTCTTTCATATTGCCACACTTGGTAACCGTTTTATAAAAGCAATAGCTCACTTCAGGCCGTGATATATGCTCATTATATCACAGCTAAGGGGGTTGTCGACCCTCCGCTTCGCGTCGGGCCGAACCACGCCCCTTAGCTGTGATATAATGAGCATATACCACGGCCTGTCGTGAGCTATTGCTTAATTATAAAACGGACAAGTCCAATCAAGCAATCTGATTGGTTCTTAGCCGTGATATACTGAGCGTATACCGTGATATACTGAGCGTATACCACGGCCTGTCGTGAGCTATTGCTTAATTATAAAACGGACAAGTCCAATCAAGCAATCTGATTGGTTCTTAGCCGTGATATACTGAGCGTATACCGTGATATACTGAGCGTATACCACGGCCTGTCGTGAGCTATTGCTTAAATATATATATTAAAATACACAGAAAGAATCTGAAATTGACTCCAAATTGAAGAACATTAAAATACTCCTATTGTTAGTGTTAAAAACTGAATGAATGTGTATTCTTAATATTAGAAATGAATACGGTTGAGACTACTTCAAGTACATTTTGTGATTCTATTTATGACTGACAGCAGGGTAGTAGAAGTACTCAGATCTTGTACTTGAGTAAAAGTAGAAGTACTCAGATCTTGTACTTGAGTAATAGTAGAAGTACTCAGATCTTGTACTTGAGTAAAAGTAGAAGTACTCAGATCTTGTACTTGAGTAAAAGTAGAAGTACTCAGATCTTGTACTTGAGTAAAAGTAGAAGTACTCAGATCTTGTACTTGAGTAATAGTAGAAGTACTCAGATCTTGTACTTGAGTAAAAGTAGAAGTACTCAAATCTTGTACTTGAGTTAAAGTAGAAGTACTCAGATCTTGTACTTGAGTTAAAGTAGAAGTACTCAGATCTTGTACTTGAGTTAAAGTAGAAGTACTCAGATCTTGTACTTGAGTTAAAGTAGAAGTACTCAGATCTTGTACTTGAGTTAAAGTAGAAGTACTCAGTCACTCTTAATTCTGTTGTATCTTCTATTTTGAGATGTTTATAATAATATATAATTGTTTATTTTCTACTGTTTTTTATTTCTAATTATGTGCAATACTTTGTTTTACTTGCTGCTGCAACTAAAGATGTCCCAATTTGGGATTTATTAAATGTTATCTTTAGTACTTCTGAACAACTGGAAATGTGCTGAGTCTGAACTCCAGACCTGAAAACACCTCAAAGCCTCCAGAATGTTCTTCAAACAAGCAAAATTAGTATTTTTATTTAACTGACTATTTAATTATGTAAATGAAATCTCTGATAGGATTTCTTTTTGAGTTTCTTCTGAATTGCTTCTTAAATAAGTTTCTTAACATAACCTGAATGAATAATACATTTCAGTGAGTTTATAATTCAGCTCTCAGTGGATGACTAAAAACTGAAGTAATGAAACGACTATCTGTCCGTCTTTGCACAAGTTTCTGCTCTTTGACCTCACGTATACTACGACAAGGTGCAGCATCATTATGGGATGTGAGATATCATCACCTCCTCCTCCTCCTCTTCATCACCTCCTCCTCCTCCTCCTCCTCCTCTCCATCTCCTGAGCTGAAATACAATTGACTTCCTGATGCAAGGTTAAATGAGTTTGGTGTCAATTCTCTGCAGGGAAAGAGAGACGTGGAGAGAGAGAGGAACATTTCATATGTCGACTGATTGTCTCGACATCATGCTGAGTGTGTGCGTGCGTCTGTCTCTCTGTGTGCCTCTGTGTGTGTGTGTGTGCGTTTCTGTCTCTGTGTGTTTGTGTGTGAGTGTTTGTGTCTGTGTGTGTTTGTCTCTCTGTGTGTGTGTGTTTGTCTCTGTGTGTGTTTGTCTCTCTATGTGTGCGTGTCTGTCTCTGTGTGTGTTTGTCTCTCTGTGTGTGTCTGTCTCTGTGTGTGTCTGTCTCTGTGTGTGTCTGTCTCTGTGCGTGTCTGTCTCTGTGTGTGTTTGTCTCTGTGTGTGTTTGTCTCTCTATGTGTGCGTGTCTGTCTCTGTGTGTGTTTGTCTCTCTGTGTGTGTCTGTCTCTGTGCGTGTCTGTCTCTGTATGTGTCTGTCTCTGTGCGTGTCTGTCTCTGTGTGTGTCTGTCTCTGTGTGTGTCTGTCTCTGTGTGTGTCTGTCTCTGTGCGTGTCTGTCTCTGTGTGTGTTTGTCTCTGTGTGTGTTTGTCTCTCTATGTGTGCGTGTCTGTCTCTGTGTGTGTTTGTCTCTCTGTGTGTGTCTGTCTCTGTGCGTGTCTGTCTCTGTGTGTGTCTGTCTCTGTGCGTGTCTGTCTCTGTGTGTGTCTGTCTCTGCGTGTGTCTGTCTCTGTGTGTGCGTGTCTGTCTCTGTGTGTGTTTGTCTCTCTGTGTGTGTGTGTGTGTGCGTGTCTGTCTCTGTGTGTGAGTGTGTGTTTGTCTCTGTGTGTTTGCGTGTGTCTGTCTCTGTGTGTGTTTGTCTCTCTGTGTGTGTGTGTCTCTGTCTCTGTGTGTGTTTGTCTCTCTGTGTGTGTGTGTGTGTGTGTGTGTGTGTGTCTCTGTGTGTGAGTGTGTGTTTGCCTCTGTGTTTGTGTGTGTCTGTCTCTGTGTGTGTTTGTGTGTGTGTGTTTGTGTGAGTGTGTGTTTGTCTCTCTGTGTGTGTCTCTGTCTCTGTGTGTGAGTGTGTGTCTGTCTCTGCGTGTGTTTGTGTGAGTGTGTGTGTGTGTGTCTCTGTGTGTGCGTTTGTGTGTAATAAAAAAAAAGAATAATGAAATGAGTCTCTCTGAGTCTGGAGCAGATCAGAACACAGGAACAGGAAACAGATCAGATTCAGATGTTAAAAATCAGCTTTTGAATTTTGCACAACCGTAATGTGTATTCTGTTTCTGTTATTGTAGTATCTCCTTAATCTTATCACATTCCAATTAAGTATTAAATAGTATTTAAGACTAAACATTTAAAAACATAAATTAATTATCTTAAAAATCTAATCGGTGGTAAAATAAATTAGGAATAAAGTTTGTGTGACACTCAGATATCCCATAATAGGCACATTCAGGGTCAGAAATAAAGTGAGATGTGTTTTGTTGTACTTTTTTATTTTAGTGCAGCGAGCTCCCCCTGCTGGCTGTCCACAGTATTGCACAATGCAGTAAAATCATGCAGCTTTAAAGGATCCTTCCAGTTCTTTTCAGCATTACTATGTTTTCCATGATATTTAAATCCCTGGTGACCTTTGACACCTCGTGCACTTCTCTGTCCACCTTGACACGATAAAAGATTTCATCGTATATTCTTCATATTTTAGTTGCAACGCTATTTCATACAATCATAAAGAGACATGAAATATCAGCACACAGATATCACATGTATTCAGTAATGCTGCATAACTATACACAGTATAAAGTAGTGCTTCCTATTTGTGCTTTAACATGTTTGACGTGTGTGTGTGTGTGTGTGTGTGTCACATGCATAGTGATGGTCTAGCAGGAGTGTCATCATGTGCTCCCAGTTTACTTCCATCAGCTGTTCACTTCCTCCAGTCTCTGAACCACAGCAGCCGCCACCTTCCTGTAAGCCTCCGCCTAGACACACACACACACACACACACACACACACACACACACACACACACACACACACACACACACACACACACACACACACACACACACACACACACACACACACACACACACACACACACACACACACACACACACACACACACACACACACACACACACACACACACACACACACACACACACACACACACACACACACACACACACACACACACACACACACACACACACACACACACACACACACACACACACACACACACACAGTAAATAAAAATACACCTCAGAGCGTCGTGAAGTGCAGGTGAACATTAATGTAGCATTAATGACAGTAGCCATCAAGAGTAGAACTAGAATAGAATAGAACAGAAACCTCTGGGCTGTCGGGAAAGGAGACGACCACCGGCTGTCCTCTGTCTGACGTCTCTCTGATGTTCAGATGAAGAGGAACGTCACCTGGAGACAAATAATGATATCAAACACGACAAGACATTTGAATATATTCTGCAAATCACAGATGTAACTAATAGGATGTTAAACTAAATGTATATCAACACTAGAGAATCTTGTACAGAGGCAGAAAACAGGCTCTCCAACAGGTGAGGCTTAGTGTTCAGTGTAAAGGATGTTTGGACACACTTTAGGGGCTTATTTTCCAGACCTTGAAGGGATCAGCAGATGCATACCGTACCTAATAGCTGAACTCCCAGAGTGTCAGCGAGCTGTCGAGCGCCGTCAGAACCGAAGATGTGAGTCTGGTGGTTACAGTTCGGACACTGGAAGACGCTCATGTTCTGAACCAGACCCAGAACCTGCAGGGGCATCAAATATACAGCATGTTTACCCTCCTGGAACATCACACCCTCATACTGTAGATGGATAACACACAGACACACACCACACACACACACACACACACACACACAGATTACCGGCACGTTAAGTTTCTTGAACATCTCGGCTCCTCTACGAGCGTCCAGCAGAGCGATGTCCTGTGGTGTCGATACGATGACTGCACCTGAACAACAAAACACACACACACAAACACACAAACACACACACACACATCAGGCTTCATTTTCATAGAGCAGATTTACAGTTTTCTATTTGTGACGAGAAAGAGAGAAATTAGAATGTCAACAGCAGCAACAAAATAATGCAGAATTCTCTGGAAAGACAATAATGGACGGCCTTTTTAACATTACTCATATTGACATGAGGGAAGTGTGTGTGTGTGTGTGTGTGTGTGTGTGTGTGTGTGTGTGTGTGTGTGTGTGTGAGCGCGGGACTGACCTGCTATTGGGATGTTTTGGGAGATTGACAGATGGACATCTCCTGTCCCAGGAGGCATGTCGACCACAAGATAGTCCAACGACCCCCAGTCCACCTAGAAATACACACACACACACACACACACACACACACACACACACACACACACACACACACACACACACACACACACACACACACACACACACACACACACACACACACACACACACACACACACACACACACACACACACACACACACACACACACACACACACACACACACACACACACACACACACACACACACACACACACACACACACACACACACACACACACACACACACACACACACACACACACACACACCATAATATATTAGCGCTTTGAGCACCAGGAAAAGCTCTATCTAAATCCAATGTATTATTATTATGATAAGAATGAAATTAAATGACTCATCTGGATATTTCTCCCGTCCTCACCTGTCTGATGAGTCTCTCTATCGCTGACATCACCATCAAACCCCTCCAGACGATCGGAGCCACATCGTCCACCAGGAAGCCCATCGACATGCTGAGAGAGGGGGGGGGGGGAGGTTAAAAACAGGAGGGTTGAAGGGAGAAGAAATTATCTTTGGGATGGAAAGACTCACCAAGGAACCCCGTAGTTTGTGAGAGGAAGCATCAGATTGTCTGGAGGAAATATGAAACCACTTTGAATCAGTTTCCGGAAGCAAGAAATAAACACCAATCCATGAAATGCAAATGATCAGGTGACGTTTATGTTACAGAGAAAGACCAACAACGTGCCGTACTGTCATTGAGCTCCGGGTTTCCCTTCAGGTTCATCAGCTTGGGAATCGATGGACCGTAAACGTCAGCGTCTAACAGACCCACCGACTTCAACTGAGAGGGAAAGTGAGGGAAAAGATGGAAATCATATTTAATAATGTTTCAAATTCAGAGAACAAAATTGAAATCTTCCTTCACTGTAGATCTAACTGAAAGACATGCTAAGAGGCTAAAAGGTTCATATGATGCTTTGGTTCCTTACCGGGTCGTTGGCCATTAACCCAAGAGCCAGATTCACTGCAGAGACAAAGAACAGACATTTAGCACTGAAGTCAAACAGAGCTGTTCATATTTCCATTCATCTGTTTTCTGCAGATGCAATCATTAAGCATGTGGGCATCAGAGGTGGGAGGTCTTGGAGTACAAATACTTTGTTACTGTACTTAAGTACATGTTTCTGGTATCAGTACTTTACTCCACTACTTATTTTTCTGACAACGTTTTACTTTGACTTCTTACATGTTGAACCCAAATACCTGTACTTTCTACTTCTTACATGTTGAACCCAAATACCAGTACTTTCTACTTCTTACATGTTGAACCCAAATACCTGTACTTTCTACTTCTTACATGTTGAACCCAAATACCTGTACTTTCTACTTCTTACATGTTGAACCCAAATACCTGTACTTTCTACTTCTTACATGTTGAACCCAAATACCTGTACTTTCTACTTCTTACATGTTGAACCCAAATACCTGTACTTTCTACTTCTTACATGTTGAACCCAAATACCTGTACTTTCTACTTCTCACATGTTGAACCCAAATACCTGTACTTTCTACTTCTTACATGTTGAACCCAAATACCTGTACTTTCTACTTCTTACATGTTGAACCCAAATACCTGTACTTTCTACTTCTTACATGTTGAACCCAAATACCTGTACTTTCTACTTCTCACATGTTGAACCCAAATACCTGTACTTTCTACTTCTTACATGTTGAACCCAAATACCTGTACTTTCTACTTCTTACATGTTGAACCCAAATACCTGTACTTTCTACTTCTTACATGTTGAACCCAAATACCTGTACTTTCTACTTCTTACATGTTGAACCCAAATACCTGTACTTTCTACTTCTTACATGTTGAACCCAAATACCTGTACTTTCTACTTCTCACATGTTGAACCCAAATACCTGTACTTTCTACTTCTTACATGTTGAACACAAATACACACACACACACAAACATAATACATAAACATTTTCCAAACAGCTGGTTCCTTTAGTCTGAATGTGTGTTTGGTGGCGTGATCATTATTCTTTAGAGTCATTGCGTGCCTATTGATTTGAACACGATCCGTGTATCCATCATTTCCTGGTCTTCTCTAAAGAAGAGGGACCAATGGAAACGTTGTCATGTTGCCGTTGTTCAGCATGGAAACATTCATTAGCTAACAATGACATTATTGTTCTATTGATATAAAGGGAGGTCAGGTACTCTTTAAAGCAGCTGCTAGTTATGGGTACTTTTTACTGAAGTACATTTCAAAGCCTCTTTACTTTGACTTGAGTAAAGAAGTTTAGTCAGTACTTCTACTTTTACCATTTTGAAACACGAGTATCTGTACTTCTACTTGAGTACAGGAAGTGTGTACTTTTGCCCTCTCTGGCTACATCTGCCATTTACCAGAACAAAACAGAAGACTAATGATGACACTGGATGCTGTACCTGCGGTGGTGGATTTGCCGACGCCACCTTTCCCTGAAGCCACCACGACGACCTGCTTGACCCCCGTGATGGGCTTCTGTTTGGGGAGACCTTTCGCCATCTGCTGCTTCTGCCTCTCCTGTAACGCCTTACTGTCCACCGCCCGCTGGGAGAGACACACACAGGTACACGGTGAGAACAACACCAACAGGTTCTCGATGAGAACAACACCAACAGGTACACGATGAGAACAACACCAACAGGTACACGGTGAGAACAACACCAACAGGTTCACGATGAGAACAACACCAACAGGTACACGGTGAGAACAACACCAACAGGTACACGGTGAGAACAACACCAACAGGAACACGATGAGAACAACACCAACAGGTACACGGTGAGAACAACACCAACAGGTACACGGTGAGAACAACACCAACAGGTACACGGTGAGAACAACACCAACAGGTTCACGATGAGAACAACACCAACAGGTACACGGTGAGAACAACACCAACAGGTACACGGTGAGAACAACACCAACAGGTTCACGATGAGAACAACACCAACAGGTACACGGTGAGAACAACACCAACAGGTTCACGATGAGAACAACACCAACAGGTACACGATGAGAACAACACCAACAGGTACACGATGAGAACAACACCAACAGGTACACGGTGAGAACAACACCAACAGGTTGACGATGAGAACAACACCAACAGGAACACGATGAGAACAACACCAACAGGTTGACGATGAGAACAACACCAACAGGAACACGATGAGAACAACACCAACAGGTTCACGATGAGAACAACACCAACAGGTACACGATGAGAACAACACCAACAGGTACACGGTGAGAACAACACCAACAGGTTCACGATGAGAACAACACCAACAGGTACACGGTGAGAACAACACCAACAGGTTGACGATGAGAACAACACCAACAGGAACACGATGAGAACAACACCAACAGGTACACGATGAGAACAACACCAACAGGTACACGATGAGAACAACACCAACAGGTACACGGTGAGAACAACACCAAGAGGTACACGATGAGAACAACACCAACAGGAACACGTGAGAACAACACCAACAGGTTCACGATGAGAACAACACCAACAGGTACACGGTGAGAACAACACCAACAGGTTCACGATGAGAACAACACCAACAGGAACACGATGAGAACAACACCAACAGGAACACAATGAGAACAACACCAACAGGTTCACGATGAGAACAACACCAACAGGTTCACGATGAGAATAACATACGATACGATAATACTTTAATGATCAGATCAAGTCTGAAATGCTCCTTGCATCCCAGCAGCTCCATGTGTAACATCAACAGACAAACATCAACACACATGAGAAACAAACAACAACATGGACCATAACAGCAGGATCAGTGAGAGCTGCTCAAAGAGCCTTCAGCGTGCATCTGATCTGGATTCAGCTCAGTGTTTACTGAGAGGACAGACTGGAGCACAAAGGATGCTTCAGGCTGACTTTAGTGAAAAGTGTGTGTGTGTGTGTGTGTGTGTGTGTGTGTGTGTGTGTGTGTGTGTGTGTGTGTGTGTGTGTGTGTGTGTGTGTGTGTGTGTGTGTGTGTGTGTGTGTGTGTGTGTGTGTGTGTGTGTGTGTCTGAGAGGACTGACTGGAGCACAAAGGATGCTTCAGGCTGACTTTAGTGAAAAGTGTGTGTGTGTGTGTGTGTGTGTGTGTGTGTGTGTGTGTGTGTGTGTGTGTGTGTGTGTGTGTGTGTGTGTGTGTGTGTGTGTGTGTGTGTGTGTGTGTGTGTGTGTGTGTGTGTGTGTGTGTGTGTGTGTGTGTGTGTGTTACTGAGAGGACTGACTGGAGCACAAAGGATGCTTCAGGCTGACTTTATTGAATCTCCATTAGCTGGTAGCAGTTCATATTCTCTGTCAGAGCATGCTTGGAGTCCCAGAGGATGCTGTTGGAGAGGTTATTAGGTTGTTATGATTTGCTGACATGAAGATAAAAAGGCGTCTATTCCAGATCTGGTTAGGAAAACTTGACACTTGAATCATCAGTTTATATGTTAATACTTTAATTAACTGCTCATGTTGTATTGCTAATGTTAAAGTATCATTATGGGATGTTTGTTTAAAAAGGATTTGAGCAGCAGTGATCAAGTCAGAATGAATACAAACATAATACATAAACACTTCCGGTTGTAAATATGTTCTACAGCGTTACAATGAATGAACATATCAAAGTAAAAGTGCATGACTTCTAATTAACATGTGTCAAACAACACATTCAATCAAATAAAAATACACATTTGGTAACATTCAATCATATTTTTTGATTTTAAAAGCTTCCGGTCTTGTTCTTCGTGCTTTCTGTCTAGCTTGACGTTAGCATGTAGCCTTTAGCTAACGCAGCTAACTGAAACACATCGATATAATTGACAGTAATCTTACCTGGCAGCGAGTGAACTGCACACAGCACGCAGGTCCCGGTTTTATCTCTGTCCCGGTTCGTAAAACGGTCAGTTTATTAGCGGATATTCTCAGAAAATGAGACAGTCGGCTGTAACTTAACTGAGACATGTTTAGCTGTTTAGATGCTACACAGCTAGCTAGCTTGGTGCGAGTCAAGCTTGCGGCAACTGCGCATGCGTGTTATGTGTGTAGTTTCTTTCTTTGCTGATATTTGTATTAATGTTGACTTTTTCAATGTTCATATACAATGAATGCACTTCTCTGTAGTTGATGATACTTGCATTATCAATCAATTAATCAGTTACGGAGTTTACAAATCTGATCTTCATTAAATAATCCATCCAATTTCAATATTATCTTAATTTGATAATTGTACTATTGAAATAACATTCATACTTCGAACCCCTCTTTTTTAACTGCTGAATGTTTGCACAATATATATTTATCATCTATTATCTATTTGTCCTTTTACAAATATAAGCTTGCATATGATCTGTTTACTATTTTTAAATTGTTTTGTGTCCTGGTAAAAGTGATTTAATAGCGTTTAATATTGTCTTACTTAAAAAACAGATGACGTAAAAATATCCAAATGATAAAATAACTAGGAGAGACGTCGAGAGAAAGAAGGTAATGAGAAATACAAAAACTGCAAAAAGAATGCGCAGCTTGGACCCGCTTTAGTGGACGTTTGCGCGGAAGCATGTTGCATGAGTTTCTGATGGTTTCTCTTTTCCATTCCCTGAACACTTCTCTAGTTTAGTCTATCTTAATAATACAGTGTTTGATATCCAGAGATGACGGAGGCACGAGCTGTTTCTGCTTCTGGAGGTCTCGCGCTGCTGCAGCAGTGTTTGCGGGCAAAACTGCAGGTGAAACCAGAAGAGGAGCAAGAAGAGGCTCAGTTTGTCCAGGTGAGCACAGGTGAGCACAGGTGTGTGTTGGGATGTTCATCTGATTAGTTTAATTCATGCATTTGTAAAATTAAAGGAAGGGAACATATGAGATAGCAAACATGAAGCACATTAACCAAAGTCCCAGGGCAGAGAAGGTACTCAGATCTAGTACTTGAGTAAAAGTAGAAGTACTCAGATCTTCAGTAAAAGTAGAAGAACTCAGATCTTGAGTAAAAGTAGAAGTACTCAGATCTTGAGTAAAAGTAGAAGTACTCAGAGCTTGTACTTGAGTAAAAGTAGAAGTACTCAGATCTAGTACTTGAGTAAAAGTAGAAGTACTCAGATCTTCAGTAAAAGTAGAAGTACTCAGATCTTCAGTAAAAGTAGAAGTACTCAGATCTTGAGTAAAAGTAGAAGTACTCAGAGCTTGTACTTGAGTAAAAGTAGAAGTACTCAGATCTTCAGTAAAAGTAGAAGTACTCAGATCTTGAGTAAAAGTAGAAGTACTCAGAGCTTGTACTTGAGTAAAAGTAGAAGTACTCAGATCTTCAGTAAAAGTAGAAGTACTCAGATCTTGAGTAAAAGTAGAAGTACTCAGAGCTTGTACTTGAGTAAAAGTAGAAGTACTCTGATCTTGTACTTGAGTAAAAGTAGAAGTACTCAGATCTTGTACTTGAGTAAAAGTAGAAGTACTCAGATTGTGTACTTGAGTAAAAGTAGAAGTACTCTGATCTTGTACTTGAGTAAAAGTAGAAGTACTCTGATCTTGTACTTGAGTAAAAGTAGAAGTACTCTGATCTTGTACTTGAGTAAAAGTAGAAGTACTCAGATCTTGTACTTGAGTAAAAGTAGAAGTACTCTGATCTTGTACTTGAGTAAAAGTAGAAGTACTCAGATATTGAGTAAAAGTAGAAGTACTCAGATCTTGTACTTGAGTAAAAGTAGAAGTACTCAGATCTTGTACTTGAGTAAAAGTAGAAGTACTCAGATCTTGAGTAAAAGTAGAAGTACTCAGATCTTGAGTAAAAGTAGAAGTACTCAGATCTTGTACTTGAGTAAAAGTAGAAGTACTCAGATATTGTACTTGAGTTAAAGTAGAAGTACTCAGATCTTGTACTTGAGTCAAAGTAGAAGTACTCAGATCTTGTACTTGAGTAAAAGTAGAAGTACTCAGATCTTGAGTAAAAGTAGAAGTACTCAGATCTTGTACTTGAGTAAAAGTAGAAGTACTCAGATATTGTACTTGAGTTAAAGTAGAAGTACGCAGATCTTGTTCTTGAGTAAAAGTAGAAGTACTCAGATCTTGTACTTGAGTAAAAGTAGAAGTACTCAGATCTTGTACTTGAGTAAAAGTAGAAGTACTCAGATCTTGTACTTGAGTAAAAGTAGAAGTACTCAGATCTTGTACTTGAGTAAAAGTAGAAGTACTCAGATCTTGTACTTGAGTAAAAGTAGAAGTACTCAGATCTTGTACTTGAGTAAAAGTAGAAATACTCAGATCTTGTACTTGAGTAAAAGTAGAAGTACTCAGATCTTGTACTTGAGTAAAAGTAGAAATACTCAGATCCTGTACTTGAGTAAAAGTAGAAGTACTCAGATCTTGTACTTGAGTAAAAGTAGAAGTACTCAGATCTTGTACTTGAGTAAAAGTAGAAGTACTCAGATCTTGTACTTGAGTAAAAGTAGAAATACTCAGATCCTGTACTTGAGTAAAAGTAGAAGTACTCAGATATTGTACTTGAGTAAAAGTACGCAGACAAAAGATGTATTTTAAATGACATAAAGCAGGTTTTGAATAAGGATGCTTGATACAGGTAGAGGTATAAAACAAGGAGATGAGAATAGATGACTTGGGCTGTGAAGGGTTCGGGTATAACAAAGAACCGGTGGTATTCCATAGTTAGAAAAACAAATACATAAACAAGTGTAAGGCTGTCCATTGTTGACATTAAACAGCTGAGTGTCCTCTCTCCAGGTCGACAGAGGAATGGTGATCTACATCTGCTTCTTTAAAGGAGCCACGGACGACATCCTGCCCAAAATGGGTCGGTGACATTTTTAACCTTTGACCCACATATGACACTAACATCATGCTTCATATTTGGCTCAATGTGCTTCATGATCTCATTCACATTGCACCACATGTCACCTGTGAGACGCTTTTCCCCAAAGCGACTAACTCAGCCTCCCAGCTCTGTATTTAGAACTGATATTATTCACGTGTTCTATCGATGGTTGACTTGTTTTGTATCTTTTGTATCATTATCCTGATTGTTATGCACCTAGATACCATGGAAAAGTCATTCTACGTGAACATCTAATTGGTTAAAACCCCCCCAGTGTCCTCCCTCCTGAATCTGCGTCTGTGTGAGTCCGACTCGGGGAAGATGGTGTCGGTGCTGGATCTCCCCGGCAGCGTGCTGATCGTCCCTCAGGCCACGCTGGGAGGAAAGGTCAAAGGTCGAGCCATGCAGTACCACAACAACATCGGCAAAGAGGACGGGAAGCGACTGTACGACGCCTTCGTGTCTCTGTGTGAGAAGGAAGTGACTTCAGAGGAAGTGACGGTGAAACACGGGACGTACGGAAACAGACAAGTGCTGAACATGGACACAAACGGACCGTACACTCACCTGATGGAGTTCTGAGGAAAGGAAGCTTTGATTGTGACCTTTAGAGCCTCTTGGTTAGAGCCTCTTGGTTAGTGTCTCTTAGTTAGTGTCTCTTGGTTAGTGTCTCTTTGTTAGTGTCTCTTAGTTAGTGTCTCTTAGTTAGTGTCTCTTTGTTAGTGTCTCTTGGTTAGTGTCTCTTAGTTAGTGTCTCTTAGTTAGTGTCTCTTAGTTAGTGTCTCTTGGTTAGTGTCTCTTAGTTAGTGTCTCTTAGTTAGTGTCTCTTGGTTAGTGTCTCTTAGTTAGTGCCTCTTGGTTAGTGTCTCTTAGTTAGTGTCTCTTAGTTAGTGTCTCTTAGTTAGTGTCTCTTGGTTAGTGTCTCTTAGTTAGTGCCTCTTGGTTAGTGTCTCTTAGTTAGTGTCTCTTAGTTAGTGTCTCTTGGTTAGTGTCTCTTAGTTAGTGTCTCTTAGTTAGTGTCTCTTAGTTAGTGTCTCTTGGTTAGTGTCTCTTAGTTAGTGTCTCTTAGTTAGTGTCTCTTAGTTAGTGTCTCTTGGTTAGTGTCTCTTAGTTAGTGTCTCTTAGTTAGTGTCTCTTTGTTAGTGTCTCTTGGTTAGTGTCTCTTAGTTAGTGTCTCTTTGTTAGTGTCTCTTTGTTAGTGTCTCTTGGTTAGTGTCTCTTAGTTAGTGTCTCTTAGTTAGTGTCTCTTAGTTAGTGTCTCTTGGTTAGTGTCTCTTAGTTAGTGTCTCTTAGTTAGTGTCTCTTGGTTAGTGTCTCTTAGTTAGTGCCTCTTGGTTAGTGTCTCTTAGTTAGTGTCTCTTAGTTAGTGTCTCTTAGTTAGTGTCTCTTGGTTAGTGTCTCTTAGTTAGTGTCTCTTAGTTAGTGTCTCTTAGTTAGTGTCTCTTGGTTAGTGTCTCTTAGTCAGTGTCTCTTAGTTAGTGTCTCTTTGTTAGTGTCTCTTGGTTAGTGTCTCTTAGTTAGTGTCTCTTAGTTAGTGTCTCTTAGTTAGTGTCTCTTGGTTAGTGTCTCTTAGTTAGTGTCTCTTAGTTAGTGTCTCTTGGTTAGTGTCTCTTAGTTAGTGCCTCTTGGTTAGTGTCTCTTAGTTAGTGTCTCTTAGTTAGTGTCTCTTAGTTAGTGTCTCTTGGTTAGTGTCTCTTAGTTAGTGCCTCTTGGTTAGTGTCTCTTAGTTAGTGTCTCTTAGTTAGTGTCTCTTGGTTAGTGTCTCTTAGTTAGTGTCTCTTAGTTAGTGTCTCTTAGTTAGTGTCTCTTGGTTAGTGTCTCTTAGTTAGTGTCTCTTAGTTAGTGTCTCTTAGTTAGTGTCTCTTGGTTAGTGTCTCTTAGTTAGTGCCTCTTGGTTAGTGTCTCTTAGTTAGTGTCTCTTAGTTAGTGTCTCTTAGTTAGTGTCTCTTGGTTAGTGTCTCTTAGTTAGTGTCTCTTAGTTAGTGTCTCTTGGTTAGTGTCTCTTGGTTAGTGCCTCTTGGTTAGTGCCTCTTAGTTAGTGTCTCTTAGTTAGTGTCTCTTAGTTAGTGTCTCTTGGTTAGTGTCTCTTAGTTAGTGTCTCTTGGTTAGAGCCTCTTGGTTAGTGTCTCTTAGTTAGTGTCTCTTGGTTAGTGTCTCTTAGTTAGTGTCTCTTAGTTAGTGTCTCTTAGTTAGTGTCTCTTGGTTAGTGTCTCTTGGTTAGTGTCTCTTGGTTAGTGTCTCTTAGTTAGTGTCTCTTAGTTAGTGTCTCTTGGTTAGTGTCTCTTAGTTAGTGCCTCTTGGTTAGTGTCTCTTGGTTAGTGTCTCTTAGTTAGTGCCTCTTGGTTAGTGTCTCTTGGTTAGTGTCTCTTAGTTAGTGCCTCTTGGTTAGTGTCTCTTGGTTAGTGTCTCTTAGTTAGTGCCTCTTGGTTAGTGTCTCTTGGTTAGTGTCTCTTAGTTAGTGCCTCTTGGTTAGAGCCTCTAGTTAGTGTCTGAGTCTCTGCCAACGGGCTGGAACAGAGGATGAGACGATATGGGTCGAGAGCGCCACGATAACTTGATCATCAGAAGAAATATGTGCGACTAGTTTAGTTTAGTTTAGTTTAGTTTATTTATTTTAAATAAAAAAACTATTTTGTATATTGAGCAAATGTGCCTCAAATATGGACTTTCCCTGCTTGTCTCTGTTTGATGTTAAAGTAAAAATGATTATTTGATGACTTGGAGAAACTTGAATGGACATTTCACTGTTTTCTGACGTGTTTTAGGACAAACAATGAATCTAGAGACTGATCTCCAGATAATACAAAATAATTGTTAGTTTCAGCGCTATGTGTATTTATATTTGAGTTGTGGTTATGTGATAATAATATGTTTTTTATGTAATTCCCCACAGAGTTAAGTAGAAGTACTCAGGTCTTGTAGTAAAAGTAGAAGTACTCAGGTCTTGTAGTAAAAGTAGGAGTACTCAGATCTTGTAGTAAAAGTAGGAGTACTCAGATCTTGTAGTAAAAGTAGGAGTACTCAGGTATTGTACTTGAGTTAAAAGTAGAAGTACTCAGGTCTTGTAGTAAAAGTAGGAGTACTCAGGTCTTGTAGTAAAAGTAGGAGTACTCAGATCTTGTAGTAAAAGTAGGAGTACTCAGATCTTGTAGTAAAAGTAGGAGTACTCAGGTATTGTACTTGAGTTAAAAGTAGAAGTACTCAGATCTTGTAGTAAAAGTAGGAGTACTCAGGTCTTGTAGTAAAAGTAGGAGTACTCAGATCTTGTAGTAAAAGTAGGAGTACTCAGGTATTGTACTTGAGTTAAAAGTAGAAGTACTCAGGTCTTGTAGTAAAAGTAGGAGTACTCAGATCTTGTAGTAAAAGTAGGAGTACTCAGATCTTGTAGTAAAAGTAGGAGTACTCAGATCTTGTAGTAAAAGTAGGAGTACTCAGATCTTGTAGTAAAAGTAGGAGTACTCAGATCTTGTAGTAAAAGTAGGAGTACTCAGGTATTGTACTTGAGTTAAAAGTAGAAGTACTCAGATCTTGTAGTAAAAGTAGGAGTACTCAGGTCTTGTAGTAAAAGTAGGAGTACTCAGATCTTGTAGTAAAAGTAGGAGTACTCAGATCTTGTAGTACAAGTAGGAGTACTCAGGTATTGTACTTGAGTTAAAAGTAGAAGTACTCAGGTCTTGTAGTAAAAGTAGGAGTACTCAGATCTTGTAGTAAAAGTAGGAGTACTCAGGTATTGTACTTGAGTTAAAAGTAGAAGTACTCAGATCTTGTAGTAAAAGTAGGAGTACTCAGATCTTGTAGTAAAAGTAGGAGTACTCAGATCTTGTACTTGAGTTAAAAGTAGGAGTACTCAGATCTTGTAGTAAAAGTAGGAGTACTCAGATCTTGTAGTAAAAGTAGGAGTACTCAGGTATTGTACTTGAGTTAAAAGTAGGAGTACTCAGATCTTGTAGTAAAAGTAGGAGTACTCAGATCTTGTAGTAAAAGTAGGAGTACTCAGGTATTGTACTTGAGTTAAAAGTAGGAGTACTCAGATCTTGTAGTAAAAGTAGGAGTACTCAGATCTTGTAGTAAAAGTAGGAGTACTCAGGTATTGTACTTGAGTTAAAAGTAGAAGTACTCAGATCTTGTAGTAAAAGTAGGAGTACTCAGATCTTGTAGTAAAAGTAGGAGTACTCAGATCTTGTAGTAAAAGTAGGAGTACTCAGGTATTGTACTTGAGTTAAAAGTAGAAGTACTCAGATCTTGTAGTAAAAGTAGGAGTACTCAGGTATTGTACTTGAGTTAAAAGTAGGAGTACTCAGATCTTGTAGTAAAAGTAGGAGTACTCAGGTATTGTACTTGAGTTAAAAGTAGGAGTACTCAGATCTTGTAGTAAAAGTAGGAGTACTCAGATCTTGTAGTAAAAGTAGGAGTACTCAGATCTTGTAGTAAAAGTAGGAGTACTCAGATCTTGTAGTAAAAGTAAGAGTACTCAGGTATTGTACTTGAGTTAAAAGTAGGAGTACTCAGATCTTGTAGTAAAAGTAGGAGTACTCAGATCTTGTAGTAAAAGTAGGAGTACTCAGGTATTGTACTTGAGTTAAAAGTAGAAGTACTCAGATCCTGTATTGAGTTAAAGTAGAAGTACCAGAGTGTAGGAATACTCTGTTACAAGTAGAAGTACACCATTTACCTCTGAACTGTAGTGGAGTAGAAGTACACAGTAGCATAACATGGAAATACTCAAGTAAAGTACAAGTACCTCTAAAGTGTACTTAAGTACAGTACTTGAGTAAATCTGCTTAGTTACTTTACACCTCTGGTTAAGTATAATACAAAACGGCAAAGCATATAATAATAAAAGTGTTCTTTAATGAGCCAGAGGGTGCAGTGTCTGCTCCAGGCCGACAGGGGGCGTTCTGCTGTGTTTCAGGGGAGGAAGATGAAAATGAACAGCACTCAGAAGTTCTTTGGTGACAGCAGTGTTTACAACCTCCTGTCAAGTGAGCAGGAAAATTAGATAATGTAACTTCCGGTTCATTACATTTGGTACAAAATAAAAGCATGTAAATAGAGAAGGCACTGTAAAAGAAGGCTTTTATACAACTCACACCTAAACATTTAAAGCTACACTTATACAATGCTTGATTGGGCTGTGTCTAGTATTAAAACAATGTAAAACATATCAATCAAAATCATAATCATGAAGCTGTGATACTTATTTTGAAAGGGTCCCCACCGGAACATGTAACAAGGTAGCTGATGCTAACTTAAACTAGCGAACCACCAGAGGCACATTTAGCCTCTCGTTTGTACTGAAATATAATACTTTAGAGATTGTAAAAGTACATTTAGACAAAGAGAAGTAATCCAAGTTGTTTGTGGGAACATTTGAGTGGAATAACAACGCGTTTAGAGCTGCGTTTCTGTTCAACGTGACCGCTGGTGTAACGAGGATTTCTGTTTACCGGAAGCAGAATGTGCTAACGTGAAGGTGAGAAACAACAATAATAATAATACATGGGATTTTATAGCGCTTTTCCTAATGCTCAAAGACGCTTTAATGAGAGGACCCTTTAAAGTAGAGACACTACATACTGATATACACCTGAACATCAGCAGGAGAGGACTCTTTAAAGTAGAGACACTACATACTGATATACACCTGAACATCAGCAGGAGAGGACTCTTTAAAGTAGAGACACTACATACTGATATACACCTGAACATCAGCAGGAGAGGACTCTTTAAAGTAGAGACACTACATACTGATATACACCTGAACATCAGCAGGAGAGGACTCTTTAAAGTAGAGACACTACATACTGATATACACCTGAACATCAGCAGGAGAGGACTCTTTAAAGTAGAGACACTACATACTGATATACACCTGAACATCAGCAGGAGAGGACTCTTTAAAGTAGAGACACTACATACTGATATACACCTGAACATCAGCAGGAGAGGACTCTTTAAAGTAGAGACACTACATACTGATATACACCTGAACATCAGCAGGAGAGGACTCTTTAAAGTAGAGACACTACATACTGATATACACCTGAACATCAGCAGGAGAGGACTCTTTAAAGTAGAGACACTACATACTGATATACACCTGAACATCAGCAGGAGAGGACTCTTTAAAGTAGAGACACTACATACTGATATACACCTGAACATCAGCAGGAGAGGACTCTTTAAAGTAGAGACACTACATACTGATATACACCTGAACATCAGCAGGAGAGGACTCTTTAAAGTAGAGACATTACATACTGATATACACCTGAACATCAGCAGGCGAGGACTCTTTAAAGTAGAGACACTACATACTGATATACACCTGAACATCAGCAGGAGAGGACTCTTTAAAGTAGAAACACTACATACTGATATACACCTGAACATCAGCAGGAGAGGACTCTTTAAAGTAGAGACACTACATACTGATATACACCTGAACATCAGCAGGAGAGGACTCTTTAAAGTAGAGACACTACATACTGATATACACCTGAACATCAGCAGGAGAGGACTCTTTAAAGTAGAGACACTACATACTGATATACACCTGAACATCAGCAGGAGAGGACTCTTTAAAGTAGAGACACTACATACTGATATACACCTGAACATCAGCAGGAGAGGACTCTTTAAAGTAGAGAATTGGATTTATTTTGTGATTGCATATGAGTTGAAGAGGTTAATCATTGATTTGTTGTATGTGTTTCTTCCCTCACAGATGCCTTCTTTTGACTTGTTGAATAATGTGGAGCTTTTTGTGAAACACGGAAAGTTTCCTGCAGACGCTACAAAGAGCTCCAAGAAAGTCACCAAAGCTGCCAGCAAGAAGTTCATCTTTAAAGGTCATTTAGAGCAAAACACTCACAAGTTTACACTGAATTGCTTCATTTCATCCCACAGGCCATAAGACTGTTAAACACCTTTTGAAAGAACATCCATAACATTCATCTGTTTGAAACTTATATAAATCAATATTCCAATTACTTGCACTATTTCTATTATATTCTATTTTTTTTGTATTTACTTGCACTATTTTATCTGTTTTATTGTGTTGCTCTGCTGGAGGAGCTGTGACCTCAGATTTTCATTGTCATATCTACAATAACCGCTTTCACACCAATTACTTTGCCGTACTTAGTTCCCAGTACTTAGTCCCGCCGAACTCTTTAGTCCCTGGAACTCTTTAGTCCCTGGAACTCTTTAGTCCCTGGAACTCTTTAGTCCCTGGAACTCTCTAGTCCCTGGAACTCTTTAGTCCCTGGAACTCTTTAGTCCCTGGAACTCTTTAGTCCCTGGAACTCTTTAGTCCCTGGAACACTTTAGTCCCTGGAACTCTTTAGTCCCTGGAACTCTTTAGTCCCTGGAACTCTTTAGTCCCTGGAACTCTCTAGTCCCTGGAACTCTTTAGTCCCTGGAACTCTCTAGTCCCTGGAACTCTCTAGTCCCTGGAACTCTTTAGTCCCTGGAACTCTCTAGTCCCTGGAACTCTCTAGTCCCTGGAACTCTTTAGTCCCTGGAACTCTTTAGTCCCTGGAACTCTTTAGTCCCTGGAACTCTTTAGTCCCTGGAACTCTCTAGTCCCTGGAACTCTTTAGTCCCTGGAACTCTTTAGTCCCTGGAACTCTCTAGTCCCTGGAACTCTTTAGTCCCTGGAACTGTCCTAGCAGATCGCGTTCACACCGGAATAAGTCCCTGAGGGAGGATTACGCAAATGTAGCCGCTGATGTCACTTCTTCTTCTTCTGCTTTGGGTTTACTGGCAGGCCGCAAACCACTTCACGGCGCATACTGCCTCTGGGACTTTGGGTGGCAGTAAATCGCCTCATCACTCCACCGCTCCCATGTTTTATTTTGTGTTGCCATAAGTTAGTCTCTCTCCGTTGGTGCGCTGGGCTAATGCCAATAATGCTAATACGAACAAATACAATGGCGGCTTCACAAAACTTTTCAGAGTTTTACGGGGCGTGGTTTGCAATTCGCAAACCACGAAATCAGAAATTGTTAGTGTGGCCGACACACCCACGAACCTTTCCTCCCCAGGAAAAGTACCACCTCTCTAGCAGGGACTGAAAAGGGGTGAAAAGGTTCGCATGAACTAGATTCTAGTTCCAGATCTTTTTGGTGTTAAACCAAAATCCCAAGAACTATCGGAACTATTCCTGGGAAAAGTACTCCGGTGTGAAAGCGCCTAATGTAGCTTTGTACAAATATCAATAAAAGCCTTGAAACTTGAATCTATAAGAGAACATTTATCAATGGTAGTCACCCTCTGTCTGAAACCAGAGCCCATATTCTGCTCTGATTGGTTAGTAGGGATGGGAATTTGAAAGCAAATGTATATTCGAATATTCGACCCCCCAAAAAACGGTTAACCGGTTAACCGAAATGTACATATCCTATCAAAAAAAATGTGGGTAAAAAAGTTTCTGAATTTTTTTTTTCTTTTACCCAATTTTTTTTCAATCATTTTTTCGAAATAAATACATACACGTTCAAATAAGTGTAGAAACCAAGTCGAATTTGTCAAATGTATTGAACTGGTGATCACAGCTATAGGCCTACAGCTTTCATGTGTGGAGGCGATTCACAATCAGCCCAGCTGTAGAGAAGACCCTCTCAGCTGGAACGGAGGGTGCGGGTATAGCAAGGTATAGCATGTATATAAGTTTAATTTGGCATAGTTTGACCTCTACACCGCACTCACTAACCTGGTCGAAATATTTCCACACATTACTCCTTTTTGACGCCATGTCTGTTGTGTAGGACTCTTCTTAGAGTGTAAATAATTACCGGACTATGACTGGTCAAATATGTTGAATACCGGCAAAACTAAATCTCTCCAGTCAAAATGTCTCTACACTTTGCCGCCACACACGGTTGCCAAGCAGCGCTTATTGTTGTTTAGGCTGGCCATGTGTCGCGAGTGTTGACAGGGGGCGGGGAGCACGCTCATGAACTGTTAGCGCCGGAACCTCGCAACGGCTGCGGAGCGCATTTGCGCCACATTTGGGCCTAAGATGAGGTTTGAGTCTGCGTGATCTGCGTGTAGGGAGGGGCAGCAGCCATATCATTGGCTAGAACCAGCTAGATCTGATGGATTTGGACATAAACGCGAGTGAGGTCTAACCGGACGAGAGAGAGCGAGACCAGCACCTGCAGCTCTGCCCGCTGTGAGGGACCGGTGAGCGGAGCAGAACACACCTTTAGACGTCACCTAACACATTTAGCTATGGCACAGTCATATATATACATTGAATTATTCAATTTGATAATATGTAATCAACTTAGGCATCACTCACAAAAAAAAATGTATAAAAAAAAAATATTTTTTATAAAAATATTCATAACTCATATTCGAATACATGAATAATTATTCGAATACCTGAATAATTTCGAATATTCGATTAATCGTTCCCATCCCTATTGGTTAGCTGGCCGAATCTGTTGTGATTGGTCCACTGCTTAAAAAACATTTTCTAAATTCTGAAACATTTCAAAATTCTGAGAAAAGTTCACAATTCAGATAAAAAAGTCTTAGGTCGGATTCACACCAGCCTTGTATAGTCCGGTTGAATCGAACCCTGGTGCGTTTAGCCGCTTGGTGCGTTTAGCCACTTGGTGCGGTTCATTTGGGTCGGTGTGAACGCAGTCCGAGACCTCTGAAGTGAACTAAACAACCAGTCCGCACCAAAACACAGGAAGCGTAGTATTTACGAGTCACAAGAACGCGGATGTCTTCCAAATCTTTAGCGAAAGAGTCTTTCAAGACATCCGCGGTTGTTTGGTTAAAGAGTGAAGCAGAATGAAGAGTTGAACAGTGTCGTGTAAAGTAAAAACGCTCCGTCAACTACATAAAGTAAGAACACCTGCTGTCGGTGAAACGCCCTCCTGACTGCAGAACGTCTCTCATTATGTGTGTTAATAATTCTAATGTTTTTTAACGCACGTTGTCTGAGTATATAATCATATGCGCGGGCCGCTAGTGTCTGTTGATCTCCAGATTAACAGCAGCATGAGAATAACCTGCCCAAAGTGCCGATGCTCCATGGCGGAGGCTCCGCCAAATTGCCAGGCTTTGCGTTTTTACCCCCTTAATGTCTGACCAATGGTTGAACAGCATTTCCGAGCACATGACTTCGCAAACCGAACCTTCTGAAAAATGAAACAATGGAACAAACTGGAGCGCGCCTGAAAACGGGCTATAGGTGTGAATTCGACCTAAGTTCTGAAAAAAAGGAAAAATTCAGAAAAAGTTTCAAATCTGAGAAAAAGTTTTCTCTAGGAATTTTGACTTAAATCCCAGCTCTTTATTGTTCTCATACTGCAGCACCTCTGTTCACCCTCTGTCTGAAACCAGAGCCCAGTCTGCTCTGATTGGTTTACTGGCCGGTTCTGTTGTGATTGGTCAACCGCTTAGAGATGTCCCGCCCCTTAGCCTATCACTTACAATGTGTTGGAGCGCTAGCCAATAGGAGCTATTTTCAGCTGATTTGTTTTAGTAGTAATTAAAGAACGTCTCTTTGTTCTATGGTTCTTGAGTTACTTATTACTTTCCTCTATTAATCCACTTTACATAATACAATAACCTGAGTGTATTCCCTCTCTCTCTCCTGCAGATGGCTTTCTGTGGCGTCATTACAGGGGACGCCTGCTCAGAGTTGTAAAAAGTGACGAGGAGGTGAAGGAAATTATGATCCGTTTCCACGACAACAACAACCACGTTGGTAGGATTAAAGTAGTAAAGGATATAATGGTGAGTTCATAAGATATCATCAGAGCTGGGAAGTAACTAAGTACATTTACTCTGTACTTAAGTACAATTTAGAGATACTTGTACTTTACTTGAGTATTTCAATGTTTTGCTACTGTGTACTTTTCCTCCAGTACAGTTCAGAGGTACATGGTGTACTTCTACTCCTCTACAGTTCAGAGGTACATGGTGTACTTTTCCTCCACTACATGTATTTGATGCCTTCAGTTACTTCACAGATCTGGATGAATGATGGTAAATCTAATCAAGTGTTGAATCAGACTTTAGTTCCACCTGGAGTAAATCCACCAGCTACCCTGCAGTCTACAAAGCCATTCAGACTAGCTGCACCTTCACCAGCTTTGAGAACACTTTCATGATCAATCATTATAAAACATATCATATATATTATTCTGAAATGGATCAATCTGCACAACGACTACTTTTACTGTCTTTCACTATATTTTGATGAGAATACTTTTCTACTTTCACTTGAGGAACATTTTGAATGAGGACTTTTACTGTGACAGAGTATTCCTACACTCTGGTACTTCTACTTTTACTCAAGTACAAGATCTGAGTACTTCTACTTTTACTACAAGGTCTGAGTACTTCTACTTTTACTCAAGTACAAGCTCTGAGTACTTCTACTTTTACTAAAGTACAAGACCTGAGCACTTCTACTTTTACTCAAGTACAAGATCTGAGTACTTCTACTTTTACTCAAGTACAAGATCTGAGTACTTCTACTTTTACTCAAGAACAAGATCTGAGTATTCTACTTTTACTCAAGTACAAGATCTGAGTACTTCTACTTTTACTCAAGTAGAAGATCTGAGTACTTCTATTTTTACTCAAGTAGAAGATCTGAGTACTTCTACTTTTACTCAAGATCTGAGTACTTCTACTTTTACTCAAGATCTGAGTACTTCTACTTTTACTCAAGTACTAGATCTGAGTACTTCTACTTTTACTCAAGTACAAGATCTGAGTACTTCTACTTTTACTCAAGTACAAGATCTGAGTACTTCTACTTTTACTCAAGTACAAGATCAGAGTACTTCTACTTTTACTCAAGTACAAGATCTGAGTACTTCTACTTTTACTCAAGTACAAGATCTGAGTACTTCTACTTTTACTCAAGATCTGAGTACTTCTACTTTTACTCAAGATCTGAGTACTTCTACTTTTACTCAAGTACTAGATCTGAGTACTTCTACTTTTACTCAAGTACAAGATCTGAGTACTTCTACTTTTACTCAAGTACTTACCCGAGTACTTCTCCCACCTCTGGATATCCTTTTGATCAACAGAACAAATAGTTTAGGATAATATGGTAAACAAAAGTTCTTAAAATGACGTGTTCTTCTGTTTTTGCAGCTGATGTTTTACTGGGTTGGAGTGACGGAGGTCGCGAAGGCCTGGATCAATAAGTGTGAATTTTGTCAGAACCGAGTTCTTCCAGAAACCAAAAAACCCTTGGTCCAGTTCTGCTTTGTCTACGGCTGCGAATCCTCCAGCTCCATCTACCCCGAACTCAGCTTCCACAGGTTACACAGATTATATGTTAAGAAACAAAGATTGGTCTGATTAAAAAGGATCTGCTTGTTTTCAGGTTTCTATTTGTGTTTAGTTCCTCTACTGTTACCTGTTTACATCCTGAGTGCTTTCAAGAGAGGAAGAAATTATTTTTCATTCAACAAATACTTTAAAAAAGCTGTGTGTGTCGTAATATGCTGATGATGTTATTCTCTGCCTGTCAAACGTGGCAAAGTCATTATCAATGATTAAGTTATTCAGACTCATTTTGAGTAAACTGTTTTTCAAGATTTCAAGACATGCGGAAGATCTGAAAAGCAGTTGGTCAGCGTCAGAGTCCTGCATCGGGTCGGGAACCCTGCAGGACTCTGGTCAGCGTCAGAGTCCTGCATCGGGTCGGGTACCCTGCAGGACTCTGGTCAGCGTCAGAGTCCTGCATCGGGTCGGGTACCCTGCAGGACTCTGGTCAGCGTCAGAGTCCTGCATCGGGTCGGGAACCCTGCAGGACTCTGGTCAGCGTCAGAGTCCTGCATCGGGTCGGGAACCCTGCAGGACTCTGGTCAGCGTCAGAGTCCTGCATCGGGTCGGGTAACCGCGGGTGACCCGCAACAAAGGTGATTCGCGGGTGGTATTTTTTCAAACGCTTTTTTCCGGGTTCGGTTCTGGGTAAAACAAAGATGCGTGTCGGGTCGCGGGTGCTGCATAATAAATATATTAAAATAATAATAATTTAGTTTAATGTTTAAATCCTCAGACCTCTCCCCCACGGGACCGCACATAATCCTAACCTCTGCAGCGCATCAGTCTGCTGCTGAGCGCGCCACATTCAAAATGGCTGAGCTGAAGCTCTCGAGCGGAGAATACAGCATTTTCAACAACACTTCCTCAAGAGCGAAATCCAACGTCTGGAGGCTTTTGCTTCCTAGATGGAGGAAATAACCAACATCCCACGCTTTTTGAGACATATATGCAACTGCGTGTGTTAATAATTGCACTGCTCATATATCTGCGGGTTCGGGTCGGGTTGCGGATCTTGTGCCGACGGGTCGGGTTGCGGAACTAATTGGCAATATGTGCGGGTAGCGGGGCGGGTTCGGTATTGCACGTCGCGGGAGCGGGTCTTGAAAATCAGACCCGTGCAGGACTCTGGTCAGTGTTAGAAAAATCTCACTGGTTCCCGGCTTGTGCTTCAGGCTGCAGCCACACGAGAACGGTAACGCATACGAATACGCCATAAAGTATTCCGTCCACACGCAATAGGCACCAGAAACGTGTCCGTTCACACGAGACCGCTCGAAAGCGCTGGAGACGCTGTGGTACAAATGCCGGGCCTGTAAGTGGCGCTGTACTTCCGCCACAAAATACACCAAAAGCAGCGAAGAAGACTTCCCGCACATGCATGGCAAAATGTTGACTTGTTCCTCAAAATCACAAACTTCTGACTTTTCTCAAAATTATGGCTTTTTCTCAAAATTCTGACTATTTCCTCAAAATCACAAACTTCTGACTTTTCTCAAAATTCTGACTTTTTCCTCAAAATCACAAAATTCTGACTTTTTCTCAAAATCCTGACTTTTTCTCAAAATCACAAAATTCTGACTTTTTCTCAAAATTCTGGCTTTTTCTCAAAATTCTAACTTTTTCTCAAAATTCTGTCTTTTTCTCTAAATGATGGCTTTTTCTCAAAATCACAAGATTCTGACTTTTTCTCAAAATCCTGACTTTTTTCTCAAAATCACAAAATTCTGACTTTTTCTCAAAATCCTGACTTTTTCTCAAAATCACAAAATTCTGACTTTTTCTCAAAATTCTGGCTTTTTCTCTAAATGATGGCTTTTTCTCCAAATCACAAAAGTCTGACTTTTTCCTCAAAATCACAACATTTTGACTTTTTCTGAAATTCACAAAATTCTGTCTTCTCCTGAATTCAACATGTTAATAATCCCTGGTCTCCGTCTTGAGCTTGATCCTCAGGATCCATGTATCTGTGATCCTCAGGATCCATGTATCTGTGATCCTCAGGATCCATGTATCTGTGATCTTCAGGATCCATGTATCTGTGATCCTCAGGATCCATGTATCTGTGATCTTCTGGATCCATGTATCTGTGATCCTCAGGATCCATGTATCTGTGATCTTCTGGATCCATGTATCTGTGATCCTCAGGATCCATGTATCTGTGATCTTCAGGATCCATGTATCTGTGATCCTCAGGATCCATGTACCTGTGATCCTCAGGATCCATGTATCTGTGATCTTCAGGATCCATGTATCTGTGATCCTCAGGATCCATGTATCTGTGATCCTCTCCAGAATGGAAGGAGTCATCACATACAGAGACTAGTTCCTGAACAGTGTCCTTCACATGCTGATATCCAAGAGAGGGAGTTACACAGTCACAAGGTGGAGGAATAGAAAGCAGTATTCAATGTTTACTTCAGATTAGCTCCACGTCAGAAATGAGCATGCTTGATGTCTCTCTCCATAGAGGCTGAATCATCATGTTAATCACATAGCTATCATCTGCCTCAAACAGTCCTGATGCTCTTCTAGGTCATCACACATCCTGTCATGTTCACAGCTACAGCTGGGATACCTTTGTTAGCATGCTACTCTCATGTTGGAAGTATTTCAGTCAGCAAATCTAAGAGATCTGAAGTTTCCTCTGTTCAGTTATTCTAAAGGTTAATCTCTGCAGGTTTCCAGAAGATAAGGCGATCCGGCAGAGATGGTTGTCGGTGGCTCAGAGAGATGAAAACTCTCTGAGATCAAACTCTTTTCTCTGCTCCAAACACTTTGAGCCGTCTTGCTTCACTCTGAGCGACGAGGTTCGGCTGACTCTATCAGCTGGCGCCGTGCCGACCATCATCCCAGAGACAGGGCAGGAGGACCAGGTGACCCAACGCAAGACGCTCGTTAGTATTGAACATTAATAATATCATGTTATAAAGCTTATACATTTTGCATAAATCATCAATGAACGCCTATTTGAATCTGTGGTCCTTCTTGATTTCCAGGTCCCTTCAGAGGAGGACTTCCTGTTCTCTCACAGCCTGGAAGACCCCTTCTCCAAAGCCTCTTCTCCTCCTCCTTCCCCCATGGAGCTGCAGGAGCATCAGTACTGCCTCCAGGACCCAGAACCCACAGAGACGGAGCTGAAGAGGAGGTTCCTCAATGAGTCCAGCTTCAAGGTGTTCAACCACATCGCCAGGTACATCACATGACCCCTTTGAAGTGTTATGAGATGCATTTTGTTCTGATTGAATGAAATGTTTTTATTGCGTCCTGCAGGTATCTGAGCCACAGAATCTTACCGATGCAAAACAAGAAAGGCATAAGTAGTTTGAAAAGGATGACCAACCGCTTTGCGCTAAAAGGTGAGAAGAAAGAGTGATAACACTTATTTAATCCGTCTCTTTTGATCCTCAATTTACCAGATTATAGCAGCTGACTTAAGATACATGACTTAAGATACATGACTTAAGATACATGACTTAAGATACATGACTTAAGATACATGACTTAAGATAAATGACTTAAGATAAATGACTTAAGATAAATGACTTAAGATACATGACTTAAGATAAATGACTTAAGATACATGACTTAAGATAAATGACTTAAGATAAATGACTTAAGATAAATGACTTAAGATAAATGACTTAAGATAAATGACTTAAGATACATGACTTAAGAAGCAGAGGTGGGAAGTAGTGGAGTACAAATACCTCGTTACTGTACTTAAGTACATGTTTCTGGTATCAGTACTTTACTCCACTACTTTTTACTTTGACTTCTTACATGTTGAACACAAATACCTGTACTTTCTACTTACATGTTGAACACAAATACCTGTACTTTCTACTTCTTACATGTTGAACTCAAATACCTGTACTTTCTACTTCTTACATGTTGAACACAAATACCTGTACTTTCTACTTCTTACATGTTGAACCCAAATACCTGTACTTTCTACTTCTTACATGTTGAACTCAAATACCTGTACTTTCTACTTCTTACATGTTGAACACAAATACCTGTACTTTCTACTTCTCACATGTTGAACACAAATACCTGTACTTTCTACTTCTTACATGTTGAACACAAATACCTGTACTTTCTACTTCTTACATGTTGAACCCAAATACCTGTACTTTCTACTTCTTACATGTTGAACTCAAATACCTGTACTTTCTACTTCTTACATGTTGAACTCAAATACCTGTACTTTCTACTTCTTACATGTTGAACACAAATACTTGTACTTTCTACTTCTTACATGTTGAACCCAAATACCTGTACTTTCTACTTCTTACATGTTGAACACAAATACCTGTACTTTCTACTTCTTACATGTTGAACACAAATACCTGTACTTTCTACTTCTTACATGTTGAACACAAATACCTGTACTTTCTACTTCTTACATGTTGAACTCAAATACCTGTACTTTCTACTTCTTACATGTTGAACACAAATACCTGTACTTTCTACTTCTTACATGTTGAACCCAAATACCTGTACTTTCTACTTCTTACATGTTGAACCCAAATACCTGTACTTTCTACTTCTTACATGTTGAACACAAATACCTGTACTTTCTACTTCTTACATGTTGAACACAAATACCTGTACTTTCTACTTCTTACATGTTGAACCCAAATACCTGTACTTTCTACTTCTTACATGTTGAACACAAATACCTGTACTTTCTACTTCTTACATGTTGAACACAAATACCTGTACTTTCTACTTCTTACATGTTGAACACAAATACCTGTACTTTCTACTTCTTACATGTTGAACACAAATACCTGAACTTTCTACTTCTTACATTTTGAACCCAAATACCTGTACTTTCTACTTCTTACATGTTGAACTCAAATACCTGTACTTTCTACTTCTTACATGTTGAACCCAAATACCTGTACTTTCTACTTCTTACATGTTGAACTCAAATACCTGTACTTTCTACTTCTTACATGTTGAACCCAAATACCTGTACTTTCTACTTCTTACATGTTGAACTCAAATACCTGTACTTTCTACTTCTTACATGTTGAACCCAAATACCTGTACTTTCTACTTCTTACATGTTGAACTCAAATACCTGTACTTTCTACTTCTTACATGTTGAACTCAAATACCTGTACTTTCTACTTCTTACATGTTGAACTCAAATACCTGTACTTTCTACTTCTTACATGTTGAACTCAAATACCTGTACTTTCTACTTCTTACATGTTGAACCCAAATACCTGTACTTTCTACTTCTTACATGTTGAACCCAAATACCTGTACTTTCTACTTCTTACATGTTGAACACAAATACCTGTACTTTCTACTTCTTACATGTTGAACCCAAATACCTGTACTTTCTACTTCTTACATGTTGAACACAAATACCTGTACTTTCTACTTCTTACATGTTGAACACAAATACCTGTACTTTCTACTTCTTACATGTTGAACACAAATACCTGTACTTTCTACTTCTTACATGTTGAACACAAATACCTGTACTTTCTACTTCTTACATGTTGAACTCAAATACCTGTACTTTCTACTTCTTACATGTTGAACCCAAATACCTGTACTTTCTACTTCTTACATGTTGAACTCAAATACCTGTACTTTCTACTTCTTACATGTTGAACTCAAATACCTGTACTTTCTACTTCTTACATGTTGAACCCAAATACCTGTACTTTCTACTTCTTACATGTTGAACACAAATACCTGTACTTTCTACTTCTTACATGTTGAACACAAATACCTGTACTTTCTACTTCTTACATGTTGAACCCAAATACCTGTACTTTCTACTTCTTACATGTTGAACACAAATACCTGTACTTTCTACTTCTTACATGTTGAACACAAATACCTGTACTTTCTACTTCTTACATGTTGAACTCAAATACCTGTACTTTCTACTTCTTACATGTTGAACACAAATACCTGTACTTTCTACTTCTTACATGTTGAACCCAAATACCTGTACTTTCTACTTCTTACATGTTGAACTCAAATACCTGTACTTTCTACTTCTTACATGTTGAACACAAATACCTGTACTTTCTACTTCTCACATGTTGAACACAAATACCTGTACTTTCTACTTCTTACATGTTGAACACAAATACCTGTACTTTCTACTTCTTACATGTTGAACCCAAATACCTGTACTTTCTACTTCTTACATGTTGAACTCAAATACCTGTACTTTCTACTTCTTACATGTTGAACTCAAATACCTGTACTTTCTACTTCTTACATGTTGAACACAAATACTTGTACTTTCTACTTCTTACATGTTGAACCCAAATACCTGTACTTTCTACTTCTTACATGTTGAACACAAATACCTGTACTTTCTACTTCTTACATGTTGAACTCAAATACCTGTACTTTCTACTTCTTACATGTTGAACACAAATACCTGTACTTTCTACTTCTTACATGTTGAACCCAAATACCTGTACTTTCTACTTCTTACATGTTGAACCCAAATACCTGTACTTTCTACTTCTTACATGTTGAACACAAATACCTGTACTTTCTACTTCTTACATGTTGAACACAAATACCTGTACTTTCTACTTCTTACATGTTGAACCCAAATACCTGTACTTTCTACTTCTTACATGTTGAACACAAATACCTGTACTTTCTACTTCTTACATGTTGAACACAAATACCTGTACTTTCTACTTCTTACATGTTGAACACAAATACCTGTACTTTCTACTTCTTACATGTTGAACACAAATACCTGAACTTTCTACTTCTTACATTTTGAACCCAAATACCTGTACTTTCTACTTCTTACATGTTGAACTCAAATACCTGTACTTTCTACTTCTTACATGTTGAACCCAAATACCTGTACTTTCTACTTCTTACATGTTGAACTCAAATACCTGTACTTTCTACTTCTTACATGTTGAACCCAAATACCTGTACTTTCTACTTCTTACATGTTGAACTCAAATACCTGTACTTTCTACTTCTTACATGTTGAACCCAAATACCTGTACTTTCTACTTCTTACATGTTGAACTCAAATACCTGTACTTTCTACTTCTTACATGTTGAACTCAAATACCTGTACTTTCTACTTCTTACATGTTGAACCCAAATACCTGTACTTTCTACTTCTTACATGTTGAACCCAAATACCTGTACTTTCTACTTCTTACATGTTGAACCAAATACCTGTACTTTCTACTTCTTACATGTTGAACACAAATACCTGTACTTTCTACTTCTTACATGTTGAACACAAATACCTGAACTTTCTACTTCTTACATTTTGAACCCAAATACCTGTACTTTCTACTTCTTACATGTTGAACTCAAATACCTGTACTTTCTACTTCTTACATGTTGAACACAAATACCTGTACTTTCTACTTCTTACATGTTGAACTCAAATACCTGTACTTTCTACTTCTTACATGTTGAACCCAAATACCTGTACTTTCTACTTCTTACATTTTGAACCCAAATACCTGTACTTTCTACTTCTTACATGTTGAACTCAAATACCTGTACTTTCTACTTCTTACATGTTGAACACAAATACCTGTACTTTCTACTTCTTACATGTTGAACTCAAATACCTGTACTTTCTACTTCTTACATGTTGAACCCAAATACCTGTACTTTCTACTTCTTACAAGTTGAACCCAAATACCTGTACTTTCTACTTCTTACATGTTGAACTCAAATACCTGTACTTTCTACTTCTTACATGTTGAACCCAAATACCTGTACTTTCTACTTCTTACATGTTGAACTCAAATACCTGTACTTTCTACTTCTTACATGTTGAACCCAAATACCTGTACTTTCTACTTCTTACAAGTTGAACCCAAATACCTGTACTTTCTACTTCTTACATGTTGAACTCAAATACCTGTACTTTCTACTTCTTACATGTTGAACACAAATACCTGTACTTTCTACTTCTTACATGTTGAACTCAAATACCTGTACTTTCTACTTCTTACATGTTGAACCCAAATACCTGTACTTTCTACTTCTTACATGTTGAACCCAAATACCTGTACTTTCTACTTCTTACATGTTGAACACAAATACCTGTACTTTCTACTTCTTACATGTTGAACACAAATACCTGTACTTTCTACTTCTTACATGTTGAACACAAATACCTGTACTTTCTACTTCTTACATTTTGAACTCAAATACCTGAACTTTCTACTTCTTACATGTTGAACCCAAATACCTGTACTTTCTACTTCTCACATGTTGAACTCAAATACCTGTACTTTCTACTTCTTACATGTTGAACCCAAATACCTGTACTTTCTACTTCTTACATGTTGAACCCAAATACCTGTACTTTCTACTTCTTACATGTTGAACTCAAATACCTGTACTTTCTACTTCTTACATGTTGAACTCAAATACCTGTACTTTCTACTTCTTACATGTTGAACTCAAATACCTGTACTTTCTACTTCTTACATGTTGAACTCAAATACCTGTACTTTCTACTTCTTACATGTTGAACCCAAATACCTGTACTTTCTACTTCTTACATGTTGAACCCAAATACCTGTACTTTCTACTTCTTACACTTTGAACACAAATACCTGTACTTTCTACTTCTTACATGTTGAACCCAAATACCTGTACTTTCTACTTCTTACACTTTGAACACAAATACCTGTACTTTCTACTTCTTACATGTTGAACTCAAATACCTGTACTTTCTACTTCTTACATGTTGAACTCAAATACCTGTACTTTCTACTTCTTACATGTTGAACTCAAATACCTGTACTTTCTACTTCTTACATGTTGAACACAAATACCTGTACTTTCTACTTCTTACATGTTGAACCCAAATACCTGTACTTTCTACTTCTTACATGTTGAACCCAAATACCTGTACTTTCTACTTCTTACATGTTGAACACAAATACCTGTACTTTCTACTTCTTACATGTTGAACCCAAATACCTGTACTTTCTACTTCTCACATGTTGAACACAAATACCTGTACTTTCTACTTCTTACATGTTGAACCCAAATACCTGTACTTTCTACTTCTCACATGTTGAACTCAAATACCTGAACTTTCTACTTCTTACATGTTGAACCCAAATACCTGTACTTTCTACTTCTCACATGTTGAACTCAAATACCTGTACTTTCTACTTCTTACATGTTGAACCCAAATACCTGTACTTTCTACTTCTTACATGTTGAACCCAAATACCTGTACTTTCTACTTCTTACATGTTGAACTCAAATACCTGTACTTTCTACTTCTTACATGTTGAACTCAAATACCTGTACTTTCTACTTCTTACATGTTGAACTCAAATACCTGTACTTTCTACTTCTTACATGTTGAACCCAAATACCTGTACTTTCTACTTCTTACATGTTGAACCCAAATACCTGTACTTTCTACTTCTTACACTTTGAACACAAATACCTGTACTTTCTACTTCTTACATGTTGAACCCAAATACCTGTACTTTCTACTTCTTACACTTTGAACACAAATACCTGTACTTTCTACTTCTTACATGTTGAACTCAAATACCTGTACTTTCTACTTCTTACACTTTGAACACAAATACCTGTACTTTCTACTTCTTACATGTTGAACCCAAATACCTGTACTTTCTACTTCTTACATGTTGAACACAAATACCTGTACTTTCTACTTCTTACATGTTGAACCCAAATACCTGTACTTTCTACTTCTTACATGTTGAACCCAAATACCTGTACTTTCTACTTCTCACATGTTGAACACAAATACCTGTACTTTCTACTTCTTACATGTTGAACTCAAATACCTGTACTTTCTACTTCTTACATGTTGAACCCAAATACTTGTACTTTCTACTTCTCACATGTTGAACACAAATACCTGTACTTTCTACTTCTTACATGTTGAACCCAAATACCTGTACTTTCTACTTCTTACATGTTGAACCCAAATACCTGTACTTTCTACTTCTTACATGTTGAACCCAAATACCTGTACTTTCTACTTCTCACATGTTGAACACAAATACCTGTACTTTCTACTTCTTACATGTTGAACTCAAATACCTGTACTTTCTACTTCTTACATGTTGAACACAAATACCTGTACTTTCTACTTCTCACATGTTGAACACAAATACCTGTACTTTCTACTTCTTACATGTTGAACTCAAATACCTGTACTTTCTACTTCTTACATGTTGAACCCAAATACCTGTACTTTCTACTTCTCACATGTTGAACACAAATACCTGTACTTTCTACTTCTTACATGTTGAACACAAATACCTGTACTTTCTACTTCTTACATGTTGAACCCAAATACCTGTACTTTCTACTTCTTACATGTTGAACACAAATACCTGTACTTTCTACTTCTTACATGTTGAACTCAAATACCTGAACTTTCTACTTCTCTCATTTTCCAAACAGCTGGTTCCTTTAGTCTGAATGTGTGTTTGGTGGCGTGATCATTATTCTTTAGAGTCATTGCGTGCCTATTGATTTGAACACGATCCGTGTATCCATCATTTCCTGGTCTTCTCTAAAGAAGAGGGACCAATGGAAACGTTGTCATGTTGCCGTTGTTCAGCATGGAAACATTCATTAGCTAACAATGACATTATTGTTCTATTGATATAAAGGGAGGTCAGGTACTCTTTAAAGCAGCTGCTAGTTATGGGTACTTTTTTACTGAAGTACACTTCAAAGCCCATACTTCTTTACTTTGACTTGAGTAAAGAAGTTTAGTCAGTACTTCTACTTTCACCATTTTTAAACACGAGTATCTGTACTTCTACTTGAGTAAATGATGTGTGTACTTCTACTTGAGTAAAGGATGTGTACTTTTGCCCTCTCTGCTAAGAAGCATTTCTCTTGTGTTTCAGACGGTGTGCTGATGTACACTGTAGTCTCTCCTCCTGTCAGAGTGCTACGCAGCAGAGAAGAGGTTAGCAAGATTTAAATATTTATAAACATCTTAATGAATCCTGTATCAACATCTTAAAAAAGATTGAGCTTAAGTGCAGGAATGTGAAAAGTACACTCTTTCCTGTCATATGTTCCACTTCCTAGCAAGTAAATCAAAAACACCCTTAAGAAAATACTAGAAAGCCTTTAAAAGACTTTAAAAGAACATAAGTCTCATGTTTTCCGTCTTTTGGTCGACAGGTAAACTCGATCCTGCGTCAGTTCCACGACGACCTGGATCACTCTGCGCTGGTTTTCTGCCAGAGAGAGATCACGAAGCGGTTCTTCTGGGCCAGAATGACCCGGGACGTGGCCCGCTGGATCTCCTGCTGTCAGACCTGCATGGACAGAACCAAGAGGAGGTGGCTCCGCTGCAGCATGAGGAGCTGCACCAACAGCTGTGGGCCGGTGGAGAGAGGCCTGGGGCTCACCTTCCACAAGTACGAGGGGTTCTGTCCAGATTAAGGGTCTTTAAGTTATCCTGCAAGAAGAGGAACAGAACATGGGGTTAGAGAGATAACTGGCTGTCTTAAAGGTCCCCTATTATACTGTTTCTCATCAATGTATGACAGGTCTCAGATATATCCAGAGCCTGTCTCTGATTGGCTGAAACACCAAACAGATCATTGCAGCATTACCCATAATCCTCTCTGTTTCAGCCCTGTTTCCAAAGTGCTGATTCTCTGTCTGTTACTTTAGATGAAAATAAGGAGCCCCTTTTTATATATGTATTAAGACACAGCACTTTGGTCAACTCTGTTGTTTTTAAATGTGCGTTATAAATAAAGTTGGATTGGATGTATTCTTCCTTGTAAACCAGTCATCAGAGGAGTGGCAAATCAGCTTCTTAGAGTTAAATGATGTCTTTATCTGAAAGCTTTTTGATCTATCTATTCATCCTCCTTCTCCTCCAGGTTTCCTCTGGACGACACGCCTCTTCTTCATCAGTGGATGAAGGTGGTCGGTCGTCCCAACTGGTTTCCTCGCCTCGGATCGTCCGTTTGTTCGTCCCATTTCAGCGAGGAATGCTTCGAGCGCAGCGGCGAGAAAGTGACGGTCCGATCAGACGCCATGCCGACACTCATGGTGCACGGAAACCAAGAGGTGAGAGAGGAAAGAGACTCTTTGTACGTTAACATGTGAGAGTGGAGTCTGCAGAAGTAAAAACAATCTACTGTGCTGCCTGTCGGACTTCTTTTATTGCTTCTCTGAAGCAAGAAGATTGTGTTGTGTCACAAACTGAAAGCCCACTTATTTGACTGCACCTAAATTATATATATATTATATATATATAAGTACTAATAATAATACAAAAATGGTCGTAGTCCTTGTTTTAAAGTAGTTCGACCCCTTTTTAAGCTTATGTTTTTGCAGGCTGTATCATCCTGGTTGATTGCGCTAATTGTAATTGACTTTTAATTCATTAAACGTAGCTTAATTAATTACAATGTAATGTGTCTTTTCCCCTCAGACTCCACTCACAGGACCGATCCAGCCTGCAGTGGATGAGGTTTGATCATTTTGGGGTTTAGCTAAATATTGTATGTTACTATGGATGAGAGCATGGATGTATAATAAGAACTGGATACAGCGTGGGAGGCGGGGCCTCGTTCATTACTATGAGAGTTGCTCATTGGCGCATGAAGACATAATGGCCCCACTTTTGAGAGAGCGAAACGTCACGAAAGTATTCATACAATCATATAATCCTTTCTTATTGTGCATCCATGGGTAAAGGTAAAACTCATGTAGTACTGAACACGTCACATGAACGTGCCGGGCGGCGCGGTCCCGTGGGTTAGATCCGCATTCCTAATGCCGAGCAAAATAACTCATGTTATTCACGTTATTAGCACATTTTACAACTCGAGGACCGAATGTTTTTAATAAGAACAAACGTTCATACTGGGTAGTTTATTTAGTTTAAAAAAAATTATCCAGCGATTAATAGACGTTTCTTTCCCCATGTTAGTCAATGGGAAAAGTCTTTCCGGGCCCAGCGACTGATATGGAAGTGTAGTACCGCCGTTTGGCCACAACGAATATTTTCCTCAGAGTCCGGCGCACTTCCTGGGGGCTTGGATGAGAGTAACACATTTCTGGGGGAAAAGTACGGCCCCGCCCACTTTTGGGGGATACCAGCGCTCTCATCTGAGTGGTGATCAATACACATTCTGAAGATTTTGCCAATCCGATCAGAAATGTTTGAAAACGGTGGATTTGTGGATCTTCAAAGAGCCCGATTACGATGGCCAGTCAGTCAAACAATTACATTAAATCATTAGAAATCGACGATCGGGCTCGATATATGGTTAAATATAGCAGTAGGCGATCGATGTCCATAGATGAGAGTAACATCTACGTCACTTCCGGGCGAAAATTACGGCCCCGCCCACTTTTAACGTTCAAACAACGCTGTCATTTGAATGGTGATCAAACGTAAACCTGGAATTATTTTAATGTTTGAGGTGCAATAAACGACACAGCAGCTTGTTGGCATGATAAAACTATTATTTTCCGCCTCGCTCATGAGAGTAACAGCCAACGATATTATGGCCTCGCCTACTGATTTTTATTTAACCATATATCGAGCCCGATCATCGATTTCCAATGATTTAATGTAATCGTTTGCCTGTCTGGCCATCGTCATCGGGCTCTTTGAAGATCCACAAATCCACGGTTTTCAAACATTTCTGATCGGATTGGCAAACATTTCAGAATGTGTATTGACCGCCGTTCAGATGACAGCAGTTTTCCCCCAAAAGTGGGCGGGGCCGTAATTTTCATCCGGAAGTGACGTAGGTGTTACTCTCATCTATAAACAAATCCAGAAATATATAGATAAACAGAATTTATTTATACTTATGTCATGAACCATCCTCCATATGTTACAGCAGAATTACAAACAATCTAATCCTGATGCCCTCTCCCCTGTGTACTGCACTCACTGCATGTAATGTAATCTTTTAATTGTGTGTGTAGACGTATTTCTCTAAGTACGACGCGGTGGAGCTTTACCTGATTAAACGCACGTATCCTCCTGGACTGAGCTACGTGGAGAAAAACACCTTCAGGAGGTTCTGCAAGAGGTACTGCATCAAAGGTGAGTCCAAACTTAACCCAAACAGATTCAGAATAAACTTCTACAACAGGTCTTTAGATTACTCCTGGAGGTCTTTAGTATCAAAGGAAGGCGGTTTTTAAATATGTACGATACTTAAATGTTTACTCTGGAAGAAGTACTGCAATTGTGATTTGTTGTTTTCTCGGATGATGTTTTGTTTTGTATTAAGGGGTTAAAGACAACATAAGATGGGTGCTTTTTAAAAAACAAAACAACAGTCTTCTCTGTTGCTATGTAATGGCGCGTTTCCACTGCAGGCCTCGCTCGGCCTCGCTCGGTTTGGTTAGGCCTTATTAGGCCCGGCTCACTTTAATGCTGCGCTTCCATTACAGTTTAGGAACTGGGGTAGTTACTATAGTAACGCAGTGTAGGCGGAGCCGTGACGTCATCTTCAATGAGCGCCCCAAACAACAACACAGCCGTTAGCTCTTAGCACTCAGAGCTCACAGCTCTTCATATCTGTTCAGAAACTAGACAAAAGTTAAACAAGTCCAAACCACAGACTGCCTGTGTCATGGAGAACACAGTCGCTGGTTTATTTATGTCTGTAGGCCGTTGTTGTGAGTGTGGACGGTCGGAGCATATATAACGTTAGCTTAGCCGATCTCCATTCAGAAAACACGCATTTTAAAAGGTGTTTCGCCTGCCGTCTGTCTGCAGACTCAAAGCATTAATTCATGGTTTTTACTAACCGGTATCAGTATGTTGTTACTTCGGCATCATTTAGAAACGTGTATTACAATTTAATCACGGTCAAATATGTTCATCTTGTTGTTGTTGTAGCCCCCATGCCAGCGATTCTCTCTCTAGTTTAGCATACTCAGCCCGACTCAGCCTGGTTGTTCCTGGCCCTAGAACCACGATTTAGTCGGGCCAGAAAAAAGGTGAAAAAGTAGCCCCGGGCCAAAACTAGGCCAAGTGGAAACGCAACCAAAAACGGGCCCTGCACGGCTCGGCACGCTTAAAGCGAGCTACCCGCTGCAGTGGAAACGCGCCATAATTGGGAAGTATGGAACGGGGTTTTTCTGAGAGTATAATGGCGCATTTCCACTACAGCGGTTTAAGCGTGCCGTGCCCGTTTTTGGTTGCGTTTCCACTCGGCGTAGTTCCGGCTAGCGGGTACTTTTTAACAGTTTTCTGTCCCTCCAAAATCGAGGTTCTTTCCGGGCCAACAACCGGGCTGAGTCGGGCTGAGTGTGCTAAACTAGAGAGAGAATCGCTGGCAACTACAACAAGGTGAACATATTTGACCGTGATTTAATTGTAATACACGTTTCAAAATGATGCCGAAGTAACAACATACTGATACCAGTTAGTAAGAACATGAATTAATGCTTTGACAAGTCTGCAGACAGACGGCAGGCGAAAAACCTTTTAAAATGCGTGTTTTCTGAATGGAGACCGGCTAAGCTAACGCAGTATATGCTCCGACCGTCCACACTCACAACAACGGCCTACAGACATAAATAAACCAGCGACTGTATTCTCCATGACACAGGCAGTCTGTGGTTTGTACTTGTTTAACTTCTGTCTAGTTTCTGAACAGATATGAGGAGCTGTGAGCTCTGAGTGCTAACAGCTAACAGCTGATGTTGGTTTTGTGGTTCTCATTGAAGATGACGTCACGGCTCCGCCTACACTGCGTTACTATAGTTACTGCCCCAGCTAACTGTAATGGAGACGCAGCATAAAGTGAGCCTGGCCTAACAATGCCTAACGAGGTCTAACGAGGCCTAGCCATACCGTACTAAGCCGAGCGAGGCCCTGCAGTGGAAAAGCGCCATAAGAAACTTTTTAAAGAACCTTCACAGCGAAAGAGTCATCAGCATTTACTTCATATAATACCTAACCTCACGATCCTCTGCGTGAGGTTTCATTCTGTCCTCTCTCTCTCAGGCGATCCTCTGCGTGAGGTTTCATTGAATGTAATCACCTGTCCTCTCTCTCTCAGGGGATTCTCTGCACACAGAGAGAGGAAACCGGCTGTGTTTGGTCCTCAGGAGCCGGAAGAAAGTGGAACAAGCTCTGCTGGATTTTCACGACGAGTTGAACCACCTCAACGTCAACAAGTGTCTCCGACTGCTCAACGAACGGTGAGCGGGGGTCTCATAACGTCTCTTAATCGAGATCAAATTAAACTGTATTCATCTCACTAAGACACACAAGAGTACACTGACACAAACTACTTCTGTCTCTTCTTCGCTTTTCACTTCAAGTCGTTTGTAACATTAAATCAACCGATAACTGACTGCAAATTCAACTTTGAGATTTAAACACCGATTTGTTACGGCCCGTCCACACGGCAGCTTCAACACAAGCTTGGAGCTGGGCGTGTCTGAAGCTCGACCAACAACCAATCACATGAATCTCCCGCCCCTGACACACAAGCAGCGGTTTGATTGGCTAGAGCTTGTACTGGCATATGATTTGATTGGCTGACGCTTCCACCGAAAGTTTCAGAAGCTTCAAAATTTGAACATTGCTCAACTTTTGCAGCCTGAAACGCCAGGAAAGCTCCGCTCTGCTTCCCACAATGCAGTTCGGCGAAAAGTGACGTCACCCCATTCAAAGTGAATGGGCAGACGCGTTGGAAACCGTTTTTGAAGCTGTCGAAGCTGTAGTGTGGACGGGCCGTTATTCTGTTAAGTCTATTTAACCAAACACATTGGTGTTTATCGATGTTGTGCCATCCTGAAACTGTGGACTGGAGCACGGGTTCAAACCCCACTGCAGTCAGCATGTCGTTGTGTCCCTTTGGCGCAGTGGCCTGGAGCACAGGTTCAAACCCCACTGCAATCAGCATGTCGTTGTGTCCCTGTGGCGCAGTGGCCTGGAGCACAGGTTCAAACCCCACTGCAGTCAGCATGTGGTTGTGTCCCTGTGGCGCAGTGGCCTGGAGCACAGGTTCAAACCCCACTGCAGTCAGCATGTCGTTGTGTCCCTGTGGCACAGTGGACTGGAGCACAGGTTCAAACCCCACTGCAGTCAGCATGTCGTTGTGTCCCTGTGGCGCAGTGGGCTGGAGCACAGGTTCAAACCCCACTGCAGTCAGCATGTCGTTGTGTCCCTGTGGCACAGTGGCCTGGAGCACAGGTTCAAACCCCACTGCAGTCAGCATGTCGTTGTGTTCCTGTGGCGCAGTGGAATGGAGCACAGGTTCAAACCCCACTGCAGTCAGCATGTGGTTGTGTCCCTGTGGCGCAGTGGACTGGAGCACAGGTTCAAACCCCACTGCAGTCCGTAAGTCGTTGTGTCCCTGTGGCACAGTGGACTGGAGCACAGGTTCAAACCCCACTGCAGTCAGCATGTCGTTGTGTCCCTGTGGCGCAGTGGACTGGAGCACAGGTTCAAACCCCACTGCAGTCAGCATGTCGTTGTGTCCCTGTGGCGCAGTAGACTGGAGCACAGGTTCAAACCACACTGCAGTCAGCATGTCGTTGTGTCCCTGTGGCGCAGTGGACTGAAGCACAGGTTCAAACCCCACTGCAGTCAGCATGTCGTTGTGTCCCTGAGACACTTCACCCCAAAGTGCTCCTGTGGGGATTGTCCACAGTATTGAGTATGTAAGTCTCTTCGGATAAAAGCGTCTAACAAGTAACATGTCATGTCATGTAATATTGCACATAGTTAGTATATCCAATAACCAGCTCATGATGTCATCATCAGGTACTTCTGGAAAACCATGAGGCCTGATGTGGTTCAGTGGATCAACAAATGCTCAGAGTGCAGCAGGAAGACCAGGAAGAAGAAGAAACAAGGAAGACCACCAACAGGAACATTTCAATCTCCTCTGCAGACGCTGAGACCTCCACATACTCCTGAGGATTTAGACAGGTGTGTGTCTGCTGTAGAGTGTGTGTCTGCTGTAGAGTGCGTGTCTGCTGTAGAGAGTGTGTGTCTGCTGTAGAGTGTGTGTCTGCTGTAGAATGTGTGTATGCTGTAGAGTGTGTGTTTCTCAAACTTTTTCATACCAAGGACCACTTAACCAATAAAAAACACTCGCGGACCACCTAACTCCACAAATATCCAAAAACATATCGTTTTTCTAGAACAGATTACAAATCGCCTGAAATTGGTACAAACAATTGGCCATATGTGTGACGAAGGTGTTGCGCTGGGCTATATCATGCAATCGAAAGTGAAACTTAAGCTCGCTCCATTGCGGAGATATTCCCGCGAGAGTGCGGAAAACTTAAATTAATTTATTTATTTCAAATATGAAATCTTACCAATATACTCACGGACCACTAGGGGGCGCTCACGGACCACACTTTGAGAAGCACTGCCGTAGAGTGTCTGCTGTAGAAACACTGCTCTCTAATCATCTAGCAGGACTGAAATATTTTCTCTTCATAACATAAGATAAGATGGAACTTTATTTATCCGCGTGGGGGAATTCAGGCGTTTTTTTATCAGCCAGAAAAAAAGTCAGAGTGAAAAGAAGGATTCACACAAGGTAAAAAATAAAGATCAAATACAAATAATAATCCCAAATTAAAAATAAAGTGATGAAGTGATATAGCAACTGTTGAAACAAGATGCCACGGTAAAGCATTGATCATTTGAATGAACATAATATACATATTTGGATTGTTAAATATACTGTAGTAACAGTGTCAGCACCACGATTACATAACCTTGTATTAGTTAAAAGTATAAGTAAACGGTAACAAGGGTAATTTGTTGTCTCCTTTAACGTTACACACACAACATAAGTATTTTCCTTAGAAATTAAGTAGCACTAGCTCTAAAGTTCTTTGCTTTAAAATAGACAACAACAACAACAAATGCAGTTTCTAATATCCAGGTCACTGTGGAGGAAACTCTTCAGAGAAACTGATAAATGATTCGTGGACAGAGTTTGTCTTTTGTTATATTTAATAAAGAAAGTCAATATAAAGTGAAATGGATCTGAAATGCAGGAACAGAGCAGCTTCACCCTCAGAGGAGAGAGAAGTTCTGCTTTCAGTCTCTCTGTGAATTCACGAGAGGAAACAGCTGCTCCTACATCCCATCATTAAACCATTAAACCCCCTCGTCCTTAACAATTTGAAAATCCACCTTTTACTTCCTTTACCTCCTGAAATGTAAATCCTTAAATGTAATGTACTGTCTCTGTTAAACACAAACAAGACTAACAATACAATTTAACAGAGTGAAAGGCAATCAGAGTATAAGACTATGTTTTAAATGATTATATGATAATTTGACACGACATGTGATTCCTCTAATGTCTCTGTGTCTTCATCCTCACAGTGGGAAGGATGGAGATGATGGTGGTGATGAAGATGTTGGTGATGAAGAGAGAGGAACAGCACCAAATGTAGAGGACAGAGGGGTACGTTTCACAGCCTCTTACTCTATTTGTAATGTCTAAATCTATCCTAATAGTATAGAAAATGTTAAATTGGCCAGACACTTTACTGAGTGACGAGCAAACAGTGAGGCTGATATCAATTATATCAGCCTACTCTATAGATATATATCTTACTACTGCTGATATGTGTATATTTTCTAGTTATGTTTATGACATATTTACTTGTGTGTTATGCCTGTTAACATGCTGCTGTAACAGAAAAGGTACAACAAGTATATCTAATGTAGTAGTAGTGGTGGTGGTGGTGGTGGTGGTGGTAGTAGTAGTAGTAGTAGTGGTAGTGGTGGTGGTGGTGGTGGTGGTAGTAGTGGTGGTAGTGGTAGTAGTAGTGGTGGTAGTAGTGGTGGTAGTGGTAGTAGTAGTGGTGGTAGTAGTGGTGGTAGTGGTAGTAGTAGTAGTGGTAGTAGTAGTGGTAGTAGTAGTGGTAGTAGTGGTGGTGGTGGTGGTGGTGGTGGTAGTAGTGGTGGTAATAGTAGTGGTGGTGGTGGTGGTGGTGGTAGTAGTGGTAGTAGTAGTGATAGTAGTAGTAGTGGTGGTGGTGGTGGTGGTAGTAGTGGTGGTAGTGGTAGTAGTAGTGGTGGTAGTAGTGGTGGTAGTGGTAGTAGTAGTGGTGGTAGTAGTAGTGGTAGTAGTGGTGGTGGTGGTGGTGGTGGTGGTGGTAGTGGTAGTAGTAGTGGTGGTAGTAGTGGTGGTAGTAGTAGTAGTGGTGGTAGTAGTAGTGGTGGTGGTGGTAGTGGTAGTAGTAGTAGTAGTGGTAGTAGTGGTGGTGGTGGTGGTGGTGGTGGTGGTGGTAGTGGTGGTGGTAGTGGTAGTAGTAGTGGTGGTAGTAGTAGTGGTGGTGGTGGTGGTGGTGGTAGTAGTGGTGGTAATAGTAGTGGTGGTGGTGGTGGTGGTGGTAGTAGTGGTAGTAGTAGTGATAGTAGTAGTAGTGGTGGTGGTGGTGGTGGTAGTAGTGGTGGTAATAGTAGTGGTGGTGGTGGTGGTAGTAGTGGTAGTAGTAGTGATAGTAGTAGTAGTGGTGGTGGTGGTGGTGGTAGTAGTGGTGGTAGTGGTAGTAGTAGTGGTGGTAGTAGTGGTGGTAGTGGTAGTAGTAGTGGTGGTAGTAGTAGTGGTAGTAGTGGTGGTGGTGGTGGTGGTGGTGGTGGTAGTGGTAGTAGTAGTGGTGGTAGTAGTGGTGGTAGTAGTAGTAGTGGTGGTAGTAGTAGTGGTGGTGGTGGTAGTGGTAGTAGTGGTAGTAGTGGTGGTGGTGGTGGTGGTGGTGGTGGTGGTAGTGGTGGTGGTAGTGGTAGTAGTAGTGGTGGTAGTAGTAGTGGTGGTGGTGGTGGTGGTGGTGGTAGTAGTGGTGGTAGTAGTAGTGGTAGTAGTGGTGGTAGTAGTGGTGGTAGTGGTAGTAGTAGTGGTGGTAGTAGTAGTGGTGGTGGTGGTGGTGGTGGTAGTAGTGGTGGTAGTGGTAGTAGTAGTAGTGGTGGTAGTGGTAGTAGTAGTGGTGGTAGTAGTAGTGGTAGTAGTGGTGGTGGTGGTGATAGTAGTAGTAGTAGTAGTAGTAGTAGTAGTAGTTGTAGTAGTAGTAGTAGACGACCAGTAGACGACCAGTAGACGACTAGTAGACGACTAGTAGACGACCAGTAGACGACTAGTAGACGACCAGTAGACGACCAGTAGACGACCAGCTGGGTAAACAGTGCGTCCTAGCCATCACTGATTCAGGAGTTACATTACATCACATTGCATTTAGCTGACGCTTTTATCCAAAGCGACTTACAATAAGTGCGTTCGACCAACAAAATACAAACTTGAAGAAAACAGAATCATAAAGTACATCAGGTTTCATAGAGCAAAAACATTTCAAGTGCTACTCAACTGGCTTTAGGTAAGCCAGTCCTTTATTAGTATATAAGTGCTTTGTTAATAGTTCTATTGCTCGAAGTGGAGTCGAAAGAGATGAGTTTTCAGTCTGCGCCGGAAGGTGTGTAAGCTATTTGCTGTCCTGATGTCAATGGGGAGCTTGAGAGTTTGATGTCTTGTGGAACGAAAGACAGCCGAGATCTGTTCTTTTTGAACAGAGGGGCACGATATCTCTGCCCGGATGGCAGCAGTTCAAAACAAGAGGCGAGAGGGTGCCTCAGGCCGCTCACAATATTGTGTTTTAAAACTCTGTCCTTGTATAAGCTTTCTAGACTAGAACATTAGATTCCTGTCAATTTACTGGACAATGTTACGGCCCTCCTGACTGACTTTGTCTGTGCCTCAGTGGCGCTGCCGAATGATGCCGAAGGAGAGCACACTTTCAATAAAAGCATGATAAAACATCTTAACCATTCTGTTGCCGACATTAAAAGACAATCATTTAAGTAAAATGTGATCTAATCTATTTATATTTCTCGATGAATCCCTAATGTTTGGGCATGCAATCTGTGCTATGTCCAATAATAACTTCTACTTAGAGAGATGATGACTGAGTTTAATGGCTTTAGCTCATTGAAATAACCTTCTACAAACACTGCAGCTGCCTCTGAATACAGAGAAAGGCCCTGTTAATGTTACACTGTTATGAAAAAGACGTACTTTCTCAAAACGTCTCACTGACTTTCTGTTTCTCATCTTACTCCTAGGAAACCCCTTCGCTGCCTCAGCCCAGAATTCCCATCCTGGTTCATCTGAAAACGCCCATTCATTTCCCCTCAAGTACTCCCATAACCCTCCATCCAACGACTTCTAACGCCCTTAACGTGGCCAGACTTTTCCAGAACAAAACACTCTCCTCTGTAAACTCTGAGCCAACTGGACCTCAGGAGCAGAAAGAGATCGTTATTTCTCACGTTAGCGCAAGAACACTTCACTTCGTCAAAGTCCAGGACATCATCAACCCTCTCCCTGAATTAAATCTTCCTCCTGAGCTCACAGCTACACACAAACCTCCTCAATCCAAGAGCAAGAAAATCAAACCTCCCAGTCAAGGCAGAGGGATTAAAACTCAAACTAAGAGCTGTGAAAGCGCCCAACAACCAAAAAGGAGGAGAAAAAAGGACCTGGAAGCGGATCAAATAACATCCAGCTGTGCTTTGGAGCCTTTATTAGCGCCGAGCTCCAAACCCTGGCCCGTTATCACCATCCCTGACTCTTCCTCCACACAATCAGCAAAACCCCCGACGAATGTGGACAGGTACGTGCCAATACTCACTAGGGCTGCACCATTTGGGGAATAATCGCGATTCTATTTGCGATATTTGTTTTTAAGCGACCCAACGGAAGTTTATTGTAAAAGGTGGCCATATCTCCGGCTAGGAAGGTCGCATCGACGTGCTCCCGTCTCCAGCACCCCGCAGCCCGAGCTACGAGTGAAAGAACTAAACTTACATGAAACTTCCGTTGCTTTAAAGTCGAGCTTCAGTTTAAGACTCACCCTGTAATAGAAACATGTGATGGAGCATCACTAACCTGACTCAGAAAGCATCTAAAGTTCCATTGGAAGCCATTTGGAAAGGGCAGGCACTTTCAAGGATACTTGGCAGGTGATTGGATCAATCTGTCTATCACCTTCTATCATGGGCCCTTGGTGTGGATGACTGACACACAAGAAGAACAACAACAAATATTTATTATTATTATAATTTATTTAAATAAAAAGAAATTGCAGGCTTTGCGATTTGATAATTGCATCATTTAAAATCGCGATTTCGATTTAAAATCGATGAATCGTTCAGCCTTAATACTCACCCAAAAATGTACTTTTTTTGGTAGAAATTACTTCCAGGTGTAAAATGATTGGAAATTAGCAATGAATAATCGATCAGTTTTATGTACTTTTTTTATCTGGCCAAATGTACACACATGTGCCACAACTTTCACACAGTCAACAATGTGACAGCCACCAAAAAGAAAATAGCAAACATTTGGGGGCAGCTGTTTTCTGTCTTCATGATAAACAGACATTTTAATATACATTTTGCATCAACAAGGAAAAACTTGTGTGTGTTCAATTATGGTTCTTAGAAAGATTGCATCGGCAGGTCAGATTTAAAAACAATTTAGACACCTCTTAGGTAATGAATGTGAGTTAATAGTTGTTGTGTGGGACATGTATTGACGTGTGTGTGTGTGTGTGTGTGTGTGTGTGTGTGTGTGTGTGTGTGTGTGTGTGTGTGTGTGTGTGTGTGTGTGTGTGTGTGTGTGTGTGTGTGTGTGTGTGTGTGTGTGTGTGTGTGTGTGTGTGTGTGTGTGTGTGTGTGTGTGTGTGTGTGTGTGTGTGTGTGTGTGTGTGTGTGTGTGTGTGTGTGTGTGTGTGTGTGTGTGTGTGTGTGTGTGTGTGTGTGTGTGTGTGTGTGTGTGTGTGTGTGTGTGTGTGTGTGTGTGTGTGTGTGTGTGTAGTGCTGCTCCTCTGCAGAGGAACATAACTCTTCAGGCCCGGATCGTCCTCCAGCAGTGCAGCGAGGCTAAAGTTAAAATCCAACAAGCTGGTGCTCAGTGGGCGGAGGTGAGTGGAGTTATTTATCTTTGCATTATTAATTTAAGTGAAATGATCTGGATTATATTTAAACGATTAGTCTGGGCTGTGAGATTTCACACTTCCTGCTCTCAGGATGATCCACGTTACCTGAGTTTTCTGTTTATTGGCCTAAAAATGTCAATAAATACTCCTCGATGGATTTACTTAAAATGTCGTCCACACATTCCTCGTGGTCCTCAGAGCAGCTTAGAGGTGGTAGATCAATAATACTGTGTGTAGTGACCACGATATCCATTTGTTTTAGTCTTTGGTCTGTGATGCACTCTGACCGATGAGTACACGCTTGTTGCTGAGAGGAAAAATAAAAGAAATGTCCAGATGCAACTGAAAAGTGAAATATGCTTGTTTATTCTAAAAAGGCAGTGAAAAAAATATATAAATATAGGTATTAAAGGAATAAAGGCAAAAAAACTATTTCTCATATAAACTGATACTTGATGTATAGCTGCAGTGTCTCCACATAAACATACGTTATTAAGTTGTTATTATTATTGTCAGGGAATCATTCTGTATACATGTTTACCTTCGCCCTCCGACACAGCTGACCAACCTTGAGCAGCCGTTATCTCCCTTAAGGAGGGTCAGAGATAGTTATTGTTGTGGGACACCTGGAACACATCCTTCTCGGGGTGGAGATGACCCCGAGCCATAAGCGACAACAAAAGTGATTCAGTGTCCTCAGCTGTTTAGTCTCTCTATTGAAGAATGTTGATTATTACACTCTGAACTAGTTAAAACCTGGAGCTACAGGAGGGTTCATCTCTACCGTGTGGTCAGACCGGCCCGTGACATGTCTGGTGAATTCTCCGGCCGAAACTCCAAATAAACCGTCAGTGTTTGCCATCAAAGCTCCAGCTCTCCTCGTGTCTCTGAGTCCTGACTCCATCAAAGCTCCAGCTCTCCTCGTGTCTCTTTGAGTCCTGACTCCATCAAAGCTCCAGCTCTCCTCGTGTCTCTTTGAGTCCTGACTCCATCAAAGCTCCAGCTCTCCTCGTGTCTCTTTGAGTCCTGACTCCATCAAAGCTCCAGCTCTCCTCGTGTCTCTTTGAGTCCTGACTCCATCAAAGCTCCAGCTCTCCTCGTGTCTCTCTGAGTCCTGACTCCATCAAAGCTCCAGCTCTCCTCGTGTCTCTTTGAGTCCTGACTCCATCAAAGCTCCAGCTCTCCTCGTGTCTCTCTGAGTCCTGACTCCATCAAAGCTCCAGCTCTCCTCGTGTCTCTGAGTCCTGACTCCATAAGAGCTCCAGCTCTCCTCGTGTCTCTCTGAGTCCTGACTCCATCAAAGCTCCAGCTCTCCTCGTGTCTCTTTGAGTCCTGACTCCATCAAAGCTCCAGCTCTCCTCGTGTCTCTGAGTCCTGACTCCATCAGAGCTCCAGCTCTACTCGTGTCTCTTTGAGTCCTGACTCCATCAAAGCTCCAGCTCTACTCGTGTCTCTGAGTCCTGACTCCATCAAAGCTCCAGCTCTACTCGTGTCTCTCTGAGTCCTGACTCCATCAAAGCTCCAGCTCTCCTCGTGTCTCTGAGTCCTGACTCCATCAAAGCTCCAGCTCTCCTCGTGTCTCTGAGTCCTGACTCCATAAGAGCTCCAGCTCTCCTCGTGTCTCTCTGAGTCCTGACTCCATCAAAGCTCCAGCTCTCCTCGTGTCTCTGAGTCCTGACTCCATCAGAGCTCCAGCTCTCCTCGTGTCTCTCTGAGTCCTGACTCCATCAAAGCTCCAGCTCTCCTCGTGTCTCTGAGTCCTGACTCCATCAAAGCTCCAGCTCTCCTCGTGTCTCTCTGAGTCCTGACTCCATCAGAGCTCCAGCTCTCCTCGTGTCTCTCTGAGTCCTGACTCCATCAGAGCTCCAGCTCTCCTCGTGTCTCTCTGAGTCCTGACTCCATCAGAGCTCCAGCTCTCCTCGTGTCTCTGAGTCCTGACTCCATCAGAGCTCCAGCTCTCCTCGTGTCTCTGAGTCCTGACTCCATCAGAGCTCCAGCTCTCCTCGTGTCTCTCTGAGTCCTGACTCCATCAAAGCTCCAGCTCTCCTCGTGTCTCTGAGTCCTGACTCCATCAGAGCTCCAGCTCTCCTCGTGTCTCTCTGAGTCCTGACTCCATCAGAGCTCCAGCTCTCCTTGTGTCTCTCTGAGTCCTGACTCCATCAGAGCTCCAGCTCTCCTCGTGTCTCTCTGAGTCCTGACTCCATCAGAGCTCCAGCTCTCCTCGTGTCTCTGAGTCCTGACTCCATCAGAGCTCCAGCTCTCCTCGTGTCTCTCTGAGTCCTGACTCCATCAGAGCTCCAGCTTTCCTCGTGTCTCTCTGAGTCCTGACTCCATCAGAGCTCCAGCTCTCCTCGTGTCTCTGAGTCCTGACTCCATCAGAGCTCCAGCTCTCCTCGTGTCTCTGAGTCCTGACTCCATCAGAGCTCCAGCTCTCCTCGTGTCTCTGAGTCCTGACTCCATCAGAGCTCCAGCTCTCCTCGTGTCTCTGAGTCCTGACTCCATCAGAGCTCCAGCTCTCCTCGTGTCTCTCTGAGTCCTGACTCCATCAGAGCTCCAGCTCTCCTCGTGTCTCTGAGTCCTGAGTCCATCAGAGCTCCAGCTCTCCTCGTGTCTCTGAGTCCTGACTCCATCAGAGCTCCAGCTCTCCTCGTGTCTCTGAGTCCTGACTCCATCAGAGCTCCAGCTCTCCTCGTGTGTCTCTGAGTCCTGACTCCATCAAAGCTCCAGCTCTCCTCGTGTCTCTCTGAGTCCTGAGTCCATCAGAGTTCCAGCTCTCCTCGTGTCTCTCTGAGTCCTGACTCCATCAAAGCTCCAGCTCTCCTCGTGTCTCTCTGAGTCCTGAGTCCATCAGAGCTCCAGCTCTCCTCGTGTCTCTCTGAGTCCTGACTCCATCAAAGCTCCAGCTCTCCTCGTGTCTCTCTGAGTCCTGACTCCATCAGAGTTCCAGCTCTCCTCGTGTCTCTCTGAGTCCTGACTCCATCAGAGCTCCAGCTCTCCTCGTGTGTCTCTGAGTCCTGACTCCATCAAAGCTCCAGCTCTCCTCGTGTCTCTCTGAGTCCTGAGTCCATCAGAGCTCCAGCTCTCCTCGTGTCTCTCTGAGTCCTGACTCCATCAAAGCTCCAGCTCTCCTCGTGTCTCTCTGAGTCCTGAGTCCATCAGAGTTCCAGCTCTCCTCGTGTCTCTAAGTCCTGACTCCATCAGAGTTCCAGCTCTCCTCGTGTCTCTGAGTCCTGACTCCATCAAAGCTCCAGCTCTCCTCGTGTCTCTCTGAGTCCTGACTCCATCAAAGCTCCAGCTCTCTTCGTGTCTCTCTGAGTCCTGACTCCATCAGAGCTCCAGCTCTCCTCGTGTCTCTGAGTCCTGACTCCATCAGAGCTCCAGCTCTCCTCGTGTCTCTCGGAGTCCTGACTCCATCAGAGTTCCAGCTCTCCTCGTGTCTCTGAGTCCTGACTCCATCAAAGCTCCAGCTCTCCTCGTGTCTCTCTGAGTCCTGACTCCATCAGAGCTCCAGCTCTCCTCGTGTTTCTCTGAGTCCTGACTCCATCAAAGCTCCAGCTCTCCTCGTGTCTCTCTGAGTCCTGACTCCATCAGAGCTCCAGCTCTCCTCGTGTCTCTCTGAGTCCTGACTCCATCAGAGCTCCAGCTCTCCTCGTGTCTCTCTGAGTCCTGACTCCATCAGAGCTCCAGCTCTCCTCGTGTCTCTCTGAGTCCTGACTCCATCAGAGCTCCAGCTCTCCTCGTGTCTCTCTGAGTCCTGACTCCATCAGAGCTCCAGCTCTCCTCGTGTCTCTCTGAGTCCTGACTCCATCAGAGCTCCAGCTCTCCTCGTGTCTCTGAGTCCTGACTCCATCAGAGCTCCAGCTCTCCTCGTGTCTCTGAGTCCTGACTCCATCAGAGCTCCAGCTCTCCTCGTGTCTCTGAGTCCTGACTCCATCAGAGCTCCAGCTCTCCTCGTGTCTCTGAGTCCTGACTCCATCAGAGCTCCAGCTCTCCTCGTGTCTCTCTGAGTCCTGACTCCATCAGAGCTCCAGCTCTCCTCGTGTCTCTGAGTCCTGACTCCATCAGAGCTCCAGCTCTCCTCGTGTCTCTCTGAGTCCTGACTCCATCAGAGCTCCAGCTCTCCTCGTGTCTCTGAGTCCTGACTCCATCAGAGCTCCAGCTCTCCTCGTGTCTCTGAGTCCTGACTCCATCAGAGCTCCAGCTCTCCTCGTGTCTCTGAGTCCTGACTCCATCAGAGCTCCAGCTCTCCTCGTGTCTCTCTGAGTCCTGACTCCATCAGAGCTCCAGCTCTCCTCGTGTCTCTGAGTCCTGACTCCATCAGAGCTCCAGCTCTCCTCGTGTCTCTGAGTCCTGACTCCATCAGAGCTCCAGCTCTCCTCGTGTCTCTGAGTCCTGACTCCATCAGAGCTCCAGCTCTCCTCGTGTCTCTCTGAGTCCTGACTCCATCAGAGCTCCAGCTCTCCTCGTGTCTCTGAGTCCTGACTCCATCAGAGCTCCAGCTCTCCTCGTGTCTCTCTGAGTCCTGACTCCATCAGAGCTCCAGCTCTCCTCGTGTCTCTCTGAGTCCTGACTCCATCAGAGCTCCAGCTCTCCTTGTGTCTCTCTGAGTCCTGACTCCATCAGAGCTCCAGCTCTCCTCGTGTCTCTGAGTCCTGACTCCATCAAAGCTCCAGCTCTCCTCGTGTCTCTGAGTCCTGACTCCATCAGAGCTCCAGCTCTCCTCGTGTCTCTCTGAGTCCTGACTCCATCAGAGCTCCAGCTCTCCTCGTGTCTCTCTGAGTCCTGAAACTCCATCAGAGCTCCAGCTCTCCTCGTGTCTCTCTGAGTCCTGACTACATCAGAGCTCTCCAGCTCTCCTCGTGTCCGTCTCTGAGTCCTGACTCCATCAGAGCGTCCAGCTCTCCTCGTGTCTCTTGAGTCCTGACTCCATCAGAGCTCCAGCTCTCCTCGTGTCTCTCTGGAGTGCCTGACTCCATCAAGAGCTCCAGCTCCTCCTCGTTGTCTCTCTTGAGTCCTGACTCCATCAGAGCTCCAGCTCTCCTCGTGTCTCTTGAGTCCTGACTCCATCAGAGCTCCAGCTCTCCTCGTGTCTCTCTGATACCTGACTCCATCAGAGCTCCAGCTCAACAATCCCTCCGGTGTCTCTGAGTCCTGACTCCATCAGAGCTCCAGCTCTCCTCGTGTCTCTTGAGTCCTGACTCCATCAGAGCTCCAGCTCTCCTCGTGTCTCTCTGAGTCCTGACTCCATAAAGCTCCAGCTCTCCTCGTGTCTCTGAGTCCTGACTCCATCAGAGCTCCAGCTCTCCTCGTGTCTCTCTGAGTCCTGACTCCATCAGAGTCCAGCTCTCCTCGTGTCTCTCTGAGTCCTGACTCCATCAGAGCTCCAGCTCTCCTCGTGTCTCTGAGTCCTGACTCCATCAGAGCTCCAGCTCTCCTCGTGTCTCTCGGAGTCCTGACTCCATCAGAGCTCCAGCTCTCCTCGTGTCTCTCTGAGTCCTGACTCCATCAGAGCTCCAGCTCTCCTCGTGTCTCTCTGAGTCCTGACTCCATCAGAGCTCCAGCTCTCCTCGTGTCTCTCTGAGTCCTGACTCCATCAGAGCTCCAGCTCTCCTCGTGTCTCTCTGAGTCCTGACTCCATCAAAGCTTCCAGCTCTCCTCGTGTCTCTCTGAGTCCTGACTCCATCAGAGCTCCAGCTCTCCTCGTGTCTCTCTGAGTCCTGACTTCCATCAAAGCTCCAGCTCTCCTCGTGTCTCTCTGAGTCCTGACTCCATCAGAGCTCCAGCTCTCCTCGTGTCTCTCTGAGTCCTGACTCCACAGAGCTCCAGCTCTCCTCGTGTCTCTCTGAGTCCTGACTCCCATCAGAGCTCCAGCTCTCCTCGTGTCTCTCTGAGTCCTGACTCCATCAGAGCTCCAGCTCTCCTCGTGTCTCTCTGAGTCCTGACTCCATCAGAGCTCCAGCTCTCCTCGTGTCTCTCTGAGTCCTGACTCCATCAGAGCTCCAGCTCTCCTCGTGTCTCTCTGAGTCCTGACTCCATCAGAGCTCCAGCTCTCCTCGTGTCTCTCTGAGTCCTGACTCCATCAGAGCTCCAGCTCTCCTCGTGTCTCTCTGAGTCCTGACTCCATCAGAGCTCCAGCTCTCCTCGTGTCTCTGAGTCCTGACTCCATCAGAGCTCCAGCTCTCCTCGTGTCTCTCTGAGTCCTGACTCCATCAGAGCTCCAGCTTTCCTCGTGTCTCTCTGAGTCCTGACTCCATCAGAGCTCCAGCTCTCCTCGTGTCTCTGAGTCCTGACTCCATCAGAGCTCCAGCTCTCCTCGTGTCCTCTGAGTCCTGACTCCATCAGAGCTCCAGCTCTCCTCGTGTCTCTGAGTCCTGACTCCATCAGAGCTCCAGCTCTCCTCGTGTCTCTCTGAGTCCTGACTCCATCAGAGCTCCAGCTCTCCTCGTGTCTCTCTGAGTCCTGACTCCATCAGAGCTCCAGCTCTCCTCGTGTCTCTGAGTCCTGAGTCCATCAGAGCTCCAGCTCTCCTCGTGTCTCTGAGTCCTGACTCCATCAGAGCTCCAGCTCTCCTCGTGTCTCTGAGTCCTGACTCCATCAGAGCTCCAGCTCTCCTCGTGTCTCTGAGTCCTGACTCCATCAGAGCTCCAGCTCTCCTCGTGTCTCTGAGTCCTGACTCCATCAGAGCTCCAGCTCTCCTCGTGTCTCTGAGTCCTGACTCCATCAGAGCTCCAGCTCTCCTCGTGTCTCTGAGTCCTGACTCCATCAGAGGCTCCAGCTCTCCTCGTGTCTCTCTGAGTCCTGACTCCATCAGAGCTCCAGCTCTCCTCGTGTCTCTGAGTCCTGACTCCATCAGAGCTCCAGCTCTCCTCGTGTCTCTCTGAGTCCTGACTCCATCAGAGCTCCAGCTCTCCTCGTGTCTCTCTGAGTCCTGACTCCATCAGAGCTCCAGCTCTCCTCGTGTCTCTCTGAGTCCTGACTCCATCAGAGCTCCAGCTCTCCTCGTGTCTCTCTGAGTCCTGACTCCATCAGAGCTCCAGCTCTCCTCGTGTCTCTTTGAGTCCTGACTCCATCAGAGCTCCAGCTCTCCTCGTGTCTCTCTGAGTCCTGACTCCATCAAAGCTCCAGCTCTCCTCGTGTCTCTCTGAGTCCTGACTCCATCAGAGCTCCAGCTCTCCTCGTGTCTCTGAGTCCTGACTCCATCAGAGCTCCAGCTCTCCTCGTGTCTCTCTGAGTCCTGACTCCATCAGAGCTCCAGCTCTCCTCGTGTCTCTCTGAGTCCTGACTCCATCAGAGCTCCAGCTCTCCTCGTGTCTCTTTGAGTCCTGACTCCATCAGAGCTCTAGCTCTCCTCGTGTCTCTGAGTCCTGACTCCATCAGAGCTCCAGCTCTCCTCGTGTCTCTGAGTCCTGACTCCATCAGAGCTCCAGCTCTCCTCGTGTCTCTCTGAGTCCTGACTCCATCAGAGCTCCAGCTCTCCTCGTGTCTCTCTGAGTCCTGACTCCATCAGAGCTCCAGCTCTCCTCGTGTCTCTCTCTGAGTCCTGACTCTCCAATTGCTTCAGAAGTTTCCCCCACAATATACAAACAGATGAATCCTCTCTTTCCTCAGATCCAGAAAGGATTGGTGGTGTATGTTTGTTTCTTCCACGGAGCCACGGAGGATGTCACTCATGAGATGGGTGAGACGACTTTTTAACTTCACTGTGACTAATAATTATAATCTGGTTAATATTCCTCAGATTACAGATTACTTTACGGCCATCAGGTGAATGCAAACTGATATTAGGAAGTAGTCCAGTAAAGGATAACAAGTGTGTTCTTAAGTTTGTTGCATATATTCATGCACAATCCAGTGGTTCCCAACCTGGGGGGCGCCAAAGCTCGCAGGGGGTGCGCCAGGCCTCAGATGATTTGAGGCCAAATATCAAATTTAGACTTTAAAAAAAAAAAATGTTTTACATATAATTGTAACGCAATACATGATTGTCACTAAAAGCCTTGTCTCTACATCACAATAAAATATAAAAAATAATTGATGAATTAATTTTAAGTTAGTTGCTAATAAAGACGTAAAAACACAGAAATGTATAATTCTTTCTATAGAAATGTTTCTTCTGCCCGTAAAGTGTCTAAACCAGGCTTTTCTGGATAAGCTCATGTTTAAAACACAGTCATTGTCCACGCCGGTTTCAGTTGGATTATTTGTCAGTTGCTCCGATCAGATCGGTCTCCTCCATTTTGATTATTTACGACTTTTGAATCCACATAAACACATCGGCAAAATCCAGCTTACTTTGAGCGTGTGTTTTAAACAGTTTAATCCCTTTGTGAATTGTTTCCACTTCCGCCGTCCTTTCATTTCTTCATTCAGCGGGAATCCAAATGAATTCATCCTGAGTCCAATAACCATCAAAGTCACTCCTTTAGTGCTCCTTGGTTACGCTTTCATCCTCCTTTAACAAAATACTTCACATTCATCCAGTTTGTGTGTGTGGGGGGGGCGCAACTTCCAACAGGAGTCATGTGGGGGGGCTCTTTGAAAAAAAGGTTGGGAACCCCTGATTTAATAGATACTTGCATCCTTTCCCTTTTTTGTAACAAGTGTATTTATTATTTTAACCATATGCACAAGGATTACAGAGAATCACATGTTGGCAATGACAGTTTTATTTCCTCTTGTTCTGTCATCTCCTCCAAAGCCAGAAGTCTGATGACCACCACATTTTTCCGTAAAGACTCCGGACACTCGGTTTCCGTGCTGGATTTCCCCGGGAGCGTTTTGTTTATCCACCAGGACTCCCTGCTGGGGGAGGGTTTGCCCAAAAGGAGGAGGGAGAGCAGAGGGGGGGGGCAGCTCTTCTCCACCCTAATATCTAAATGCAGAGAGAAAATGGCCGCCTCGGAGAAATGTAGGAAAGCCGGAGTGAAAGTGGAGCACGGAGAATACGGAAAGAAACAGGAAGTCAGTCTGAAGTCTGCAGAACCAATGACTCTACTGATGGAGTTCTGAGGGGGTAGAAACAAACACTGTGTAAATAAAGGATTGAATCATAGACTGTACGTCTCGTGGCTTCCTTCCTTGTTCTTCTATCAAGCCACTAGACGCCTTAAACAGACATTTTTTTACTTGTTTTCTTTCCTCTATCTTTATTTGACGTCCACACGGCAGCGTCGCGTTGAAGCTTGCCGGCGGGCGTGTCTGAACCTCGACCAACAACCAATCACATGAATCTCCCGCCCCGGGCACTCAAGCACGCGGTTTGATTGGCTAGAGCTTGTACTGGCATATGATTTGATTGGCTGGTGCTTCCGTCGAAGCTTGAAAAGTTGAACCTTTCTCAACTTTCGAAGCGAGCAAAGGAACCACAATGCAGTACGGCAAAGCGTGTCGTCACCCCATTCAAAGTGAATGGGAAGCATCTCCGTTGAATCTTCAACGCACGCCGCCGTGTGGACGGGCCGTACAGTTGAAGAGTTGCTTGGCCTCCGATGGTTTAGAGCAGGGGGGTCAAACTCAAATACACAGTGGGCCAAAATAAAAAAAATGGGTACTAGTGGAGGGCCGGACTGGTTCAATGTTTATTGCAAAACTTATTGAAATGAACTTATTGCACATATTAAACCTGGAACTAACAAAGCTTAAATGATTGCCTATAAAAACAACATGAAACATTAAATAATCAGTTGCATTCATTTCTTATGGCTCTATCTGCAGCTTTTCCAGAGTCATTTCTTATGAGTACATTTTCCCACAGGCCAACAACAGCTTCAACAAAACTATTCCCCTCAAAGAACAAACCAAACATGCCCTGTTGTCCTGAGAGAGAAAGTGCAGAAGGAAGCATCCATTAAACTCAGTGTGCTGCTCTGTGATGCTAGTTCAGATACTTGGCATCTCATCTTGGGTGCAAGGTCATCAATGTTTGGGCTCAGGCTCTGAGCTGAGGAGACCCTCAGGATGGAGTGAAGGTGTGAGAGCAATATACCGGAGGGCCAGATCTAATAGCAATTCGAAATTATCCTACGGGCCGAAATTAAACCCACCACGGCCCTGATTTGGCCCCCGGGCCTCGAGTTTGACACATGTGCTTTAGATGATGTTATGCGATGCGTTTGCTCAAAATAAAATAACAAACTTTTACACATGCAACAAAGAAAATAGGTCTTTACAATATTAAAAACAAATAACTTAAGTATTCTTTCTTTCTTGATAAGGCTTTTATAACTTAATAACTTAAAGGGTAATTGGACGGCGGTTAAAAACTGTTCCCCGACAGCGTCTTTCTGACAGTTTTCCCATCTCTGTCACTTTAGAGGAGGCGCCGTGGGAATTGTAGTCTTTTATAGTGCGTTGACTACAGACGTCACAATTAGGTGGCCTTTCTTATGAAACAAAATACTGGCTCTAACAATCTGTATAAAGCTACACACCTTTTGGTACCAGCGTCCTTGTCTTGTGTTTATCATGAAATACAATACAATATTCCACTGAGCTCTTTGAAGTCCACGAAGTCCAAACTTTTGCAGCTGAAAATTGTGTTTCATCCAGTGCAGATTTAGAATTCTCATCCATGACCGCCTTTTAAAAATACTCATGTTAACAGCCTTTGTTCTCATTAATGCCTCCAAGATATGGACAGAAACACTGAGGCCGTTCTTTCTTTGGATATTGTTGTTATTGTGTCAAGAAATATCCTGCATACTCTCATTGTTTAGAATCCATCATGTGTTTATACTGTAGGCTATAGTTAGATGTTAAATCAGGAGAGACTTCAAATTTGTTTGGTGCGATAAACACATGTATTGCCGTCTATACAAGAGCAGATTTGAACGTTTCCCAGATGCGCTGTGATTGGCTCGTGGGAGATGAGACGCATCTGATTGGTTTAGCTGGGGGTGTGACGCGCCGCTTCATTAAATAATCATTATTTTTAAATGTGGACGTTTCTTTCACTGATGATAACATTAGTTTTATGTTTTAGGAGCTGCAAGACCTCTAAGAATTTATAAATCATTTGAACTTTCGTCAAACATAATTGTACATCACACACAAATACAATCATGTTATTGATCCCACGACCAATCATCTGAGCCGGCTAAAGTAACTGGATGGCCTACCTGCCTGTCAGCCTTCCATCTGTGCACACACTCATCTCGTGCCCTCATTGGTCATGTGCGTGTTCGTGTGTTGGAGGAGGGGCTCTGTGAGGAAGTGGCACATTTGTTCCGGCTGTGTATTTTCAACATTTTCAAATGTTAGCGCACTCCAGCCGGTTTCTCCAAAATGACCTACCCCCACCAACATAACATTACTTTAGTTTTATACATCATTGTGTGTTTATTCTGGCATTACATTAGTTTATATTCGTAGCATGAACATTTAGTTAACACTAGGTCTGCTTATTTAATACATGCGTTTTCCTTATATATAGGTAAGAAGTATATTAAAATAATGTTTTTTTTTTTTACATTTTGCTTTAGTTAATGGTTTAAATATTTAAACTGATTCTCTAAATGTTTTGTTTTACTTGAGGTTAAGGTGGAAGTGCTGTGTTACAACTTAAAAAGGGTCTGATTGGTGTTACGGTACGTCCACACCGGTCCACACTGCAGACGCTTCCCCTTCACTTTGAATGGGGTGACGTCACGCTTTGCCGAACTGCATTGTGGTTCCGTCTCGTCGCTTTGCCGCCAGCCAATCAAATCATATGCCAGTACAAGCGCTAGCCAATCAAACCGCGTGCTTGTGTGTGGACGGGGGATTCATGTGATTGGTTGTTGGTCGCGCTTCAGACACGCCTACTGGCAACTGCAAGCTTCAACCATCGAGGCTTCAACGCGACGCTGACGTACCGTTAGTCTCTTTCATTACAAACGTCTACATTATTATAAATAAATTCTACGGGGAGGAAAAAGAGAAATGAAAGAAGGACAAACAAAACAAATGCCAAATGAAATTCAGGATCATTTTATTATCAATAAACAACCCAGTCTCACGGCATTTCGTGTTCACCAACACGATTTCCCCCTTTTTTTCGTGTTGCACAGCACGATTTTAAAAGCAATGTATTTCTACTGGTAATGTGTTTCGTGCCAGCACGTCTTTTTCTCCGGTCGGGTCGAGGAAGACCGGAAGCTGTGTGGTTCATAAAAACATGTTCTTACTCAATATCAAGCCACAATTATTGCTTTTATTTTAAATCGTATAATTTCGGACTTTTGTTTCCGTCTGTGAGGAAAATAAATGGCTCGGAGCCTCAGGATACTGACATCTGTATTTTATTTTCACAGATCTGTAATATGTAATGCAGCCGAACCGTGTATTACAATGCCGTTATGTGATGACCTTCAAAGAGAAAAGCAAGAACACTCGGAATAAAGTATTATTTTATTCTTTTAAAATGTTTTCTGGATTTCATAATATAAACACCAAATCCCAGCATGCATTGCGGCTATAACATCCAATCAGTGAGCTTAAACCATAGCTGAGGATCTTGGGTAATCGCTCGAAATGCCTACGTCTGTTTCCGGTTATTTTTATTTTGAAATTCAGTTCCTGACGGACGCTAAAGAAGCCCGAGATTATGGAATTAAACCAATAAATAAAAACAAGGATAATTGTGTGTTATTGGTGAGTAAATAACAGTGTGTTATTTTGAAAAGAATAACAAATTAGAAGGAAAAAAAGATTTAAAAAATACAGATGTCAGTATCCTGAGGCTCTGAGCCATTTATTTTCCTCACAGACGGAAACAAAAGTCCGAAATTATACGATTTCAAATAAAAGCAATAATTGAGGCTTGATATTGAGAAAGAACATGTTTTTATGAACCACACAGCTTCCGGTCTTCCTCGACCCGACCGGAGAGAAAGACGTGCTGCAGGCACGAAACACATTACCCGTAGAAATACATTGCTTTTGAAATCGTGCTGTGCAACACGACAAAAAGGGGGAAATCGTGTTGAACACGAAATGCCGTGAGACTGGGTTGGAATAAATAAAATAAATCAGCAAACAGACGATAATCCAGCTTCACTTTCTGAACGGGAGGACCATGAAAACATGAAAACATGAAAGAAGTTTTCCAGCTAAGCTTATTTTGCATAACTGCTGCTAACCTCAATCAATCAATAACAAAGCAACTGCTAAATCAACTATGGACAATAACAGATATTACACCAATGAAAAAAACCATCCGTGCGGGCTCATTTAAGAAAGTGCGGAAAGTACTTTTCAGATTGACACTGAAATAAAGGGAAAGACAGGGATTTGTATAATTGTAAAAAACAAAACACTTCCTTTTGAGCTACTGCTCTCTTGTGATTGGTCAACCACTTAAAGATGTCCCGCCCCTTAACCTATCATGTGTCAGAGCGCTAGCCAATAGGAGCGCGAGTATTACATTGTGATGTCATATGTTCAGGAACTTTGGGATTTGAGCCTTTGCAGACCATTAACATGCACACAAATATATATAACTCACTACAGGAGAGGGAACAAAGTATGATAGGGACTCTTTAAACGTATGTTTGAAGTACAAATGCAGCAAATAAGGACGTTTATTTAAAAAAAAAAAAAAAAATCCACAGTCTTCTTTCTTCTCAGAGAGGAAACCCCCCCCCCCCCCCCTCAGTCTCCCTCCCACACACAGTCACACTCCCTCAGAGGGTTCCTCCGCCTCATGGTGGTGATGACGGTGATGCGGTTCTCCGACAGCTCTCTCAGCTGGTTGATGTGCTCCTGGACGCAGGGGCTGGGCCAGGGGTGTCCGTTCAGATAGTCCCTCAGGATGAAGGACCTCTCCACCAGGAGCTCCAGCCGCACCAGGTGCCGCAGGCGATGGAGGCTCAGGAGGTCTTTCTCAGGCTCTCTGCGGAAAAACCTGAGAAACAGAGAGAGGACGGGCGAGTTTTTTTAATGCATTGCAATTTTGAGATTTTGAGAACAAATACATAATTTTTAGAAAGAAAAAATGCAGATTTTTTAGATTGAGAAAGTCAGATTTTTTTTGATTTTCAGAAAGAAAAAAACAACATTTTGAGAAAAAGTCAGTATTTTGTACATGACTGGATGTATGATGTACTCCTCCATCTTGTGACTGTAACTCCCTCTCTTGTATATCAATAATAATAATAATAATAGCTTGGATTTATATAGCGCCTTTCATGAGACCCAAGGTCGCTTTACAAGGAAGAACAGGGCAAAACAAACATAACAAACAAAAGGCAGTCAGACAAAACAACAAATAGATTAGGGGCCAAAGGCCTCGTGAACAGATGGGACTTGAGGGCCCTTTTGAAGGCGTCAAGCGTGGGGATGTTGCGGATCTCCGCAGGGAGAGCATTCCAGAGGGTGCGGGCTGCCACGCTGAAGGCTCTGTCCCCGAAGGGTCGCAGTTTAGTTTAGTTTATTTATAGTGTCGTGGTCCCCATCGATGAACTGTCACAAAAACAGTAAATGGTGCAGCTTTAGCCGACATGGCTAATTTCCAGCTGTTGTCCCCGGCCAGATGGTAATAGACACCCTTAAAATTACAATATATCAACAGCATTAGTTATAAGAAAATATATAAAAATAAAAAGAAGGAAAGACAAGTAGATACCGGTGTGAGGATAAACAACACACGTTACTATATACAGTACATGTCACATAGAGCACATCACAATCACAGCACAGAAACGAGGGTCAACATCCATGATCACAACATGTAACACAACATGTAACACAACATGTATCACAACATGTAACACAACATGTACCACTCACACCATACTCAACACAGACTAGTGTGTGCAGGTGTAGTTCTCAGTGAACCATGTTTTTAAGTGAGCTGTGAAGGTGGGATGTGTATGTATGTCTTTGATTTGAGTGGGTAGAGAGTTCCAGTTTTGAATTGCTGTGACCGAGAATGATGACTGACCAAAAGTACTCTTCCTGAATGGGACTGATAGGTCGCCACGTGTGCAGCTTCTAGTGGTCCGTCTGGTGTTGTTACGTTGAGTAACCAATGAGCTAAGAGGGGGAGGGGCTGTATTGTGCAGGATTTTGTAAACCAGAACGATGTTCCTATACTTTATTAAATCTTCCCAACTCAGGATGTTATGCTTGTTGAGGATGGTACAGTGATGGGAGCGGTTAGGTTTCTGGTCCAGTACTTTGAGGGCTTGTTTGTACAGGGTTGCTAGTGGCTTCAGTGTGGAGCTGTTAGTTTGCCCCCAGCTTGTGAGACAGTATGTTAGATGTGATGTGATCATGGCATTCATGTATAATTTGGCAGAATTCAATGTCATTGTGTTTCTTATGTATTTAAAATTTGCTAGGCTAAACTTGACTCTTTGGGTCACTTTTTTGACTTGTGTTTTGAATGTTAAATTAGAGTCAATAATGATTCCAAGGTACTTAACCTGAGGCACAATGCTAATATGTTCACCTGAGATGCTTATATTTGACACAATGTTGCATTTTCTTTTTGTGAAAAACATTCCAACTGTTTTGTTGACATTAAGCTGAAGACAGGAGCGGTGTAGCCAGCTAGTGATCAGCACTAAAGCTGAGGTCAGTTTATCAGCAGCCTTTTGCTTTGTGTTGGCATGCACATATACCACAGTGTCATCGGCATATAGCTGTGTTTCCACATCAGGACAGACAGATGGCAGGTCATTAATATATAGGGAAAAAAGAAGTGGACCAAGTATTGAACCTTGTGGTACTCCGGTGCTTAAGTCTAGAGCTGAAGAGAGTCGATTATTGACGATAACATGCTGACGCCTACCAGTGAGGTATGATTCAATCCAACTGAGTGTTAATGGAGAGCAGTTCAAAGCCGACAGTTTGGACAGAAGGACCTTATGGTTGACTGTATCAAAGGCTTTGCGTAAATCCAGAAATACTGCACCAACAACACCTCCTTTGTCAACCATTGCTTTGACCTTTTCTATAAAAAAGCAGTTTGCTGTTTCGGTTGAATAATTTGCCCTGAAGCCAAACTGCATGGGATGAAGTTGAAATGGACTGTTGTTTAAGAAGGAGACAAGCTGTTCTGACACCCACTTCTCAGCCACCTTGGATACTACAGGTAAGATGCTAATTGGGCGGTAGTTGTTGATGTTCAGAGGGTCACCTGACTTGAAAATGGGGGTTACAATTGCAGTCTTCCATGCACTTGGGAATGTCCCATGTAAAACAGATGAATTGATGATTTGGGTAAGAGGGCAGACTAAGTAATCTGGCAGTGATTTAAGCATTGTAGAATCCATAGCGTATGTGTCCTTAGCTGTCGAAGTTTTAAGAGAATTAATAATTGCTTTGGTTTTTAATTCCGATATGGGTTGAATGCAAAAGGACATCTTACTTTCGTCGACTTTGATAATATGTTCTGCTCTCAAAGGGAAGTTCTGTGCAATCTCATCTACAGAGTTGATCAAATATGTATTAAAAGCTATGGCAAGTTGTTCTGGGTCTTGCACTAGGTTACCATTCTCTTTTAGTTCTAGCTGCTTTTTTGGCCTGTGCTTGATTCCCAGTAAGGTTTTAATCTGTTCCCAAATTATTTTAGTGTTACCTTTTGCCTCATTAATTATTGTTATGAAGAAGTTGGCTTTGGCCTTTCTGATTGTTTGAGTTACTTTGTTACGTAATGAAGTAAACCTATGCCTGTCAGTAGTTAATTTAGTTTTCAGTGCAAAGTCTCTTTCCTTCATCAAGTTCAATATGTCCGTATTGAACCAAGGAAGTGCATTTTTCCACTTTTCATTTTTCTGGAGAACATCTGCACTAAATCATGTAGCTTGGTCGCAAACATTTGGCTGTCTGTTTCTACACTGCTCCCAGTTAGCATACTTTCCCAGTCAGTCTGTTGCACAGCTTGCTCAAAGTTTGCAAATTCATTTTTTGGTATTCTTAATTGTTCCAGAGGTTTGTAAGAGTGGTGGAACCATTTGTGAGTTTTCTGGATATTAATATTAAGTTGTGGTCAGATAGTCCAGTGATGAAATTAAATGTTTTATCCACTCTCAGGTTTATTACTTAATATTAAGTCTATTTGTGAGGATGAGGTTATTCTGGTTGGTCCTTCTGTCATTTGTGTTAAGTCTAAACTATCTGTGATTTGCTTAAGGGCTTTCCTACTTGTCTTGTCAAACCAGTTACAATTCAGGTCACCAAGCAGTATTACTTCTGTTTTGAAATCACATGCTTTAAGAAGTTTTTTGAATGTGGTGTAGAAGTCATTATTTGAAGATGGTGGGCGATAAACAACAATGAGCACAAATGACATTTCAGGGGACAGCATTATTTTTAATCCAAGACATTCCAAGTCATGGTTAAAAGGCCAGCATATTTGATGACAGTTGAGATGGTCTTTGACATAAATCATGACCCCACCCCCTCTTCCGTAAGATCGATCTTGTCTAAAGCTTTGATAGCCTGGCACATGCAATGCAGCGGATGGAGTGTTGGTATGAAGCCATGTTTCTGATAGGCAGAGAAAATCTAAATTGGAATCATGAAGAAGATGATAAACTTGATCAGCTTTAGGTTTGAGGCTACGGATGTTCAAATGTCCTCCAAGGATGCCCTTCGGTTTATGTTGTTGATCCCAGATCACTAAAGAGTGATTAACAGTTTTAAATAAATTGAATTTGCGGTGTTTTTTGAAAACAGGATTTATGGTCCTGTTGCTTTTGTAAGCATGTTTTTGTTTGTCGAACGGACTGCCGCGCTGAGTTTGCACCTGAAGGCAACATCCAACTTCCGGGTTTGCTGGACAGCACAAGCCGGTCAAGTTAGAAATGCCATACGGGTCAGAGGACACCTCCTCCATGGCCATCGGTGTATCCTCGACGCTGTGCCCGAACGCAGCAAGCCGGTCCCGGTCCCTGCCGCTCCCCTCGTCCACAGCCACGGCCCCCGGCGTCCCAGATCTCCGCTCCCCCGCACCGGCAGCTCCACTTCCCAGTCGACACAGCCCAGCCAGTCCGTCTCCGGCACCCGGACCACAAACGCAAGGCATCACACCAGGTTGGTGTATGTATTCAATCACTGTGCTTTCTCTGTGAGTGTCACGTACCTGAGAGACAGGGTTGTTGCTCTTCGTGACTTCACGGTTGATGTTTCGAGTTGTGGGGCCTGGGCACTGATGTACGTCTCCAGATAGCAACAGGTAGAGTGTGATGATGATACGGCAGCTACTTTGACGTTTGTCTCGGACTTCATTATTTCCAGTGTTTGTTGCAGTGTTTGTTGCAGTGTTTCCTACGGAAGGTGTGAGTGTAGCCTTTACGTGGTTGTCATTTAAACATAATTAATATGTTTCTAAGGCTAATAATAGTTTGTTGTTGCATAATTGAAATGTGTCCCGGAACAATAGTCTGAGAGTACCAAGCGCCACGACAGCGAGACACTTTATAGCTCCATTAGAAGTTTAAGTTCTGGTTAAAGTTTATAAAAAAACACGAATACTTCCCTCTTTCCCTCAACAAGTTTGCACTATAATTCCCTCGAAGACACGGGTGAATTAGAGACGAATAACCCCGTTAAGAGAGAGCCCAAACAATCCCAGTCCTAAGTGTTTACCTATTGTTAGGAGAATAATCTACATTCTGCATGAGCAGACACAACAAGCAAAGCACTAGAACTCCTGTCCCTATCTGAGAAAAGAGAGACACGTAACCGATATGATGGACTGCCAGATGTCCCTGCAGAACATCCTGTGCCAACAGGCAGGAATAAGGAGAGACGTGTATTCAACGGGGACAATGCACACTAATAAACCCTGCTGTAAATGCACCAGAGTTGGCCAAGAAGCACATTTGATTTCCTCTGTAGTCTCTAGACTAGATGTTTTCAAATCACCCTAAGAACGAATGATGTCCTCACTGGTCAGATCGTTCCAGTGGTAAAAGCTGAATCTTGTTTTTCTCACCGTATCCTGAGTGTTTTGAGCTGAGGGAACAGCATGGGGATCCGTCTGCAGAGACTCCCGCTGGACCTGTTCTGCTCGATGTCCAGATGCTCCAGAGCCGGGACTTTGGGAGCGATGGAGTCCATGTCCTTCAGAGTTATAGCCACTCTGAGCGTGAGGCGGGACACACTGGAGGGGATGGTGGTGGTGTAGGCGGCCAGAGAGTTTCCCCCTGAGAGGAGAGAGAACACAGAGGAAGAGACACGTTAAACATCTGGCCAGAGAGGGCAAAAGTACACACATCCTTTACTCCAGTAGAAGTACAGATACTCGTGTTTAAAAATACTCTGGTGAAAGTAGAAGTACTGACTAAACTTCTTTCCTCAAGTCAAAGTAAAGAGGCTTTGAAGTGTACTTCAGTAAAAAGTACCCATAACTAGCAGCTGTTTTAAAGAGTACCTGACCTCCCTTTATATCAATAGAACAATAATGTCATTGTTAGCTAATGAATGTTTCCATGCTGAACAACGGCAATGACAACGTTTCCATTGGTCCCTCTTCTTTAGAGAAGACCAGGAAATGATGGATACACGGATCGTGTTCAAATCAATAGGCACGCAATGACTCTAAAGAATAATGATCACGCCACCAAACACACATTCAGACTAAAGGAACCAGCTGTTTGGAAAATGAGAGAAGTAGAAAGTTCAGGTATTTGGGTTCAACATGTAAGAAGTAGAAAGTACAGGTATTTGTGTTCAACATGTAAGAAGTAGAAAGTACAGGTATTTGTGTTCAACATGTAAGAAGTAGAAAGTACAGGTATTTGGGTTCAACATGTAAGAAGTAGAAAGTACAGGTATTTGGGTTCAACATGTAAGAAGTAGAAAGTACAGGTATTTGGGTTCAACATGTAAGAAGTAGAAAGTACAGGTATTTGGGTTCAACATGTAAGAAGTAGAAAGTACAGGTATTTGGGTTCAACATGTAAGAAGTAGAAAGTACAGGTATTTGAGTTCAACATGTAAGAAGTAGAAAGTACAGGTATTTGGGTTCAACATGTAAGAAGTAGAAAGTACAGGTATTTGAGTTCAACATGTAAGAAGTAGAAAGTACAGGTATTTGGGTTCAACATGTAAGAAGTAGAAAGTACAGGTATTTGTGTTCAACATGTAAGAAGTAGAAAGTACAGGTATTTGAGTTCAACATGTAAGAAGTAGAAAGTACAGGTATTTGGGTTCAACATGTAAGAAGTAGAAAGTACAGGTATTTGAGTTCAACATGTAAGAAGTAGAAAGTACAGGTATTTGGGTTCAACATGTAAGAAGTAGAAAGTACAGGTATTTGGGTTCAACATGTAAGAAGTAGAAAGTACAGGTATTTGGGTTCAACATGTGAGAAGTAGAAAGTACAGGTATTTGGGTTCAACATGTAAGAAGTAGAAAGTACAGGTATTTGAGTTCAACATGTGAGAAGTAGAAAGTACAGGTATTTGGGTTCAATATGTAAGAAGTAGAAAGTACAGGTATTTGGGTTCAACATGTAAGAAGTAGAAAGTACAGGTATTTGGGTTCAACATGTAAGAAGTAGAAAGTACAGGTATTTGGGTTCAACATGTAAGAAGTAGAAAGTACAGGTATTTGGGTTCAACATGTAAGAAGTAGAAAGTACAGGTATTTGAGTTCAACATGTAAGAAGTAGAAAGTACAGGTATTTGAGTTCAACATGTGAGAAGTAGAAAGTACAGGTATTTGGGTTCAACATGTAAGAAGTAGAAAGTACAGGTATTTGGGTTCAACATGTAAGAAGTAGAAAGTACAGGTATTTGAGTTCAACATGTAAGAAGTAGAAAGTACAGGTATTTGTGTTCAACATGTAAGAAGTAGAAAGTACAGGTATTTGGGTTCAACATGTAAGAAGTAGAAAGTACAGGTATTTGTGTTCAACATGTAAGAAGTAGAAAGTACAGGTATTTGGGTTCAACATGTTAGAAGTAGAAAGTACAGGTATTTGGGTTCAACATGTAAGAAGTAGAAAGTTCAGGTATTTGGGTTCAACATGTTAGAAGTAGAAAGTACAGGTATTTGGGTTCAACATGTAAGAAGTAGAAAGTACAGGTATTTGGGTTCAACATGTAAGAAGTAGAAAGTACAGGTATTTGGGTTCAACATGTAAGAAGTAGAAAGTACAGGTATTTGGGTTCAACATGTGAGAAGTAGAAAGTAAAAAGTGGTCAGAAAAATAAGTAGTGGAGTAAAGTACTGATACCAGAAACATTTACTCAAGTACAGTAACAAAGTATTTGTACTCCACTACTTCCCGTTCTTGAGGAAATAACCAAACCTCTCTCAGAACCATGTGATCTGTGCTCACCGACGATGCAGAGGGTCTCCAGCTGCTGCAGGGGCTTCAGCCAGGAGGCCAGGCGGCACTCGATGCCCTCTCTGATGTATCTGTACCGAACAGTGAGAGAGCGCAGAGACGAGAAGCTCTGCAGGGCGTTCTCTGGCAGGATGCATTCTGGGTAATCCACCAGCTCCAGACTGGTGAGCGCCGGACCTCCGTACCTGGGAACACCTTTGCAGGAAGAGAGGGGGTTTGAGAGCTTTGAGAACACTTTCATGATCAATCATTAGAAAACATATCATATATATTATTCTGAAATGGACCAATCTGCACAACGACTACTTTTACTGTCTTTCACTATATTTTGATGAGAATACTTTTCTACTTTCACTTGAGGAACATTTTGAATGCTGGACTTTTACTGTGACAGAGTATTCCTACACTCTGGTACTTCTACTTTTACTCAAGTACAAGATGTGAGTACTTCTACTTTTACTCAAGAACAACACCTGAGTACTTCTACTTTTACTAAGTACAAGATTTGAGTACTTCTACTTTTACTCAAGAACAACACCTGAGTACTTCTATTTTTACTCAAGTACAAGATATGAGTACTTCTACTTTTACTCAAGAACAAGATCTGAGTACTTCTACTTTTACTCAAGAACAAGATCTGAGTACTTCTACTTTTACTCAAGTCCAAGATCTGAGTACTTCTACTTTTACTCAAGAACAAGATCTGAGTACTTCTACTTTTACTCAAGTACAAGACCTGAGTACTTCTACTTTTACTCAAGTACAGGATCTGAGTACTTCTACTTTTACTGAAGTACAAGATCTGAGTACTTCTACTTTTACTCAAGTACAAGACCTGAGTACTTCTATTTTTACTCAAGTACAAGATCTGAGTACTTCTACTTTTACTCAAGTACAAGATCTGAGTACTTCTACTTTTACTCAAGTACAAGACCTGAGTACTTCTATTTTTACTCAAGTACAATATCTGAGTACTTCTACTTTTACTCAAGTCCAAGATCTGAGTACTTCTACTTTTACTCAAGAACAAGATCTGAGTACTTCTACTTTTACTCAAGTACTAGATCTGAGTACTTCTACTTTTACTCAAGTACAGGATCTGAGTACTTCTACTTTTACTGAAGTACAAGATCTGAGTACTTCTACTTTTACTCAAGTACAAGACCTGAGTACTTCTATTTTTACTGAAGTACAAGATCTGAGTACTTCTACTTTTACTCAAGTACAGGATCTGAGTACTTCTACTTTTACTCAAGTACAAGACCTGAGTACTTCTACTTTTACTCAAGTACAAGATCTGAGTAATAGTGACCTTCTGTCTCACCTGGGCTCTCTGGTTCTGATGGACTCAGGTAATAATGACCTTCTGTCTCACCTGGGCTCTCTGGGTCTGATGGACTCAGGTAATAAGTGACCTTCTGTCTCACCTGGGCTCTCTGGGTCTGATGGACTCAGGTAATAATGACCTTCTGTCTCACCTGGGCTCTCTGGGTCTGATGGACTCAGGTAATAATGACCTTCTGTCTCACCTGGGCTCTCTGGGTCTGATGGACTCAGGTAATAATGACCTTCTGTCTCACCTGGGCTCTCTGGGTCTGATGGACTCAGGTAATAATGACCTTCTGTCTCACCTGGGCTCTCTGGGTCTGATGGACTCAGGTAATAATGACCTTCTGTCTCACCTGGGCTCTCTGGGTCTGATGGACTCAGGTAATAATGACCTTCTGTCTCACCTGGGCTCTCTGGGTCTGATGGACTCAGGTAATAATGACCTTCTGTCTCACCTGGGCTCTCTGGGTCTGATGGACTCAGGTAATAATGACCTTCTGTCTCACCTGGGCTCTCTGGGTCTGATGGACTCAGGTAATAATGACCTTCTGTCTCACCTGGGCTCTCTGGGTCTGATGGACTCAGGTAATAATGACCTTCTGTCTCACCTGGGCTCTCTGGGTCTGATGGACTCAGGTAATAATGACCTTCTGTCTCACCTGGGCTCTCTGGGTCTGATGGACTCAGGTAATAATGACCTTCTGTCTCACCTGGGCTCTCTGGGTCTGATGGACTCAGGTAGTCGTCAGGTAGAGGTGCAGGTGGTTCCCCTCTCATCCCCCAGGACAGGTGCTTCAGTTTCTTCAGGCTCAGCAGGAGGTTGTGGAAGACCTCGCAGGGCACGGGCCTCACGGTGTCCAGCCCGTAGCCCTCCCCCTGCTGGTGGAACAGCAGGTACTGCAGGTTCACCAGGTGAGACACGGCCTGGATGAAGTGCGCGCAGCAGGGCAGCCTCACGTTGCACACGCTCAGGTGAGTCAGGCGCTCCTGGAGCTTAGAGGTGAGACTGGTACCCCAGCATGGGCTCCTCCCAGGTGCCGTTCCTCACCCCGATGTCCTTTAGTGTGGAGAGAAATCACTGGTTAAGCACAAAAGTGAGGAAACATTTAACATAACAGCACAATCACTGAGAGAAAACGTGCTCAAAGACCCTTTAGTGTGCATTAAATTGTGTACTTTTACTCCACGGTATTTAATACCTTTAATTACTTTAAAGATTTGGATTAATGACTTTCACTGTCGCTACTTTAACTATATTTTGATGATAATACTTTTCTACTTTTACTTGAGTAACATTTTGAATGCAGGACTTTTACTGTAACAGAGTATTCCTACACTTTGGTACTTCTACTTTTACTCAAGTACAAGAACTGAGTACTTCTACTTTTACTCAAGTACAAGATCTGAGTACTTCTACTTTTACAGAAATACAAGATCTGAGTACTTCTACTTTTACACAAATACAAGAACTGAGTACTTCTACTTCTACTCAAGTACAAGATCTGAGTACTTCTACTTTTACACAAATACAAGATCTGAGTACTTCTACTTTTACACAAATACAAGATCTGAGTACTTCTACAAGATGTGAGTACTACTACTTTTACTCAAGTACAAGACCTTAGTACTTCTACAAGATGTGAGTACTACTACTTTTACTCAAGTACAATACCTTAGTACTTCTACTTTTAATCAAGTACAAGATCTGAGTACTTCTACTTTTACTCAAGTACAAGATCTGAGTACTTCTACTTTTACACAAATACAAGAACTGAGTACTTCTACTTTTACTCAAGTACAAGACCTTAGTACTTCTACAAGATGTGAGTACTACTACTTTTACTCAAGTACAAGATCTGAGTACTTCTACTTTTACACAAATACAAGATCTGAGTACTTCTACAAGATGCGAGTACTACTACTTTTACTCAAATACAAGATCTGAGTACTTCTACTTTTACTCAAGTACAATATCTGAGTACTTCTGCTTTTACTCAAGTACAAGATCTGAGTACTTCTGCTTTTACTCAAGTACAAGACCTGAGTACTTCTACAAGATGTGAGTACTACTACTTTTACTCAAGTACAAGACCGGAGTTATTCTTCTTGTAATCCAGTATCCAATCCAATCCTGTGTACTTTTATTCAAATACAATATCTGTGTTTTCTCTAATGACCCTGATATAATAAATACACACATTAACACTACGTTTACCCCACCTTCAGCCCGGGAAAGTGCGCCAGATTCTCCATGTATTTCCCTTTGTATTTCCTCCCTCCGTCCACGAACACCACCGCGCTGAGCGTCGGGAGGAATTTAACGAGGCGACGCCACTCTTTACGCCGCAAATGACGCACCGCAACCCGGGTAAGTTTTCGGTGTCGCAGCATGTCCCAGAAACCGTAGGTGTATCGTCTCAGGTCGCACAGCATCACGGTGTGATTCCTCCACAAAGACGGCTGATCGATGAGCACCTTCAGCTGTCTGCACCCGAAGCGCACCGTGTGTTTCTCCTCGGTGCTCAGGAAGCTCAAGATGTACACCCAGACTTCCGGAGGCAGCTGCGGGAGATCCTCCATCGTGAGGCGGGTGGAGGGTGGAGATAGAGCCGCTGAATCTCTCTGGAGGACTGCATGCATGAACCAACGTGCGATTTTATTGTTGACACTCCGCCCTGACTCCGTCCCGATTTGAAGTAGTCGCAGTGTGGTGACGTCGATTGTTGTTATCCTAGAGCAGGGGTGTCCAAACTCCGGCCCGGGGGCCAAATGCGGCCCGCGGACCATTTTGAATCAGCCCTCAGCAAATTCAAAAAGTAAAATGAAATATGGCCCACAGATTAAACTTGTGCTTGTCTTATACTGTACTTCTTAAATATAAATGTAAAAATATACTACACAGTAGTATTCATGTGTTAATGAGACCACTTGAAACATTATTCTAACATATCTTAGTTGACAAGAAAAAAGCCCAATGTCTTATTTACATAACAAGCTTGAAATATACCATTCATATTTCCTCTTATTATAATCAATCTGAGGTTTCTGTTTTAAGGGATGAGCTGCTAACACTCACAAGCATCGTCTACTTACATTTCATTGATTTTGCTAACTTATAACTGAACTTATGAGGCGAAAAACCTCTAGTGAGCGACCCAGCCCTTCGTATATATTTTTCTGTATGTGCCCCTCGGTGAAAACAGTTTGGACACTCTTAGTCCTAGAGCAGTGACCACCAACTGGCGGCCCGCGGGCCACATCCGGCCCGCCAGACATTCTCATCCGGCCCGCACGACGGGGGTGACTGTGGCGTTGGCGGAGTGGTTACTGCGTTCGCCCCTCACCCATTTTTTTTTTACAACGTCTCGTGAGTAAGGTGCAGTACCGGAGTCCAACAGAGAGGCAGCAGCTGCGGGACAGTAGACTGCGTACTGCGAAACCTTCCTTGAAGAAGGAGAAGTGATCCTTCGTTGTGAAGAGTCTGCTTTGTGCGCTCCGCACCACAGAAGCAGCCCCGCTGCGACAGAGTCCAACAGAGAGGCAGGAGCTGCGGGACAGTAGCCTAGAAGCAGGGTTGGGTTGTAACGGAATATATGAAACGGCTAACTGTATTCAGCTGGCGTTACATTTGAAAAACGAGTAATCTGATTACAGTTACTTTCGTAAACCTGAAGTGAATACATTTTGGAATACTTATTGGAATTATTGGTGGAAAAGTTTCCTCACAAAATGTAATATTCATTACCGGCAGAACTGTGTGCACACTGCACGGCGCTGCAGCGTGTCTGTGAGCGAGAGAGAGATGCAGCGTGTCTGTGAGCGAGAGAGAGATGCAGCATGTCTGTGAGCGAGAGAGAGATGCAGCGTGTCTGTGAGCGAGAGAGAGATGCAGAGTGTCTGTGAGCGAGAGAGAGATGCAGCGTGTCTGTGAGCGAGAGAGAGATGCAGAGTGTCTGTGAGCGAGAGAGAGATGCAGCGTGTCTGTGAGCGAGAGAGAGATGCAGAGTGTCTGTGAGCGAGAGAGAGATGCAGCGTGTCTGTGAGCGAGAGAGAGATGCAGCGTGTCTGTGAGCGAGAGAGAGATGCAGCGTGTCTGTGAGCGAGAGAGAGATGCAGCGTGTCTGTGAGCGAGAGAGAGATGCAGAGTGTCTGTGAGCGAGAGAGAGATGCAGCGTGTCTGTGCGAGAGAGAGATGCAGCGTGTCTGTGAGAGAGAGATAGATGCAGCGTGTCTGTGAGCGAGAGAGAGATGCAGCGTGTCTGTGAGCGAGAGAGAGATGCAGAGTGTCTGTGAGCGAGAGAGAGATGCAGCGTGTCTGTGAGCGAGAGAGAGATGCAGCGTGTCTGTGAGCGAGAGAGAGATGCAGCGTGTCTGTGAGCGAGAGAGAGATGCAGAGTGTCTGTGAGCGAGAGAGAGATGCAGCGTGTCTGTGAGAGAGAGATGCAGCGTGTCTGTGAGCGAGAGAGAGATGCAGCGTGTCTGTGAGCGAGAGAGAGATGCAGAGTGTCTGTGAGGGAGAGAGAGATGCAGCGTGTCTGTGAGGGAGAGAGAGATGCAGCGTGTCTGTGAACGAGAGAGAGAGATGCAGCGTGTCTGTGAGCGAGAGAGAGATGCAGCGTGTCTGTGAGGGAGAGAGAGATGCAGCGTGTCTGTGAGGGAGAGAGAGATGCAGCGTGTCTGTGAACGAGAGAGAGAGATGCAGCGTGTCTGTGAGGGAGAGAGAGATGCAGCGTGTCTGTGAGGGAGAGAGAGATGCAGCGTGTCTGTGAGCGAGAGAGAGATGCAGCGTGTCTGTGAGCGAGAGAGAGATGCAGCGTGTCTGTGAGAGAGAGAGAGATGCAGCGTGTCTGTGAGAGAGAGAGAGATGCAGCGTGTCTGTGAGCGAGAGAGAGATGCAGCGTGTCTGTGAGGGAGAGAGAGATGCAGCGTGTCTGTGAACGAGAGAGAGAGATGCAGCGTGTCTGTGAGGGAGAAAGAGATGCAGCGTGTCTGTGAGCGAGAGAGAGATGCAGCGTGTCTGTGAGAGAGAGAGAGATGCAGCGTGTCTGTGAGCGAGAAAGAGATGCAGCGTGTCTGTGAGAGAGAGAGAGATGCAGCGTGTCTGTGAGCGAGAGAGAGATGCAGCGTGTCTGTGAGCGAGAGAGAGATGCAGCGTGTCTGTGAGCGAGAGAGAGATGCAGCTTGTCTGTGAGCGAGAGAGAGATGCAGCGTGTCTGTGAGCGAGAGAGAGATGCAGCGTGTCTGTGAGCGAGAGAGAGATGCAGCGTGTCTGTGAGAGAGAGAGAGATGCAGCGTGTCTGTGAGAGAGAGAGAGATGCAGCGTGTCTGTGAGGGAGAGAGAGATGCAGCGTGTCTGTGAGCGAGAGAGAGATGCAGCGTGTCTGTGAGCGAGAGAGAGATGCAGCTTGTCTGTGAGGGAGAGAGAGATGCAGCGTGTCTGTGAGCGAGAGAGAGATGCAGCGTGTCTGTGAGAGAGAGAGAGATGCAGCGTGTCTGTGAGCGAGAGAGAGATGCAGCGTGTCTGTGAGGGAGAGAGAGATGCAGCGTGTCTGTGAGAGAGAGAGAGATGCAGCGTGTCTGTGAACGAGAGAGAGAGATGCAGCGTGTCTGTGAGCGAGAGAGAGATGCAGCGTGTCTGTGAGGGAGAGAGAGATGCAGCGTGTCTGTGAACGAGAGAGAGAGATGCAGAGTGTCTGTGAGAGAGAGAGAGATGCAGCGTGTCTGTGAGAGAGAGAGAGATGCAGCATGTCTGTGAGCGAGAGAGAGATGCAGCGTGTCTGTGAGCGAGAGAGAGATGCAGCGTGTCTGTGAGGGAGAGAGAGATGCAGCGTGTCTGTGAACGAGAGAGAGAGATGCAGCGTGTCTGTGAGAGAGAGAGAGATGCAGCGTGTCTGTGAGCGAGAGAGAGATGCAGCGTGTCTGTGAGGGAGAGAGAGATGCAGCGTGTCTGTGAACGAGAGAGAGAGATGCAGCGTGTCTGTGAGCGAGAGAGAGATGCAGCGTGTCTGTGAGCGAGAGAGAGATGCAGCGTGTCTGTGAGCGAGAGAGAGATGCAGCTTGTCTGTGAGCGAGAGAGAGATGCAGCGTGTCTGTGAGCGAGAGAGAGATGCAGCGTGTCTGTGAGCGAGAGAGAGATGCAGCGTGTCTGTGAGAGAGAGAGAGATGCAGCGTGTCTGTGAGAGAGAGAGAGATGCAGCGTGTCTGTGAGGGAGAGAGAGATGCAGCGTGTCTGTGAGCGAGAGAGAGGTGCAGCGTGTCTGTGAGCGAGAGAGAGATGCAGCGTGTCTGTGAGGGAGAGAGAGATGCAGCGTGTCTGTGAGCGAGAGAGAGATGCAGCGTGTCTGTGAGCGAGAGAGAGATGCAGCGTGTCTGTGAGCGAGAGAGAGATGCAGCGTGTCTGTGAGGGAGAGAGAGATGCAGCGTGTCTGTGAGCGAGAGAGAGATGCAGCGTGTCTGTGAGCGAGAGAGAGATGCAGCGTGTCTGTGAGGGAGAGAGAGATGCAGCGTGTCTGTGAGCGAGAGAGAGATGCAGCGTGTCTGTGAGCGAGAGAGAGATGCAGCGTGTCTGTGAGCGAGAGAGAGATGCAGCGTGTCTGTGAGCGAGAGAGAGATGCAGCTTGTCTGTGAGAGAGAGAGAGATGCAGCGTGTCTGTGAGGGAGAGAGAGATGCAGCGTGTCTGTGAGCGAGAGAGAGATGCAGCGTGTCTGTGAGGGAGAGAGAGATGCAGCGTGTCTGTGAGCGAGAGAGAGATGCAGCGTGTCTGTGAGGGAGAGAGAGATGCAGAGTGTCTGTGAGGGAGAGAGAGATGCAGAGTGTCTGTGAGAGAGAGAGAGATGCAGCGTGTCTGTGAGGGAGAGAGAGATGCAGCGTGTCTGTGAGAGAGAGAGAGATGCAGCGTGTCTGTGAGAGAGAGAGAGATGCAGAGTGTCTGTGAGAGAGAGAGAGATGCAGAGTGTCTGTGAGAGAGAGAGAGATGCAGAGTGTCTGTGAGGGAGAGAGAGATGCAGCGTGTCTGTGAGGGAGAGAGAGATGCAGCGTGTCTGTGAGAGAGAGAGAGATGCAGCGTGTCTGTGAGAGAGAGAGAGATGCAGCGTGTCTGTGAGCGAGAGAGAGATGCAGCGTGTCTGTGAGAGAGAGAGAGATGCAGCGTGTCTGTGAGGGAGAGAGAGATGCAGCGTGTCTGTGAGCGAGAGAAAGATGCAGCGTGTCTGTGAGAGAGAGAGAGATGCAGCGTGTCTGTGAGAGAGAGAGAGATGCAGCGTGTCTGTGAGCGAGAGAGAGATGCAGCGTGTCTGTGAGGAGAGAGAGATGCAGCGTGTCTGTGAGCGAGAGAGAGATGCAGCGTGTCTGTGAGCGAGAGAGAGATGCAGCGTGTCTGTGAGCGAGAGAGAGAGATGCAGCGTGTCTGTGAGCGAGAGAGAGATGCAGCGTGTCTGTGAGAGAGAGAGAGATGCAGCGTGTCTGTGAGAGAGAGAGAGATGCAGCGTGTCTGTGAGGGAGAGAGAGATGCATCGTGTCTGTGAGCGAGAGAAAGATGCAGCGTGTCTGTGAGCGAGAGAGAGATGCAGCGTGTCTGTGAGAGAGAGAGAGATGCAGCGTGTCTGTGAGAGAGAGAGAGATGCAGCGTGTCTGTGAGAGAGAGAGAGATGCAGCGTGTCTGTGAGCGAGAGAGAGATGCAGCGTGTCTGTGAGAGAGAGAGAGATGCAGCGTGTCTGTGAGCGAGAGAGAGATGCAGCGTGTCTGTGAGCGAGAGAGAGATGCAGCGTGTCTGTGAGCGAGAGAGAGATGCAGCGTGTCTGTGAGAGAGAGAGAGATGCAGCGTGTCTGTGAGAGAGAGAGAGATGCAGCGTGTCTGTGAGAGAGAGAGAGATGCAGCGTGTCTGTGAGCGAGAGAGAGATGCAGCATGTCTGTGAGCGAGAGAGAGATGCAGCGTGTCTGTGAGCGAGAGAGAGATGCAGCGTGTCTGTGAGCGAGAGAGAGATGCAGCGTGTCTGTGAGCGAGAGAGAGATGCAGCGTGTCTGTGAGGGAGAGAGAGATGCAGCGTGTCTGTGAGAGAGAGAGATGCAGCGTGTCTGTGAGAGAGAGAGAGATGCAGCGTGTCTGTGAGGGAGAGAGAGATGCAGCGTGTCTGTGAGCGAGAGAGAGATGCAGCATGTCTGTGAGAGAGAGAGAGATGCAGCAGTGTCTGTGAGAGAGAGAGAGATGCAGCGTGTCTGTGAGAGAGAGAGAGATGCAGCATGTCTGTGAGAGAGAGAGAGATGCAGCGTGTCTGTGAGCGAGAGAGAGATGCAGCGTGTCTGTGAGAGAGAGAGAGATGCAGCGTGTCTGTGAGGGAGAGAGAGATGCAGCGTGTCTGTGAGAGAGAGAGAGATGCAGCGTGTCTGTGAGGGAGAGAGAGATGCAGCGTGTCTGTGAGCGAGAGAGAGATGCAGCGTGTCTGTGAGGGAGAGAGAGATGCAGCGTGTCTGTGAGAGAGAGAGAGATGCAGCGTGTCTGTGAGCGAGAGAGAGATGCAGCGTGTCTGTGAGAGAGAGAGAGAGATGCAGCGTGTCTGTGAGGGAGAGAGAGATGCAGCGTGTCTGTGAGCGAGAGAGAGATGCAGCGTGTCTTTGAGCGAGAGAGAGATGCAGCGTGTCTGTGAGCGAGAGAGAGATGCAGCGTGTCTGTGAGCGAGAGAGAGATGCAGAGTGTCTGTGAGCGAGAGAGAGATGCAGCGTGTCTGTGAGCGAGAGAGAGATGCAGCGTGTCTGTGAGGGAGAGAGAGATGCAGCGTGTCTGTGAGCGAGAGAGAGATGCAGAGTGTCTGTGAGAGAGAGAGAGATGCAGCGTGTCTCTGAGGAGAGAGAGAGATGCAGAGTGTCTGTGAGAGAGAGAGAGATGCAGCGTGTCTGTTGAGGGAGAGAGAGATGCAGAGTGTCCTGTGAGAGAGAGAGAGATGCAGCGGGTCTGTGAGGAGAGAGAGATGCAGAGTGTCGGTGAGAGGAGAGAGCAGCGTGTCTGTAGAGGGAGCAGAGATGCAGCGTGTTCTGTGAGGAGAGAGAGATGCAGCGTGTCTGTGAGAGAGAGAGAGATGCAGCGTGTCTGTGAGGGAGAGAGAGATGCAGAGTGTCCTGTGAGGAGAGAGAGAGATGCAGCGTGTCTGTGAGCGAGAGAGAGATGCAGCGTGTCTGTGAGAGAGAGAGAGATGCAGCGTGTCTGTGAGGGAGAGAGAGATGCAGCGTGTCTGTGAGCGAGAGAGAGATGCAGAGTGTCTTGAGCGAGGAGAGAGAGTCAAGATGTGTCTGTGAGGAAGAGAGAGATGCAGCGTGTCTGTGAGCGAGAGAGAGATGCAGCGTGTCTGTGAGCGAGAGAGAGATGCAGAGTGTCTGTGAGGGAGAGAGAGATGCAGCGTGTCTGTGAGGGAGAGAGAGATGCAGCGTGTCTGTGAGAGAGAGAGAGATGCAGCGTGTCTGTGAGAGAGAGAGAGATGCAGAGTGTCTGTGAGAGAGAGAGAGATGCAGCGTGTCTGTGAGGGAGAGAGAGATGCAGCGTGTCTGTGAGCGAGAGAGAGATGCAGCGTGTCTGTGAGGGAGAGAGAGATGCAGCGTGTCTGTGAGCGAGAGAGAGATGCAGCGTGTCTGTGAGGGAGAGAGAGATGCAGAGTGTCTGTGAGGGAGAGAGAGATGCAGAGTGTCTGTGAGAGAGAGAGAGATGCAGCGTGTCTGTGAGGGAGAGAGAGATGCAGCGTGTCTGTGAGAGAGAGAGATGCAGCGTGTCTGTGAGCGAGAGAGAGATGCAGAGTGTCTGTGAGAGAGAGAGAGATGCAGAGTGTCTGTGAGAGAGAGAGAGATGCAGAGTGTCTGTGAGGGAGAGAGATGCAGCGTGTCTGTGAGCGAGAGAGAGATGCAGCGTGTCTGTGAGAGGAGAGAGAGATGCAGCGTGTCTGTGAGCGAGAGAGAGATGCAGCGTGTCTGTGAGCGAGAGAGAGATGCAGCGTGTCTGTGAGGGAGAGAGAGATGCAGCGTGTCCTGTGAGCGAGAGAGAGATGCAGCGTGTCTGTGAGAGAGAGAGAGATGCAGCGTGTCTGTGAGGGAGAGAGAGATGCAGCGTGTCTGTGAGCGAGAGAGAGATGCAGCGTGTCTGTGAGCGAGAGAGAGATGCAGCGTGTCTGTGAGAGAGAGAGAGATGCAGCGTGTCTGTGAGCGAGAGAGAGATGCAGCGTGTCTGTGAGCGAGAGAGAGATGCAGCGTGTCTGTGAGCGAGAGAGAGATGCAGCGTGTCTGTGAGAGAGAGAGAGATGCAGCGTGTCTGTGAGCGAGAGAGAGATGCAGCGTGTCTGTGAGGGAGAGAGAGATGCAGCGTGTCTGTGAGCGAGAGAGAGATGCAGCGTGTCTGTGAGCGAGAGAGAGATGCAGCGTGTCTGTGAGGGAGAGAGAGATGCGAGTGGTCTGTGAGAGAGGAGAGATGCAGCGTGTCTGTGAGAGAGAGAGAGATGCAGAGTGTCTGTGAGCGAGAGAGAGATGCAGCGTGTCTGTGAGGGAGAGAGAGATGCAGCGTGTCTGTGAGAGAGAGAGAGATGCAGCGTGTCTGTGAGGGAGAGAGAGATGCAGCGTGTCTGTGAGCGAGAGAGAGATGCAGCGTGTCTGTGAGGAGAGAGAGATGCAGCGTGTCTGTGAGAGAGAGAGAGATGCAGCGTGTCTGTGAGAGAGAGAGAGATGCAGCGTGTCTGTGAGAGGAGAGAGAGATGCAGCTGTGTCTGTGAGGGAGAGAGAGATGCAGCGTGTCTGTGAGCGAGAGAGAGATGCAGCGTGTCTGTGAGGGAGAGAGAGATGCAGCGTGTCTGTGAGGGAGAGAGAGATGCAGCGTGTCTGTGAGCGAGAGAGGATGCAGCGTGTCTGTGAGCGAGAGAGAGATGCAGAGTGTCTGTGAGCGAGAGAGAGATGCAGCGTGTCTGTGAGGGAGAGAGAGATGCAGCGTGTCTGTGAGCGAGAGAGAGATGCAGCGTGTCCGTGAGCGAGAGAGAGATGCAGCGTCTCTGTGAGGAGGAGAGATGCAGAGTGTCTGTGAGGAGAGAGAGATGCAGCGTGTCTGTGAGGGAGAGAGAGATGCAGAGTGTCTGTGAGCGAGAGAGAGATGCAGAGTGTCTGTGAGCGAGAGAGAGATGCAGCGTGTCTGTGAGCGAGAGAGAGATGCAGAGTGTCTGTGAGCGAGAGAGAGATGCAGCGTGTCTGTGAGGGAGAGAGAGATGCAGCGTGTCTGTGAGCGAGAGAGAGATGCGTGTCCGTGAGCGAGAGAGAGATGCAGCGTCTCTGTGAGGAGAGAGAGATGCAGAGTGTCTGTGAGGGAGAGAGAGATGCAGCGTGTCTGTGAGGGAGAGAGAGATGCAGAGTGTCTGTGAGCGAGAGAGAAGATGCAGAGTGTCTGTGAGCGAGAGAGAGATGCATGCGTGTACTGTGAGGAGAGATGAGAGATGCAGCAGTGTCCTGGAGCGAGGAGAGAGATGGCAGCGTCTCTGTGAGCGAGAGAGAGATGCAGCGTGTCTGTGAGGGAGGAGAGAGAGGCAAGCGTGTCTGTGAGGGAGAGAGAGATGCAGAGTGTCTGTGAGCGAGAGGAGGAGATGCCAGAGTGGTCTGTGAGCGAGAGAGAGATGCAGCGTGTCTGTGAGGGAGAGAGAGATGCAGCGTGTCTGTGAGGCCCCGCCCCCGCACGCAGATGAGAGAGAGATGCAGCGTGTCTGTGAGGCCCCGCCCCCGCACGCAGATGAGAGAGAGAGATGCAGCGTGTCTGTGAGCGAGAGAGAGATGCAGCGTGTCTTTGAGCGAGAGAGAGATGCAGCGTGTCTGTGAGGGAGAGAGAGATGCAGCGTGTCTGTGAGCGAGAGAGAGATGCAGCGTGTCTGTGAGCGAGAGAGAGATGCAGAGTGTCTGTGAGCGAGAGAGAGATGCAGCGTGTCTGTGAGGGAGAGAGAGATGCAGCGTGTCTGTGAGCGAGAGAGAGATGCAGCGTGTCTGTGAGCGAGAGAGAGATGCAGAGTGTCTGTGAGCGAGAGAGAGATGCAGCGTGTCTGTGAGCGAGAGAGAGATGCAGCGTGTCTGTGAGGCCCCGCCCGCACGCAGATGAGAGAGAGAGATGCAGCGTGTCTGTGAGCGAGAGAGAGATGCAGAGTGTCTGTGAGGCCCCGCCCCGCACGCAAATGAGAGAGAGAGATGCAGCGTGTCTGTGAGCGAGAGAGAGATGCAGCGTGTCTTGAGCGAGAGAGAGATGCAGCGTGTCTGTGAGCGGAGAGAGATGCAGCGTGTCTGTGAGAGAGAGAGAGATGCAGCGTGTCTGTGAGGGAGAGAGAGATGCAGCGTGTCTGTGAGGAGATAGAGATGCAGCGTGTCTGTGAGGGAGAGAGAGATGCAGCGTGTCTGTGGAGGGAGAGAGAGATGCAGCGTGTCTTTGAGCGAGAGAGAGATGCAGCGTGTCCTGTGAGCGAGAGAGAGATGCAGAGTGTCTGTGAGAGAGAGAGAGAGATGCAGCGTGTCTGTGAGCGAGAGAGAGATGCAGAGTGTCTGTGAGGAGAGAGAGAGATGCAGCTGTCTGTGAGAGAGAGAGAGATGCAGCGTGTCTGTGAGAGAGAGAGAGATGCAGCGTGTCTGTGAGAGAGAGAGAGAGATGCAGCGTGTCTGTGAGAGAGAGAGAGAGATGCAGCGTTGTCTGTGAGAGAGGAGAGAGATGCAGAGTGTCTGGAGAGAGAGAGAGATGCAGCAGTGTCTGTGAGAGAGAGAGAGAGATGCAGCGTGTCTGTGAGAGAGAGAGAGATGCAGAGTGTCTGTGAGAGAGAGAGAGAGATGCAGCGTGTCTGTGAGAGAGAGAGAGATGCAGAGTGTCTGTGAGAGAGAGAGAGATGCAGCATGTCCTGTGCGAGAGAGAGAGATGCAGCGTGTCCTGTGAGCGAGAGAGAGATGCAGAGTGTCTGTGAGAGAGAGAGAGATGCAGCATGTCTGTGAGCGAGAGAGAGATGCAGAGTGTCTGTGAGCGAGAGAGAGATGCAGCGTGTCTGTGAGGGAGAGAGAGCTGCAGCGTGTCTGTGAGAGAGAGAGATGCAGCGTGTCTGTGAGAGAGAGAGATGCAGCGTGTCTGTGAGAGAGAGAGATGCAGCGTGTCTGTGAGAGAGAGAGAGATGCAGCGTGTCTGTGAGCGAGAGAGAGATGCAGCGTGTCTGTGAGAGAGAGAGAGATGCAGCGTGTCTGTGAGCGAGAGAGAGATGCAGCGTGGTCAGGTGAGCGAAGAGAGAGATGCAGCGTGTCTGTGAGCGAGAGAGGAGATGCAGAGTGTCTGTGAGGCCCCGCCCCCGCACGCAGATGAGAGAGAGAGATGCAGCGTGTCTGTGAGCGAGAGAGAGATGCAGCGTGTCTTTGAGCGAGAGAGAGATGCAGCGTGTCTGTGAGGGAGAGAGAGATGCAGCGTGTCTGTGAGCGAGAGAGAGATGCAGCGTGTCTGTGAGCGAGAGAGAGATGCAGAGTGTCTGTGAGCGAGAGAGAGATGCAGCGTGTCTGTGAGGGAGAGAGAGATGCAGCGTGTCTGTGAGCGAGAGAGAGATGCAGCGTGTCTGTGAGCGAGAGAGAGATGCAGAGTGTCTGTGAGCGAGAGAGAGATGCAGCGTGTCTGTGAGCGAGAGAGAGATGCAGCGTGTCTGTGAGGCCCCGCCCCCGCACGCAGATGAGAGAGAGAGATGCAGCGTGTCTGTGAGCGAGAGAGAGATGCAGAGTGTCTGTGAGGCCCCGCCCCCGCACGCAGATGAGAGAGAGAGATGCAGCGTGTCTGTGAGCGAGAGAGAGATGCAGCGTGTCTTTGAGCGAGAGAGAGATGCAGCGTGTCTGTGAGCGAGAGAGAGATGCAGCGTGTCTGTGAGAGAGAGAGAGATGCAGCGTGTCTGTGAGGGAGAGAGAGATGCAGCGTGTCTGTGAGGGAGAGAGAGATGCAGCGTGTCTGTGAGGGAGAGAGAGATGCAGCGTGTCTGTGAGGGAGAGAGAGATGCAGCGTGTCTTTGAGCGAGAGAGACATGCAGCGTGTCTGTGAGCGAGAGAGAGATGCAGAGTGTCTGTGAGAGAGAGAGAGAGATGCAGCGTGTCTGTGAGCGAGAGAGAGATGCAGAGTGTCTGTGAGAGAGAGAGAGATGCAGCATGTCTGTGAGAGAGAGAGAGATGCAGCGTGTCTGTGAGAGAGAGAGAGATGCAGCGTGTCTGTGAGGGAGAGAGAGATGCAGCGTGTCTGTGAGCGAGAGAGAGATGCAGAGTGTCTGTGAGAGAGAGAGAGAGATGCAGCGTGTCTGTGAGCGAGAGAGAGATGCAGAGTGTCTGTGAGAGAGAGAGAGATGCAGCATGTCTGTGAGAGAGAGAGAGATGCAGCGTGTCTGTGAGAGAGAGAGAGAGATGCAGCGTGTCTGTGAGAGAGAGAGAGAGATGCAGCGTGTCTGTGAGAGAGAGAGAGATGCAGAGTGTCTGTGAGAGAGAGAGAGATGCAGCATGTCTGTGAGAGAGAGAGAGAGATGCAGCGTGTCTGTGAGAGAGAGAGAGAGATGCAGAGTGTCTGTGAGAGAGAGAGAGAGATGCAGCGTGTCTGTGAGAGAGAGAGAGATGCAGAGTGTCTGTGAGAGAGAGAGAGATGCAGCATGTCTGTGAGAGAGAGAGAGATGCAGCGTGTCCGTGAGCGAGAGAGAGATGCAGAGTGTCTGTGAGAGAGAGAGAGATGCAGCATGTCTGTGAGCGAGAGAGAGATGCAGAGTGTCTGTGAGAGAGAGAGATGCAGCGTGTCTGTGAGGGAGAGAGAGATGCAGCGTGTCTGTGAGGGAGAGAGAGATGCAGAGTGTCTATGAGAGAGAGAGAGATGCAGCATGTCTGTGAGGGAGAGAGAGATGCAGAGTGTCTGTGAGAGAGAGAGAGATGCAGCATGTCTGTGAGCGAGAGAGAGATGCAGAGTGTCTGTGAGAGAGAGAGATGCAGCGTGTCTGTGAGGGAGAGAGAGCTGCAGCGTGTCTGTGAGAGAGAGAGATGCAGCGTGTCTGTGAGCGAGAGAGAGATGCAGCGTGTCTTTGAGCGAGAGAGAGATGCAGCGTGTCTGTGAGCGAGAGAGAGATGCAGCGTGTCTGTGAGAGAGAGAGAGATGCAGCGTGTCTGTGAGGGAGAGAGAGATGCAGCGTGTCTGTGAGGGAGAGAGAGATGCAGCGTGTCTGTGAGGGAGAGAGAGATGCAGCGTGTCTGTGAGGGAGAGAGAGATGCAGCGTGTCTGTGAGGGAGAGAGAGATGCAGAGTGTCTGTGAGAGAGAGAGAGAGATGCAGCGTGTCTGTGAGCGAGAGAGAGATGCAGCGTGTCTGTGAGGGAGAGAGAGATGCAGCGTGTCTTTGAGCGAGAGAGAGATGCAGCGTGTCTGTGAGCGAGAGAGAGATGCAGAGTGTCTGTGAGAGAGAGAGAGAGATGCAGCGTGTCTGTGAGCGAGAGAGAGATGCAGAGTGTCTGTGAGAGAGAGAGAGATGCAGCATGTCTGTGAGAGAGAGAGAGATGCAGCGTGTCTGTGAGAGAGAGAGAGAGATGCAGCGTGTCTGTGAGCGAGAGAGAGATGCAGCGTGTCTGTGAGGGAGAGAGAGATGCAGCGTGTCTTTGAGCGAGAGAGAGATGCAGCGTGTCTGTGAGCGAGAGAGAGATGCAGAGTGTCTGTGAGAGAGAGAGAGAGATGCAGCGTGTCTGTGAGCGAGAGAGAGATGCAGAGTGTCTGTGAGAGAGAGAGAGATGCAGCATGTCTGTGAGAGAGAGAGAGATGCAGCGTGTCTGTGAGAGAGAGAGAGAGAGAGATGCAGCGTGTCTGTGAGAGAGAGAGAGAGATGCAGCGTGTCTGTGAGAGAGAGAGAGATGCAGAGTGTCTGTGAGAGAGAGAGAGATGCAGCATGTCTGTGAGAGAGAGAGAGATGCAGCGTGTCTGTGAGGGAGAGAGAGATGCAGAGTGTCTGTGAGAGAGAGAGAGAGATGCAGCGTGTCTGTGAGAGAGAGAGAGATGCAGAGTGTCTGTGAGAGAGAGAGAGATGCAGCATGTCTGTGAGAGAGAGAGAGATGCAGCGTGTCCGTGAGCGAGAGAGAGATGCAGAGTGTCTGTGAGGGAGAGAGAGCTGCAGCGTGTCTGTGAGAGAGAGAGATGCAGCGTGTCTGTGAGAGAGAGAGAGATGCAGCGTGTCTGTGAGGCAGAGAGAGATGCAGCGTGTCTGTGAGGGAGAGAGAGATGCAGCGTGTCTGTGAGGGAGAGAGAGATGCAGCGTGTCTGTGAGGCAGAGAGAGATGCAGCGTGTCTGTGAGGCCCCGCCCCCGCACGCAGATGAGAGAGATCTCTTTTAAACTATATTGAAAGTTAGAAACGGAGATGGTTCGATAAAAGATAACGTTTATGTAGCATTTCTTTATTGTTGAAATGATGACATTTATAACGGGATCAAATCAAAGTGAATGTCCTGCTGCTGCTGAATGCATGGGGCAAGTGACTGGAAACAGTTTTAAAAGTTATTACATCGTTTCAGATAATAATAATAATAATAATGATAATTCATTCTATTTAGGGGCGCCTTTCAAAGCACCCAAGGACACCTTACAATTCATAACATATTCTAAGGAAAGGTTTACAGTAGGAGAATGCAGTCCGGGTGATGTTTTTTATGTGGGGTGCAGATGAGAGAGAGCTGTCCAGAATGACACCAAGATGTTGTGTTTGAGTTCTTGATAAGCCATTAAAACAGTAAAACAAGTGTCTCCTGCTCACCAAAACATACCCATCTGTTATGGAAAAAGAAAGTATTCCAAAGTATTCTAAAAGTAACCTGAACACGTTACTTTTTTAAGACACGTAACTGTATTCTGATTACTTTCAGAGCATGTATTCAGTACATTACATTTACAACCCTCCCAACCCGGCCTAGAAGTGATCCTTCGTTAGTGTGAAGAGTCTGCTAAGCTTTATGCAGTACCTGTATAACTACATTTCACAACACTGAATTGTCATTTAAATACTTGTCTAGTAAAACCTGCCTTTTTAATAATCATGATTCTATTTATTTGATATGATGAACCGTGAGCTTGTGTTGATGCTACGACAACACTATTCAGTCAAATGAATAAAGTTGGGAGATACATTTGATTTAAATGCGTAAATGCATTCAAATCTTATGGTTTAAATAAGTTTGGACCATTTACCTAAAAAATATATAAACGTTGATTTACTGTTAGTCAATGGATAAACATCCTTTTGGACCCAATTACATCGTGAGACTGCTACAAATAATTGCCTTAAAGGGGCCCTTTTATGCTCATCTTACATTACATGTCACTTGATAGACGCTTTTATCCAAAGCAAAGCAACATTCAATACTGTGGGCGGCGTGTGGCGCAGTGGATGGTGTGTTGGTGTTGGGATCAGGGGACCACAGGTTCAAACCCCACTGCAGTCAGCATGTCGTTGTGTCCCTGAGACACTTCACCCCAAAGTGCTCCTGTGGGGATTGTCCACAGTGTTGAGTATGGAAGTCGCTTTGGATAAAAGCATCTAACAAGTGACATGTGATGCAATCCCCACAGTGCCTCTACTGGGACATGTCTCCTTGCTTTAATGTTCAAAAAGCTCTTTATTTTTGCCTCTTGAACCACACACTCCCTGGGGCCGTGAACTAATGAGAAACCACAGAGTCAGACCATTTAGAGCTGTACTCCGCCACTGGCCACCAGGCGGAGTTTGACATGTGCGCTTGGGGGGGGTAAACCTTTTGTACTGACGGCAGTACACAGTCCCAGCTATTGCGTGGGGTGCTACGGATACAGTAGCAATAAAGCCAGCGTTCACTGCACTGAGTTGACTTTACCACATACGAACACAACTCGTCCCGTCATGCACGCCTCATGCACGCCTCATGCCCGCCTCGGGCACGCCTCATGCCCGCCTCGGGCACGCCTCATGCCCGCCTCATGCCCGCCTCATGCCCGCCTCATGCCCGCCGTACACACACACTCATATGGAAGGGGCGGTCTCTCCCCCCAACAACATGCATTACATATCTGTAAAACTCATCATAACTGTGCACATCTTATACTTGATAACTACTATATCCCTTGGTTACTTGAACACGCTACAATATTATGAACCAGTGTCCTACTTAGTGCAGAAGTAGACGCCTTAAACGTCCCAGAAATTGGACGTTTTAAAAATCGCCGCATATCTTATTGTAATACAAAAGCTGAATCACTTGTATGCAAAAAAAAGCGAGGGAACTTGTGTCCTTAACCTCATACGTCACACACACACACACACACACACACACACACACACACACACACACACACACACACACACACACACACACACACACACACACGTCACAACATGCGACTGCTCAAAAATGAAATTATTTCAAACAAAACATGATATTATTCAGATTTGTTTTGTAACAATCATTATATTACATCTATTAAAATATTGACATACGAAATATTTGTATTGGAACAGTTTTAGACGTAGTAATGCTGTAACATATTTCAGCCACTAGGCAATGCCCCCCCTGCCCCCGCAAAATGCGCCTATGCTGGCCGGCTAAAGCACGAGAAAGGAACAGAAACCACCTATTTGCTTCGACCAGAGGCGAGCAAGACTTAAACTTTGAGAGACGACCACAAATGAAAGGTGAGAGAAAGTCGTGTGTGTGTATTGTTATACAGCACCGTGGGAATTTACATCTCTTCGTGAAGGTCCCTTTACTTTGACTTTAGTTTTCTCCTCGTATCTTCCTGTAATTCTTCTTCATGTTCTCTGGGCTGCACTCTAGAAAAAAGTGAAATGTAAATACTATCCTGCAATATCTATTACAATGTGAAGAATCAGATGAAATGAAAAATAAATGGATGAAAAATAAAAGGTCAAATTGTATCGCATACTTTCAGCTACAGAAACCATTCAATCATCAAACTATTCAGCCTTCTCAGCGCATGATGGGAAACTTTCAACTTTTCCAAAATATTTATTTTAATATTCAGCTTTTTAAACTCTTTTTTAACCTTCAAATCCTCTTTTACCTACACTTTGCGCCAAATGCTTCTCCTTCCACAGACTTTCAGCTCGAGACTTCATTCCAACTTCAAAATGATCACAAGACCTTCAGCTATAAAACTTGTTCTTCAGATTTTTGATATCTTTTATACTTTTTGAGATATTTAAAGGTCACCTATCATGCTATTTTTAGGCAATAGCATAGGTTTCACAAATATATAAAAACATGTCTATGAAGTGTTTTGCTCCAAATACCAAACAGATCATTCTAGCCACGCCTCATATCCCTCTATTTCACTTCCTGTTTCTAAAGTGCTGTTTGGGTATAAAGCTTTAAAGAGGAGGGGTCTGAGCTCATGGGGGACCCGGCAGCTACTGTCTAAACTAAATGCTGCCGTGATGAAACGCCATATCATGGATGATCAAGGATTCTCTCTGAAACAGTTTGGAGCTCAAAGGCTTTCTCTCTTGCCGGTTATGAGTTCCTTTTTACTTCCTGCTTCTTCACACACATGCTCTCCAGTACAGGTTAGCTCTGAGTGTTAGCGATGCTAATGTAAACACCAACCATATTACGTCCAAAACAGTCGGGCATTGTTTCTGATAGCAACGTTTCTGATTGGGCCGTGGGTCCACATTTCAGATATTACGTCATATCGGACGCAAATCTGGATCAGCTCCGTTGTTCCCCGTTTTTAGAGATTTGGTAAAAGAGGCCTTCTTCAGATTTTAACATTAGTGTGTTGGAGCAGCTCGTTAACTCTAGAGTGCTTTGATCTCAAAACAGAGTGCAGGACAGCTTGAAATTCGCCTTACATGTTTTAATTCCCAAACCCTACACTCCTGGGACATAAAGTTGTGCTTGAATTGTAGGAAAACCTCTCTTATGTTAATAACACGTTACTTTGACAGCCCTAGTTTTTACAGAAGGGTTTGTTCATATATCATTCATAGCCTGAATTATACAACATTTATACCTAAAAACATGGCAAAAATGGATATTTTAGGGCTGTTGACAGTATTTTCTGATTTATGGAGTGATAAAAAGAGATATCCAAAATGCCTTCTGTAAAAACCTTAGATTCTAATATGACTACAAAATGAAACAAGAATTTTGAACCTGACTTTATCCAAAGTTCAGAATTGTGTTCCTGAAATGTGTAAAAATGTGCGCATATTTAATGAGAGTATGGCTCATTTGCATATTTAAACATGCTAATTCAGGAAACTTGTAATACAAAAAACAATTGTCTTAATGTAAGTAATGATCAGTTTATTGCAGCCATATTGTCTGTGGAACAATGTGCTCATACACATTTGACTCTGGGATACTAACCAATTCATTTTTTCAACGCTCTTGATAAGGATCCTTAAAAATAAATGTCAACTTATAGTTCTTCTCTAGAATTCAGAGATCAGAGAAACAAAAAGGAAACATTAACAGAACTACATTACTATATATATTATAATATGATATAAAAGAAAAAACGGTCAAAACTTCCCAAAGTAAAATGTCCTTAAAAGGATGTGAATTCTCTAATCAGGAAATATTTGCTAAATAAATAACTAACATTTATGGAAACATTTTTTATGTCAATACATTTTCTGAGAATGCTAATTCTGAAAAATATGATTCTTATGAACAACCTCTGGATTATCACGCTGAAAGCTACTTCCTTGTTTACGAATATTTCAGCCATGATGATCAGACCCTGCAGTTAGTCTAATCACCCCAAAATACTGTTTTTATTTGGAAACATTACATACCTGTTCCGATCCATTGAACTTCATCAGCCAAAGGTAAAGATCTATTCTTTCACACACACATACGGGTATTGGGCCGAGTGCGACACCGTACTTCCGGTATCCGCCATTTCACGCGAGGTGCAAGCAGAATATCATAGTCTATTGCCTTAATCAATATCTAGTCAACTCTAAAATACCACATATATTCAATGGCATGATAATATTATTGTGACAAGTGGGGTATTCACCTGGTGTTTCCAGAAGATAGACGTAGATGCAGCCAAAATCGACCGAAGGCCACTTTCGAGGGTCGTTTTGCATACATCTGCAGGCAGTCTGTAATCCTGTAATCTGCAATCTGACAACCCACACAGCTCTAGTTCACGCTGGTCGTGACCTAGAGCACACCCCTCAAGTCCAGAGATGTAATCCGAAGACATGCAGCGATTTCTTCGGTCGTTAATTCAGAAAAAAAAACTAGTGCGCTCTGCCTGGCTACGTTAGCTAGCTGTTAATATTTGCACCTCCAGGATATTTGCACCTCCAGGAAAATGGCGTATTTATATATATATGGCGCGCGTTGCATTGTGGGTAGCTCGTGACGTCACTGTGTGTGAAAGAATCCTTACCAATCCTTCTGTGATCGGTTTTATCAGACAAGGGGTTTCCTTTTCTGTTCATTATTAACTTCAACCACATACGTTCCAAACCTACCAGGTAAAAAAACCTGCAGGGTCTGAAAGACGTCCTAGGAGTTCATCATTAACTCGCGTGGTGAAGCAAATATTGGTCTGGATTTCACTACATCTGTCGTGCAGCTTTACTTACACTAAGATGTTAGAGTAACTTCCTTTTTGAAGATCTCTATAATCTCTGTTTCAGACAAACACTTAGCCCAGTCCAAACATTTATATTTATTTATTTTTTAAATTTATTCTACTAAAATCATACAAAAACAAAAACGTATAATTCATACCAGGGGCGTCGCCTGGACCTGGAAACATTCGGGCTTAGCCCACAGTGGCTAAAGCCCCGGATGCCTACCCCAGGCGACGCCCATAATTCATACACACAAATGAACAAAATGAGTAGAAGCGGGAGGGCTGAAGCATAGCTGATGGGGAGTAGCCCTCCCGTGCATCATCATCAGCATCAATATAATAATGGCATTTATTTAGTCAAAAACGTCTAGAAATTAAGGAGTACAAAGAAATAAAGAAAACTGAAAAAAAAAAAAAAAAAAAAAATAGGGCAAGAAAAAAGTAAATGCATATATAAGTAATACTGGGAATATCAAATACTTGTTAGCTGGAGTAATCTGCAAATATAATTGTTTTTACTTTAGTTTTGAATTGTTGATAGTGATACTTGAAAGGTCTGAGTGAAGTCCATTCCATGTTCTAACTCCGATTATGGATCAGCTGTGTGATTGGATGGTTGTTCTACAGGGCTTGCTACACAACCAGTTAGGAAGCCTGGTTGGGTATTTCCTGACTGTGGTTTGGAACTGCTGAACATACAGTTTCATTTTTGAAAGATAGCTTTTCTATACAATTTGACCATTTATTTTTCATCCATTTCTTTTTCATTTCATTAGATTTTTCACATTGTAATAGATATTGCAGTATATATTAGTATTTACATTTCATTTTTTTCTAGAGTGCAGCCCAGAGTAGCACAACATGAAGAAGAACTAGAAAATGCATTTCCTGCAGAAAATGCGTGCGAATGCTTTAAACTGTGAACATTTGTGGCTGAAAATGCAGAAAAAGCTGAATGTGTTCTTAGCTGAATGGAAGCTGCTGTTAGCTACAGACACCAAGTCAGTGTGTTGCTGAACTTAGCGGAGAAATGCAGAAAAGTGAAATAATTTCAATCAAATTGTTACAGCTCAAATGCATTGCAATGACTTTGTTGAAAACTTGAAAGTAAAATGTTAAACTGGAAGAGTAGGAAAAATAGTGAAGAAGCTTAATATTTAAAAGAAAAGGTTTAAAAAAAGGTATAAACAACATGTATAGCCTTGATGTCCTGAAATAGCTGAATAATGTAATAGTTGAATGGTTTCTGCAGCTGAAAATAGGCTGAAGGAGTTAAATATCAGATGTAAGTTGTAGTGAATGAATTTGTATTAAGATGAGAAAAGAAAGTAAAAAGGCTTGGGAAAGCAGCAGAATATTTTGACTGCAACCTTTTCGACTAAAACCAATAATGTATAAAATATGTGGAACCTGTTGAAGTCAGTATGAAGTCTCCATCAGACAGAAAAGAATAGGCTGAGACAGTCTGTTAAACTCCAGTCTGTCAGTGTTTGTTTCTGTTCCTGAGCACCTACTCAGAACACCTGTGTGTGTCCAGAGATCAAAGGTTTCCATGGTGATGTGCAGTAATCAGTGAGAGGAGAGCCTTTCCATTGTTCTGAATGAGAAATAAACCTCTTACATTTCTAACTAGTTTAAAAACGGTAGCTGCTTTCGGTAAAATGTCAACGCGTGCAGCGTCTGAAGTGTGCTTTTTGTGCACTTTCGGGTCAATAATGTGGCCTTTTTGGCAGATTTACTAAAGGTGTGCAGCTGCTGCTCTGAGGATAGATCAGGCTGAATTTACAATGGGCCTTAACGGCACTAATTATTTTAACTTGCGATTAACGCATGTGTATTTGTCCTCGGCCCGCCCCGTAGTTTCAGAGCGCAAAGGCTTGACGTTGTTGTTAGTTGTTGTTAGTTGGATGGTGGGAGATTCTAGCGAGAGATATGGATACAAGAAAATGTGTTTTAAACAGCAAGCCAAGCACACAGCTGATGCTGATAGCCCCGCTCCTGCCGCTCACTTGCGGCAGACCAACGCTTGAAGGTTTGCCGGGGAGACGCCTGGACACGTCTACAAGCAGCAAGCTTTTCATAGGCCGGCCCTTCACTCACACATCTGCGACCCACATTTGCGACCCACTCGAAACGGGTTCGCGACCCACTTTTGGGTAGCGACCCATCAGTTGAGAACCACTGATCTAGAGAATTCTAACAGATATTAAGGCTGCCACTTCTGGGTCATTTCCCTCCGTTAGGAACGCTCCTAAGCTAAATTGACAATCCGACCACAACCAAAGTCTAAAAAGCAGCACATCAATCAGCAGTACTTAACTTGTTTCTTTGTTTTATTTTTAGTTCATCCAAAATGAGCCAGTCATCAACTGAGGAACCACCTGATTTGAATACGTGGACCAAAGAGGTCGTCCACCACTGGCTGATGAATGTGGTCAAAGTTCCTCAGAGTTGTCGATCTTTTTCTGGAGCAGGAAATGACTGGAGAAACTCTCAATGAGATTAAGAAGTCATATATGTTTGTCCACCATGTACAGCGACCTTGGGTCCCTTGAAAGGCGCTATATAAATATCATTTATTATTATTATTATTATATATATTGGAATTAGGAATAGCAAAAGGCCCCGCTGTCAAAATCTCCCGTTATCTAGAGAAGCTTAAGGAAGGATCACAACATGAGTCCCAGTTCCCAGCTGAAGTGGAAAACTGGACAAAGGAGGAAGTGGCTCAGTGGTTAGTGGGGCATGTGAAGGTCGATGGCAAAAAGGCTGAACGATTTCAAGAGGAAGAAGTGTCTGGAGATTGTCTTGTTTGCTTCGAGGAGCAGGATTTCCTGGATCTGGGGCTAAAGAAGGGTCCCACTCTCAAGATCCTGAAGGGGCTCAGGCGACTGAGAATTCAAGAGTCAACGCCACCATCCAGAATCAAATCGTTCTTTAAGGGCAAAAACAAACAAGCAGGCAAGAATCTGCCAATGGAGAGAAAGACAACTGAAGTAACATTTCAGGTTTGTTTTCCAGTTCATGAGAATGTTGTTGTTTGAGCGGTGTGAGAAATATCGGCTTCTTCCAGGTTACACTTTAGTGCTTTATTTTTTATTTCTACTCTGTTTTCTCTCCAGAACCCAGCCCCGTTGATCAAGAATACCCTGGATGGGCTTTCGGCATACGATTTCAGTCATTTTAAATTTCATCTGAACAATTACGGCACAGCACCGGGGGCAGCACAGGCAGGAGCCTCAAACTTGGGCTTCGGAGTGAGGGCTGCGGCGGGGGCCTCTGCTCTGAACGTGGAGAGGGCTACAACAATGGATAGTCCCAGTGGATCAACGTTTTTGCCAGGCTCTCCAAAGTGGAGTCATGTTGTGAAAAAAGGCCGACGTCATGCCTCAGAGAAGGCTGCTGATAAACCGAGATTGCGCACTGTTGCTCCCGAGCGGAAAAATAAATCCGGTAACGTGCCTATTGTTGGCACCGGAGCTGCGGGCAACATCAAAGTGATCAAGACTAAGTGAGTGTTTTTGCTTCCAAGTTCTCACCAGACCTAGATGCTGAAACTTTGTCTGTGTATCTTAACCCTCCAGTATCACTGTGGACGTTTTTGTCCATATGGGTCATTTTTCACTTTTCATTTTGCAATAACTTTGGTTGTGTTGGTGCAAATGGCCTGATTTTTTTGTAACAAGGCTATTTTCTCGATCTATTTTGGAATTCCAATTTCAATTTTTGAAATCGGTCTTTAATTCACTGTGTAACAAATCGACTACGCAAATTAGTCATTCGAGACAAAAATGTCCACTGCAAAATGCTTTGATAAAAACATTATATTAAAAAGTTTTTATCAAAAATGTAATCATTTTCAGGATGTTAAACCTTGAAATGCCATTTTGAAAACATGAAACCGCTGTTTTTTTTCATGATGAAAACAGAGAAAATGAGTTATTTTCCAAAACATACATATCTGAGGACTGGCTCTTTTTTTTTTATAACAGTCTTGGATATGTCAAAGATTAGCAACAAAATGGATTTTTTTGCATTATTAGTTTTTGCACAAAATCAGATTGAACAAAAAAGTTACAAATTAGTTATTCGGGACAAAAATGTCCACTTCCAAAAACTGCTCTAAAATGACAACAGATTAATATTTTTAAAAACTTTTTGGGGTTAAATCTTTCAATCAACTTCAGTCCTGATCAAAAATACCAAATGTTAAATTATGTTCAGGATTTTAACCCTTGAACTGCCAGTTTGAAAACATGAATTTGCGTTTTCTATGAAAAACATGCACAAAAAGGCAGTTATTTTCCATATGATAAATGTTGGGGGGGTCGGCTTTTTTTTTTTTTAACACAGTCTTGGATATGTCAAAGATTAGCAACAACATTGATTTTGGTTGATTATTAGTTTTTGCACAGAATCAGATTAAACAAAAAAGTCACACATTAGCCACTCGCGGACAAAAATGTCCCATACACTCCCATTATAACCACATCTTTTGATCTCTCCGCCATACCGGTATAAAATCATGCATTTTGTAATGTCAGGGTTTTATATTGGAGGAAAATAGTTCAATTTGTCCTTTTTACTCTATATCACCAGATGTGACATTTTACCATTGAATTACATGCTTGTCATTTCTTGGTTTCTTTGCCTGTTGTATAATGGGGCCCTGCCAGCCATTGGAATACATGTATCCAACTAATATGATGTAGGTGTGTTGGTATGGATGTGGAAGAGTGGTATCAGCTGAGAAATGTGTGTGTGTGTGTGTGTGTGTGTGTGTGTGTGTGTGTGTGTGTGTGTGTGTGTGTGTGTGTGTGTGTGTGTGTGTGTGTGTGTGTGTGTGTGTGTGTGTGTGTGTGTGTGTGTGTGTGTGTGTGTGTGTGTGTGTGTGTGTGTGTGTGTGTGTGTGTGTGTGTGTGTGTGTGTGTGTGTGTGTGTGTGTGTGTGTGTGTGTGTGTGTGTGTGTGTGTGTGTGTGTGTGTGTGTGTGTGTGAGACAACAATATACAGTAGATTTGGTTTACAGCAAGTCGCAGTTTTCACCTCATATCTTTCTTTCTTTCTCTCTTTTTCTCTCACTCCCTCATTCCCAGACTCATACACACTCTTACATATTAAACCTTCTTATACCTTGTGTGAGTGATTGTGTGTGAGAATGAGACAGGAGTAAGTGTGCTCTCATGGCGTTTTGCTTTTCATTTGTGCTGTTTCATGTGTCTTTGAGGTAAACAGATGTATGATTTTGACCCAGCTTGACCTCGATGTTTTGAATTGTTTGAACTTCAAAGTCCTTTGATAATGTCAAGCAGACATACACAGCGATACATACACTCCTTGAAGTAAATAAAAACACCTGGCTGCAAAGCCAAAGCTTCAAATATGTGTCGTTTGGCTGGCTGGTCATTTCATTCCTGTGATACGCAACAAGCAGTAAGATGAAGAGGAGCTTCTCTGTAGGACAATAGGTCTCATGCAGCCCGTAACTTCAGCTGCAGGACTCATCCTCTGAAACAGAAACACCCTGAGAAGGAGAATCTGGTGTGGATCTGAACTGTGCTTGAAAGGAGTCAGCACAAGGATAAAACACTTTTTTGCCAAACATGAGAAGGAGAATCTGATGTGGAGTTTGTAGTGGAGTCTGATCCTTCTTCGTCCGACCCTTCCCCTGAAAGTGGAGAGGACACAGAGGATCCCATCCCGTAGCTGCGCTACATTCCTCTGCACTATCCTATCCGGAGGATCGTGTCCATCGTGGCAGTGGGTGGACATCAAAACATTTTCAAATCTGGTTTCCCTCTCACGAGGAAACGCCGCGCTACATTCCTGCTGCCAGAGGTTTGGTTTCAGGGCCCACGCGTTATGCCATTACGAGTGGCATGAATAATAATTCATGACGTGGAATCCTTCTTTGATTTATTCTTTACCTCTGAGATCATCAGCAGTATTGTCGACATGACACACCTGCATGGGGGACGTTCGGTGGCAAACTGGAGGGATGTTGATGCCACAGATGTTTGAGCAAACATTGGATAGGATAGTGCAGAGGAATGTAGCGCAGCTACGGGATGGGATCCTCTGTGTCCTCTCCACTTTCAGGGGAAGGGTCAGACGAAGAACGATCAGACTCCACCACAAGCATCTGATCATTTCTCTAAGCATGGCTTCACGTGGCGGCGCAACGAATATTCTTGTTACTCCTGGGGCAATCTCTGGTGCTATCATCCCCTTTGTGGTGTGATTGAGGAGGAGATCACTAAGCACTTTAGTGAACATCAGGCTTTTTTCATCCAAAAGGTTTTGTAGTCCTTCATACATCTCAACCTCATCACCATCTTGTTGTTCCTCAGCAGCTCCTCTGCAGCTCCTCAACCTCCTCAGCAAAGGACCTCATCGATTCCTCTGTATCAACGTGGGATTCGGGGCAGAATTGTTCCTTCTTCTCTGCCCCCATCTGATAAATGAACTGTTTGGCAAACTATTTGGCAAAAAAGTATTTTATCCTTGTGCTGACTCCTTTCAAGCACAGTTCAGATCCACACCAGATTCTCCTTCTCAGGGTGTTTCTGTTTCAGAGGATGAGTCCTGCAGCTGAAGTTACGGGCTGCATGAGACCTCTTGTCCCACAGAGAAGCTCCTCTTCATCTTACTGCTTGTTGCGTATCACAGGAATGAAATGACCATCCAGCCAAATGACACATATTTGAAGCTTTGGCTTTGCAGCCAGGTGTTTTTATTTACTTCAAGGAGTATATGTATGGCTGTGTATGTCTGTTTGCTAAAGAGACATTATCAAAGGACTTTGAAGTTCCGAACAATTCAAAACATCGAGGTCAAGCTGGGTCAAAATCATACATCTGTTTACCTCAAAGACACATGAAACAGCACAAATGAAAAACAAAACGCCATGAGAGCACACTTACTCCTGCCTCATTCTCACACACAATCACTCACACACATACAAGGTATAAGGAGGTTTAATATGTAAGAGTGTGTATGAGTTTGGGAATGAGGGAGTGAGAGAAAGAGAGAGAGAGAAAGAAAGAAAGATATGAGGCGAAAACTGCGACTTGCTGTAAACCAAATCTACTGTATATTGTTGTCTCTGTGCACACACACTGTACATCCAGATGCGCACACACACACACACACACACACACACACACACACACACACACACACACACACACACACACACACACACACACACACACACACACACACACACACACACACACACACACACACACACACACACACACACACACACACACACACACACACACACACATTTCTCAGCTGATACCACTCTTCCACATCCATACCAACACACCTACATCATATTAGTTGGATACATGTATTCCAATGGCTGGCAGGGCCCCATTATACAACAGGCAAAGAAACCAAGAAATGACAAGCATGTAATTCAATGGTAAAATGTCACATCTGGTGATATAGAGTAAAAAGGACAAATTGAACTATTTTCCTCCAATATAAAACCCTGACATTACAAAATCCATGATTTTATACCGGTATGGCGGAGAGATCAAAAGATGTGGTTATAATGGGAGTGTATGGGACATTTTTGTCCGCGAGTGGCTAATGTGTGACTTTTTTGTTTAATCTGATTCTGTGCAAAAACTAATAATCAACCAAAATCAATGTTGTTGCTTATCTTTGACATATCCAAGACTGTGATAAAAAAAAAGAGCCAGTCCCCAGATATGTATTTTTTGGAAAATAACTCATTTTCTCTGTTTTCATCATGAAAAAAAACAGCGGTTTCATGTTTTCAAAATGGCATTTAAAGGGTTAAAATCCTGAAAATGATTACATTTTTGGTATTTTCTATTAGGGCGGAAGTTGCTTTAAAGATTGAACCCAAAAAAGTTGTGAAAAAAACCTTTTAATATAATGTTTTTATCAAAGCATTTTGCAGTGGACATTTTTGTCTCGAATGACTAATTTGCGTAGTCCAATCGAATGATACCGGAGGGTTAAGGAAAAACTTGGCCGTGAGGTTGCCTGTTGACAAAAAATTGGCACTATACACGGTAGATACGGTTCATTTAAAGTATCTGCTGAATGCAATGAGGTCAGCGAAATGTACAATCCGGAGATCTGGCCAGAAGGGGCATTTGTCCGGCGATATTATGAGCCGCGCAGAGCGGGAGTTATCGGCTCAAACACTGCACCTACTGCGGGGGGAATGAGTGTGCCTGCTGGTGCTATGGGCACTCACTTGTCTCGCTAAATGACTATTCGGGTCTTGTCGTACAACTGTCGTGGCCTTCGTATGGGCCAGAGCGCAGGGGATAAAGCTTGCCGCATTGTAGTTGACCACCTTCTGGAGAACTGTGACATACTATGTATGCAAGAGACATTTTTAGCGAAGCAAGACTTGGAAAAACTGAACTCTTTCAATGATAATTTCCATGGGGCTGGGGAGTCTACTACGGACTTTGGCATGGGAATAGTCAGAGGAAGGATATCAGGGGGTGTGGCTATCCTGTGGAATACGAACCTTGATTCATCAATAAATGTGGTTAGGCTTTGTGCCGACTGGTGCATTGCAATACAGTTTACTCACAATGACAAGGAATGTATTATTCTAAATGTGTATACACCCTATGAATGTCATCAGAATGAGGATGCATATCTAAATAGGCTTGCTTTCATTAATTCCTTTATTCAAAGCAATACTTCTTCTTGTGTGTATGTCATTGGGGATATGAATGCAGATATCTCAGACAGGAACTCATTATTTGCCAAGCATATGGCTCAGTTCTGTCAAGATAACAATTTTATATTGTCAAGCAAGGTGCTTTTGCCTGCAGATAGTTATACCTACATTAGCGCGGCCTGGCATACTACGTCATGGCTTGATCATTGTATTAGTACAGCTGATGCGCATGCTTCACTTGAGTGTATGAGCATTCTGTATGGGACAGCAACGACTGATCATATACCTGTTGCTATGTCAATAAATGTCGAACATCGACCTGGGCTAACCAGAAATGTAAATAGTGCTCAAACAGAAAAACTAGACTGGTCAACCCTCACAAAGGAAGACATTACATCCTATTATGCTCAGACGGATACATCCTTAACTAATATTCATCTACCTAGAGATGCAATTATGTGTAGTGATGTTAATTGTAAGGATGCAAAGCATAGGAGTGATATCTGCTCCATGTACAATGATATAGTAAGTGCTCTGTATGAAGGCAGTAAGCCGTACTACAAAAGTAACAATAAGACTCATAACATCAGGCCTGGCTGGAATAGGTATGTAGCTGAGTATCATGCTGAAGCCTGTGAAGCCACTAAATCATGGGCTATGGCAGGCAGACCAAGACAAGGGTGTGTATTTGAGTACAAGAAGCTTACTAATGCAAGATACAAGTATGCTATTCGCTTCATCTGTAAAAATGAGCAAGCCATGAGGGCCGATTCCATGGCTAAGAAGCTGCTAGATAACAATGTTATGGATTTTTGGAAAGAAGTGAGGGCTATTAATAAATGCAAAATATCTCTACCATGCACTGATGACGGAACATCCGGAACAGACAACATTGTGGAGTTATGGCGACAGCATTATAGTACCTTATTCAACTGTGTCCAAAGTGAACTGTATACGGTAGATGATATTGATAACAATGAGTCAATGGTGATAATGCCACATGAGGTGTGCCAAGCTATAAACAAGCTGTCTGACAACAAAGCCAGTGGTGTAGATCATATCTCTGCTGAACATCTTAAATATGCCAGTGTAAAGATAGCTCCTCTTCTTTCTACTGCTTTACTGCCTTTATGAGTCATGGCTTGTTACCAGACTCAATGTTGTCTGTTCTGTTGGTGCCAGTTATTAAGGACAAAGCCGGTAAAGTGGGAAGCCTAGATAACTATAGGCCCATAGCGTTAGCCAGCATATTGTCAAAAGACAAGATTAGATTAGATGACTTTATTAACTCAACAGATAACCAGTTTGGCTTTAAGGCTAGACATGGCACTGACTTGTGTATATACGCCTTAAAGGAAATTGTCAACAAATATAGAGGTAATAACTCATCAGTTCTGATGTGTTTCATTTATGCTTCTAAAGCCTTTCATCGTGTTAATCATAGGAAGTTATTTGTTAAACTGAGTCAAAGAGGCCCAAATACATTGTGAGAGTTCTGGTCTACTGGTAGGCCACCAGACTATGCAAGTCAAATGGGGCAATAGGGTCTCAGCCCCATTTGGGGTTAGCAATGGTGTCAGACAAGGTGGAATGATGTCCCCAGTTCTTTGTAACCTCTATATTGATGATCTGTCCAAGCGACTGAGAGCCTGTAATACTGGAGGCATGATTGGTAGTACTCTAGTGAACCATATTATGTATGCAGATGATCTTGTTGTGCTGAGTCCATCTAGCGCTGGTCTCCAGCAGCTTCTTGCTGTTTGCTCTGTGTATGGTGTGGAACATGACATCAAATACAACGCCAGTAAGAGTGCTGTCATGATCTTTAGAACCAAAGAAGATAAATGTCTAAAATCTCCTGATTTTAAATTGTCTGATATTAATCTTAGTGTCTGTAATAAGTTAAAATATCTTGGACACTTTATTACAGAACAAATGACAGATGATGAAGATATTTATAGGAAATGCCGCATGATGTATGCACAAGCAAACATTCTCCTGCGTGAGTTTGGTGCGTGTTCAGATGGAGTGAAGATGTCTCTGTTCAGAGCATATTGCACTCCGCTCTATACGGCACGTCTGTGGTCAAACTACAGAAAAGCAAGTTTACGGAAACTTCAAGTATCTTATAATGATGCCATGAGAATATTGCTGAAGAGACCTCGATGGTCTAATAGTGCAAGTGAAATGTTTGTGGCTGCAGGAGTCAATACTCTACAAGCTGTTTTAAGAAATATTATGTATAAATGTATTTGCCGGCTTAATGACTCTGATAATGAAATCCTCTTGGCCTTATCGAACATAAGGTATAGTACTACACGCTACCAATCACAGCTGTGGAGACATTGGTATAGTTGTCTCTTTGTAGGACACTGATTTAAATTATTCTTAAACTATGAATTCTTTTTATGCTGAGTATGTAATTTATTATATGTAATGCCTTGTCTTTTATCTGGACCCTGAGTCTGTAATAAAGTTTTCATTCATTCATTCAATTACACAGACCCTGAGTGCACAGCAATTCCCCTGTGCAGGCTGGAAGGTAAAGACACCAGTGACATCGCTACAGTAGTGACCAACCACTACGGACCTGACAAGGCTTTACGCATCACACAACATGTTCTCCGAGATATACATCAGCGTGATCTTGCTGACCAACTGCAAAGCCACATGGGTAAGAATGTTCCTCCCACTCTCTTCACACAGTCCTGTAGGCGTCTTTCGGTTTTCCAACCCAGTTGAGATTTAACCACGCCTACTTCCACATTGACGTAGCTCTGCGCGACTGCATCACGGATGTATAACGAAAACGACAACCCCATGTTAACAACATCAAGTAATATCATGTATACTCTAGTTTGGGGAAATGGGCCGCTAAAAAAATGATCAATTTAGTATTTATTGGACCACAGTTAGTTAAGCACCTATCTGCACGGTTCCTCTCCCTCACTTCCTACTTCCCTTTTGAATCATATCTATCGATCATAAATCTATCAATTAGATTTATGATACGAAAATGATAAAAGTAGGGTAGACATGTGGAGATTATCCGGCTGAACAAAACGTGCATTTATCAAACAGGTTCGTTTTCCACAGATCTTATTTGGAGCTATTTTCTAAAATCCTATGGAGAAATCTCATTGCTTTTTTGTGGAGGGAAGCCATGCGCAGCTTACTTCCTGGTTTTAGGACGCGTCACTGCAGCTCTCTCGTCTCCTCTTCACACACCACACTTTTCGCGGCACACGTACTTACAGCCAATCAGCTCTGAATGATGTGAGATGACGTATGGTGGGGATGGCAGCTCAGTGCCCCTAAGGTCATTATTTTTTTGCCACACACATTAAATAGGACAATACTCTGAGCATGCGCAGTGTAGTTTTTACAGTCACCGTTCACTTAGACAGAGAGAGGGAGGGGCATGATCGGGTTTTGTCCCACATGGCTCTAAACAGCTCAATAGGCACACACTGTAGACACTAATTAGAAGAACACAGACTAAAACAGCAATGAGACGAATCCGATGATTAAACATGATCTTAAAATATATTTTTTAATATATTTAGCATTTTTTTGTAATCATTATTTGTAATACTTTCTGCTGACACTAGGTGGGACTGTGCCTGCCCCTAATGACCAGTCGCCACTGCTCCTACCACTACTTAGTTGTGTTCTCTGTATTTTACATGTTTGTGTTATGTGTAACGTTGCTGCCTTCTTGGCCAGGTCAGCATTGTAAATTAGATTTGATCTCAATGCTTTTTATCTGGTTAAAAAACCACAGGAATAAAGATGTCAGTCAATAATAATGGCAACTGTGATCTGAGTTCACGCTGCACAGGGCGTAAGCAGTTACACACAACAGGAGTCTTTATCAAACAGCTCTGAGGCTTCCTGTTACTTCCTGATGCACTTAACTTCCTGATATAATACAGCATGGGGGACTATCTAACACTAACACATGAGGAACACAAGAGGAAATTCAGAACGTAAATACACTGAATGGTTGTTGCTTTACAATTGCTGAACAATTTACAGTATAAAAGTTTTGTTTGACGAAGATCTCAAGATTTAAAACAGCAAAGGTTATTTCTGGTGTTCAGGGGCTGGGGGTAATATGCTTATGTTTCTGTCTGGTATGACTATAGAGGCATTTCAGATCATAAGATCATTTTGTATTTGTTGGAAGTCCCTCGCTCTTTGTCAAGGAGGTGCCACTAAAAAAGGCTAATGAGTCTGCCCACACACTCCTCCCCTCAGATTTGAAGTCACTGCTGACCCTACCTCCTACCTCCGACCCTGCCTCCTACCTCTGACCCTACCTCCTACCACTGACCCTGCCTCCTACCTCTGACCCTACCTCCTACCACTGACCCTGACTCCTACCACAGACCCTGCCTCCTACCACTGACCCTACCTCCTACCTCATACCACTGACCCTACCTCCTACCACTGACCCTGCCTCCTAACTCTGACCCTATACCTCCTACCTCTGACCCTGCCTCCTACCTCATACCACTGACCCTGACTCCTACCACTGACCCTGCCTCCTACCTCCGACCACTGACCCTGCCTCCTACCTCTGACCCTACCTCCTACCACTGACCCTGACTCCTACCACTGACCCTGCCTCCTACCACTGACCCTACCTCCTACCTCATACCACTGACCCTACCTCCTACCACTGACCCTGTCTCCTACCTCTGACCCTGCCTCCTACCCCCTACAACTGACCCTGCCTCCGACCACTGACCCTGCCTCCTACCTCCTACAACTGACCCTGCCTCCTTCCACTGACCCTGCCTCCTACCACTGACCCTGCCTCCTAACTCTGACCCTATACCTCCTACCTCTGACCCTGCCTCCTACCTCTGATCCTACCTCCTACCACTGACCCTACCTCCGACCACTGACCCTGCCTCCTAACTCTGACCCTATACCTTCTACCTCTGACTCTGCCTCCGACCTCTGACCCTACCTCCTACCACTGACCCTGCCTCCTACCTCTGACCCTACCACTGATCCTGCCTCCTACCTCTGACCCTATACCTCCTACCTCTGACCCTGCCTCCTACCTCTGACCCTATCTCCTACCACTGACCCTACCTCCTACCACTGACCCTGCCTCCTACCTCTGACCCTACCTCCGACCACTGACACTGCCTCCTAACTCTGACCCTATACCTCCTACCTCTGACCCTGCCTCCTACCTCTGACCCTACCTCCTACCACTGACCCTGCCTCCTACCACTGACCCTGCCTCCTACCTCCTACCACTGACCCTGCCTCCTACCACTGACCCTGCCTCCTACCACTGACCCTGTCTCCTACCACTTGACTCAACTATGCCCCTCTCTGTCTGTAAACCAAATGCTAATAAAGCCATATCTTAACACTACTGTGTAATGAATTGATGTCTTGTTTTTTGTGATTACTTCCTTGTCTTAGCAGGTACAGGTCCAGGCATAGGCTAGACTGTAGTACAACCTGCCTTTTGAATAATAATTACTGTTTTTATTTTATATATATATCTTAAAAGCGTTATTCATATTAATAAGATGTATGTGTATATATATATCTTGATGTATATTATGTAATAATAAATTACTTTAATATGAAATGAAATTCCTTCACAGCTGCTTGTTGCTTGGAAGAATATCCATGTTCACTTTTTTAGTTAAGACTTTAAATACATAGTCAACTTTAGTTTATAGTTTACTATTTTATTTATCTTATCAGCGTTGCTCTACAGGATTATTAGAGTACAGACCTAAAACCCGCTTTAACAAAAATGTATAGAAAATGGGATTATGTCCAGAATATAATAGGATTAAAATCAGGGCCGTTTCTAGCTGTTTGGGGGCCCTATGCAAGATGCTGTTTGTGGGCCCTATGCAAGATGCTGTTTGTGGGTCCTATGCAATATGCTGTTTGTGGGTCCTATGCAAGATGCTGTTTGTGGGTCCTATGCAAGATGCTGTTTGTGGGCCCTATGCAAGATGCTGTTTGTGGGTCCTATGCAAGATGCTGTTTGTGGGTCCTATGCAAGATGCTGTTTGTGGGTCCTATGCAAGATGCTGTTTGTGGGCCCTATGCAAGATGCTGTTTGTGGGCCCTATGCAAGATGCTGTTTGTGGGCCCTATGCAAGATGCTGTTTGTGGGTCCTATGCAAGATGCTGTTTGTGGGCCCTATGCAAGATGCTGTTTGGGGGTCCTATGCAAGATGCTGTTTGGGGGTCCTATGCAAGATGTTGTTTGGGGGTCCTATGCAAGATGCTGTTTGTGGGCCCTATGCAAGATGCTGTTTGGGGGTCCTATGCAAGATGCTGTTTGGGGGTCCTATGCAAGATGCTGTTTGGGGGTCCTATGCAAGATGCTGTTTGTGGGCCCTATGCAAGATGCTGTTTGGGGGTCCTATGCAAGATGCTGTTTGGGGGCCCTATACAAGATGCTGTTTGGGGGCCCTATGCAAGATGCTGTTTGTGGGCCCTATGCAAGATGCTGTTTGGGGGTCCTATGCAAGATGCTGTTTGGGGGTCCTATGCAAGATGCTGTTTGGGGGCCCTATGCAAGATGCTGTTTGTGGGCCCTATGCAAATGCTGTTTGGGGGTCCTATGCAAGATGCTGTTTGTGGGCCCTATGCAAGATGCTGTTTGGGGGCCCTATGCAAGATGCTGTTTGGGGGTCCTATGCAAGATGCTGTTTGTGGGCCCTATGCAAGATGCTGTTTGGGGGCCCTATGCAAGATGCTGTTTGGGGGTCCTATGCAAGATGCTGTTTGTGGGCCCTATGCAAGATGCTGTTTGTGGGCCCTATGCAAGATGTTGTTTGGGGGTCCTATGCAAGATGCTGTTTGGGGGTCCTATGCAAGATGCTGTTTGGGGGCCCTATGCAAGATGTTGTTTGGGGGTCCTATGCAAGATGCTGTTTGGGGGCCCTATGCAAGATGCTGTTTGGGGGCCCTATGCAAGATGCTGTTTGGGGGTCCTATGCAAGATGCTGTTTGTGGGCCCTATGTAAGATACTGTTTGTGGGCCCTATGCAAGATGCTGTTTGGGGGTCCTATGCAAGATGCTGTTTGGGGGCCCTATGCAAGATGCTGTTTGGGGGCCCTATGCAAGATGCTGTTTGTGGGCCCTATGCAAGATGTTGTTTGGGGGCCCTATGCAAGATGTTGTTTGTGGGCCCTATGCAAGATGCTGTTTGGGGGCCCTATGCAAGATGCTGTTTGTGGGCCCTATGCAAATGCTGTTTGGGGGTCCTATGCAAGATGCTGTTTGTGGGCCCTATGCAAGATGCTGTTTGGGGGCCCTATGCAAGATGCTGTTTGGGGGTCCTATGCAAGATGCTGTTTGTGGGCCCTATGCAAGATGCTGTTTGGGGGCCCTATGCAAGATGCTGTTTGGGGGCCCTATGCAAGATGCTGTTTGGGGGTCCTATGCAAGATGCTGTTTGTGGACCCTATGCAAGATGCTGTTTGTGGGCCCTATGCAAGATGCTGTTTGGGGGTCCTATGCAAGATGCTGTTTGGGGGTCCTATGCAAGATGCTGTTTGGGGGCCCTATGCAAGATGTTGTTTGGGGGTCCTATGCAAGATGCTGTTTGGGGGCCCTATGCAAGATGCTGTTTGGGGGCCCTATGCAAGATGCTGTTTGGGGGTCCTATGCAAGATGCTGTTTGTGGGCCCTATGTAAGATACTGTTTGTGGGCCCTATGCAAGATGCTGTTTGTGGGCCCTATGCAAGATGTTGTTTGGGGGCCCTATGCAAGATGTTGTTTGTGGGCCCTATGCAAGATGCTGTTTGGGGGCCCTATGCAAGATGCTGTTTGTGGGCCCTAGTCTTTACAGTTTTGTAACTACAATGGGGGGATTCGGAAGCCTTTGAGATGATCTGTGGAGATTCATCAATCTGTTACACTTTAAGAGGAAAACAGGCTAATTTCACGAAAGCCAAGCAATTGAAACTTATAAAAAATGATATTAAAAAGGTAAACAAAGAGGATCCTCTATGTCAATAAATGCAAGAGATGCAGCATTTTCTCAATGTTTATTTGACATTTTTCATCTTCCTCAGACGTCACTCATTGGCTGACAGCCCAACGATGATTTGGACTTTATTACCCCAAAAACCCAATTCTCAGCTTTGCTATCGTTGCAGTTTAGTTGTGTTCATATCCTACATTTGATTTGTAAGCTTCTGATGCTTCACCGAACCCAGGAGGGGGCTCGGCTGCCTACAAATAAAGACGGCTAATTTGAATTCTCCCCAAATATATGGAGGCTGAACCTGAACTTTCAGCTTGGGGGCCCCCTAGTGGCCGCGGGGGCCCTGTGCATCTGCACAGTCCGCCTATAGGAAGAAAGGGCCCTGAAGTGGGGGAAAGAGTGACTTTGGTGCAGAGCCACTATTTCAAGTATACTACGTCATCGAGTGCGCCACTCGATGACGTAGTATACTTGAAATAGTGGCTCTGCAGCAGCTTTACTCCACATTGAGAAACGGCCAGTGACTTTGGTGCAGAACCACATTCCAGGTGTTCATGGATAAAGAGCGTTTGACAGGTGAAAGCATTTTGTGTGAAGGCAAAGTAATCCGTAGTCTATAGAGTTGATTTCTAACGATCCTAAAAATGTGTAAAATGTATAGAAATGATTTTGAATAATGTGAAGGTCAAAGAAAAGAGAGGAACAATCAAAGCAGATTCATTATATTTTAATCTTTCTGTAAAGGAAATCATATAAATTAAAACTTGGTGATTTTAAAGGAACTTAAAGAACAGGTTATCTGTCGACAGAGGTCAGAGGTCATCAGAGAGATTAGTAGAAGGGCAGAAACGAGATATCCAATCACTGACGTATTATCAGCGAGTGCTGGGACACCGTCTGAGAACTATTACAATTTTATTATTTTTTATTCACGGTCTTTCCCTCAACCCGCTGCAGCCATTTCCTACATTTCCCAGAATGCCGTTTACAACCCAATTCAGGGATCATTAGGTCTACATGTCCAAAGAGCGTTAAGCATAGGAAGTAAAGGTGGAACTCTAAATGATTCAATGAGTTTTGAAAGAAAACAGAAAGAAGTACACCTCTCCCTCAGACAGACAGCGGTGACACTGAATGTCCTGGAGTCAGAAATATGGGAATAGGAAGCTCTGATTTCTCCTAATGTTGGTTTGTTCAAGAAGACTTTAGACAATAAGCACAAACAAAGGTTGACTTATTAAAAGGCACAATGAGTAGGATTTCTCAATCTTCACGTATCGCCCTCTCTCGTCGTGTATCTGCAGAACCAGCAGTTTTCATTTCACTGAGTCTCAACGTCTCGTAAATAACGTACTGAATCGTAAGCATGCATCCAAGAAGCAGAAGCTAAAGATGCTAAACGAACTCGTCCCAGAGAGAATCAGGTGAAGGCTTTTGTGTTTGCAAACGCAACAGACTACTCACTGTGCCTTTAAACCAGCTGGCTGCCAACTGGCTGCGTTAGAGGAATGACAGAAGCTGTAAATCAGAATGTTCTCACATCTTTCTGAATCCATGTTGAGTGGTGACTGAGTGGTGACGGCGCGATGCAACGCAATCAAGTTACATCACATGACATCCTTAAGGAAGCATTTTGAGAAACATCCAAGGGTTGGATGAGAACAATGATACCCCACAGAAAAGTATTGTGCACAAGACGACATATTCATTATTGTTTTCACACAAAACACGACTTGTTATTTAATCTTTTATAGTTGGAGAGGTGACGGTAGGTTGTTAGCTTTGGACAGAGAGAAGCTAATCGGTTCCCCTGTTCCTTTACTTCATGCTAAGCTAAGCTAACGTGGCTGGAGCTTCATATTTCCCCGACATGAGATCACTCTTGTGGACGAGAGGTCTTCCCAATCTCTGTGTCTCCTGTAATCTGTCTAATAAAATCAAAAATCCCCCGAAATACTAAAAGAAATGGACAACAATCACAGCTGCTCACTGAGCGCCTCTGCTGGGCGTCTGAAATAAAGAATGTAGTATGGAAACGACCACAGAAATAAACACGTTCTTTGACCGGGAGTCAAATAAAATACGATATCAAAGCCCTGGTAGTTCCAACATTCATAGAGCACATACAAGACTATGTATTTAACCAGCTCATAAGGAGAAGATATTCATTCGCTTCCCCGTGTGCAGCACAGCGTCCACCGCCTGACTCTGAGAGGAATTATTTTGATGTCCCTCGAGCCTCTGGAGCTTTATCAGAAGCTCGGGAAACAGTCGCTTCAGTAGATGTTCCTCTTCCCTCAGAGGCAGATTGTTTGAGTTAGTTCACAAACCCTCCCTCCTCTCGGTCACTTTGAACAAACACTCGTTCTACTGTGACGGAGAGAACGTCAGGACCATCCACCCGATCACGAAGTAGAAGAGGAACACGGGGTAAACCACCAGAGATTTCCGCCCGGCTGGTTGGTTGTCGGCGAGGAAAGCCGTGGATGCGAAGGTGGACCAACCAAAAGACGCCGTTACGACCACGAGACGCACGATGAAGCTTACGGTCCCCGAGCCGCCCACCAGAACGATACGACACACCGCCATGGCCGCCGTCAGAGGCATGATGCAGTATCCCAACACGCACAGGCTCTGGAAGAACGAGATGGTGCCGCCCAGAAGCTTGGAGTTCAGGGTGATGATGATGGCGCCGAACCACACGATGACGAAGACCTGGGGGAGGAAGATTAAAAACATCGCTTTATATAAGAGACAGAAATAAGTTTAAGACTTGAATTCATTTGGTTTATAATTCTGTGTGTGATAGAGATGGTGCAATGTGTTTAGTGTTGTGGACCTGCCTAAGGACCGAGCTGTTACTCATGTATTTGAATGCATGGTCCTTGTTGAAATAAATACATGATGATAATAACTAATGCAGGAGAGGAGATAAGATGCTCAAGTACAAGATCTGGCACTTCTACATGTTAAGAGTGTGTTGAGGACATTCCCTCTTTACTAAATCACATCTGGCTTCATCTGTGTTTGTAAAGTACAAGATCTGTGTACTTCTACCACCCCTGTATATAGAAGTTACCAATCACGAGTCAGGAGGCAGACGGTGTCCAACATGTTGAGAGTGTCTTCCCTTTTACTAAATCACATCTGGCTTCATCTGTGTTTGTTCATCTTCAAAGCCCACTGACACAGACGTGTTTCCGGACACTTTGTGAGTTCCCTGACACACTACCAAGGACACATATTAATGTATAAAAGACATCAAAAAGTGCATTTAGCAAGATAGGAGAGCTTTAATAACGCGCTTCTGGCTTCATCTAAGTGTGTTCATCTGTAGCCCCCACTGACACAAACGGCAGTCGTGTTTTCTGACATTAGGCTTTATTAATAAACGTTGATGTGACAATACAGTCAGGTACCTCAGTCCCAGTACTTCTACTTTGAATACTAATCTCTAATCCCCACGGACTCAAACGTGTTTTCTGACACTGGACGACAGTCAGGTGCCTCAGCCCCCCTGGTTATCGCTCACCCAGTACTTCTACTTTCACTCAAGTACAAATTATCCCAGTACTTCTACTTTTACTCAAGTACAACATCCCAGTACTTCTAGCCCACTGACACAAACGTGTTTTCTGACATTAGGATCAGAGGTGGGAAGTAGTGGAGTACAATGACATGAGGATACATAAATACACATTGTCAGGTACCTCAGCGAACTGCGGCCCCCCCTGGTCCTCGCTGTCCGCGGCTCCTCCCTGGAGCAGCAGGGCCAGGGTGACGCACAGCAGCAGCGGGCCCCACAGGTCCCAGTCCCGCAGCAGCACCGAGCTCCTCTTCGGGTACAGCACGTGGATGAACTTACTGCCCACCGCCCGAAGATCCCGCAAAATAGTCTCCTTCACGGGCTCATCCAGGGTGGAGAACTCATCCTCTTCCCCCCGCTGTCTGTTGGAGGAAGAGGAACCCATTGGCACAGAAATATCTCCCTCCACGGGGATATCTTCCGAGATAGAGACGTCCGAAAGTCCGGCGAATTGTCTGTTAGCCTCGTCCGCCATGTTTGTCTTTCTGTTGGCGTTGCGTTAATCCCGGGAGTTTAGACGACCCCAGCAAGAAGACAGCTAGCAAACACAGCTCTTAGCTCGCACATACAGCTCTCAGGTGGTGAGTGAAGCTCTCGGAATGGAGCTGGACGGACACTTGTTGCTGTAAAAGCAGCGCAATGTTCAGGTTGGTCCAGTTTTGCTCCGCAGCTCCACGTCAGCTGAGATTGTTTACTTCCGCAGGACGAGAGGAGCGAACATCCGGTTGGTGGGTTCAGGGACAGGATCAGATAATCAGAATTAACCATACCAAGCATAAAGAAGTTTTTTTTGCTGGTTTACATCCGAATCAAAATGGGTTTTTATAATCAACCCATACGATGAATTTACTTTGGTATAAGTGGTGAAAACAGAGACAAAGAAAGAAGAATATAAATATATAACATAGTAAAAATGCCTAGCAAAAATAAATAAAGTGAACATAAACTATTATAAAAGATGATTGTACCAAATAACACACTTCTACTATAAGTCAAGTATAATATCTGAGTACTTCTCCCACCCCTGTATGTCTTACTTAGAATTATTCATAGACCTTCACCGTATAATAGTTCCCTTATTATTGATATGGGAACTATTACGCGCAGTACCTGAAGGCATCCCCAGCGCTGGCTGAAGACCTCGGTTATTCTGATGACGCACAAATCCGTCGACAGCCGTTGTTCGGTCGTGTGTTTGTTTACATCCCGTGTGTGTGTGGTTTTAATCTGTAACTGTATCTTAAAGTAGTTCAACATGACGGCTAAGCGGTGCAGAAGAGGAGAGATTGAGCTTTATCGATCCCCGGTGATCGAAGACTGTGAGAATCTGCTGAGTCTCTTCCAGAAAACGGACTCGGTTCGATTCGAGGTTTTCTCCAAAATATGGAAAGAGATGAACTTCTCCCACATCTTCCAGTGAGTCTCCATGAAACATATCTCTTTAGACTGCAGTGGTGGGGAGGACATAAGTAGGATACAAGTACATCGTATTCTATTGACATGTAAATAGACTTCTTGCACTATTCTGTATTTTATTATATATGTTTCGTTGTTGGAGGAGCTCAGCTCAGAAGGATTGCCATTTCTACACTGTAGCTGCTAGGGCTGCAACAAATGACTAATTTGATAATCGATTAATGAAACGATTAATCGATTATTCGGATCGTTAAGGTTTTAACTGTACTACTACTTATATCGAGACTGCTTATCGATCCGGTATTTTTAACGATAGTATTAACGGTTCTTTTGACAAGAAATAAGGTAAACTAACTAAACAAATTGTGAACAAAACTAACATTGCATTTTATTTTAATTAAATGCATAATATTTCACATCAAAAGAAACAACAATGTTTTAACAAACCGTATTAAATAATGTGATGACAGAACTGTAAACAGAATAGCTGAAACTTTAACAAACTAAATAACTCAGTTTCCTCTAATCATTAACCCATGTTTTTATAACTGAGTTAACTCCGTGTGTTGCTGCTAGCATACAGAACACCTGACGTGGAAACGTTACTCGTGGATGGGGGGGGGGGGCTACAGAGCTGCTCGAAAGACAGTCGGTGCATTCCTCCGTCTGGATGTGGAGCACTTTTGATAAATGTTTAGACAAACTGCTCGTGTTACCGCCCTCACATGCTAAACTCTTATTGCACTTTAGGCAACGAGCATCGAGACGGGTAAAGTTTAACCACCTCGGAGCTCGTTCTCTCCGCCATCTCCTCCGTGTGTGTGTGTGTGTTGCTGCATGTAGCAGCTGCGTGTGTGTGTGTGTGTGTGTGTGTGTGTTGCTGCATGTAGCAGCTGCGTGTGTGTAAACTGCCCCGCCCCCTCGCAAGCAGGCGAGAGATCTCTCGTCTGAATTGGGAAGATCGAAAATACATTATAGACGCATTTTGTAGTCATATTGCATATTAGAAACGGAGTTGGCGACACTAAGACTGCGATATAATGTTTATGTAGCAATAATACATATGACATATGTTTTAAATGTCTCCTGTACCGATAAAAAAGAGCGATAACGTTGGAGCTTAACGGGGTGTAGAACACATGTGATGACGTCACCAACGAATCGACGACTGAATTAGTTGCCAACTAATTTGGTAATCGCTTTTAATCGATTAAGTCGATTAGTTGTTGCACCCCTACTGAGCATCTGACGATAACACCTTTGAATCTTGAATCTTTGAATCTGATGGTTCTTTAATAACGTGACAATACCATCATTCATCTGTTTACACAGTAGTGCCTTCACATTGAACATTCAATTTAACATGCTATTCATTGCAGAAGTGGTAGAAGTACTCAGATCTGGTACTTGAGTAAAAGTAGAAGTACTCAGATCTGGTACTTGAGTAAAAGTAGAAGTACTCAGATCTGGTACTTGAGTAAAAGTAGAAGTACTCAGATCTTTAGTAAAAGTAGAAGTACTCAGATCTTTGGTAAAAGTAGAAGTACTCAGATCTTTATTAAAAGTAGAAGTACTCAGATCTTTAGTAAAAGTAAAAGTACTCAGATCTTTAGTAAAAGTAAAAGTACTCAGATCTTTAGTAAAAGTAAAAGTACTCAGATCTTTAGTAAAAGTACTCAGATCTTTAGTAAAAGTAGAAGTACTCAGATCTTTAGTAAAAGTAAAAGTACTCAGATCTTTAGTAAAAGTAAAAGTACTCAGATCTTTAGTAAAAGTAAAAGTACTCATATCTTTAGTAAAAATAGAAGTACTCAGATCTTTAGTAAAAGTAAAAGTACTCAGATCTTTAGTAAAAGTAAAAGTACTCAGATCTTATTTACTTTCTTTATCACTTTGTTCCCAGCGGCACAGTGAAGCACGAGAAGCGGTCGTTCAGTCGTCTGATCCTGGACTCGGCGTACAGCTTCCTGCTGCCTCCCTTCAGCTTCCAGATCAGAGTGGGGGGGCTTTACCTTCTTTTCAGCCTGTTCCAGAGTCAGACTGCAGCGCCTCCAGAACCGGTGAGGACACCTCTTCTCCATGTCTCTTCTACATCAACATGTGTCCCCTCTTCTCCATGTCTCTTCTACATCAACATGTGTCCCCTCTTCTTCATGTCTCTTCTACTTCAACATGTGTCCCCTCTTCTCCATGTCTCTTCTACATCAACATGTGTCCCCTCTTCTTCATGTCTCTTCCACATCAACATGTGTCCCCTCTTCTTCATGTCTCTTCTACATCAACATGTGTCCCCTCTTCTTCATGTCTCTTCTACATCAACATGTGTCCCCTCTTCTTCATGTCTCTTCTACATCAACATGTGTCCCCTCTTCTTCATGTCTCTTCTACATCAACATGTGTCCCCTCTTCTCCATGTCTCTTCTACATCAACATGTGTCCCCTCTTCTTCATGTCTCTTCTGCATCAACATGTGTCCCCTCTTCTTCACGTCTCTTCTACATCAACATGTGTCCCCTCTTCTTCATGTCTCTTCTACATCAACATGTGTCCCCTCTTCTTCATGTCTCTTCTACATCAACATGTGTCCCCTCTTCTTCATGTCTCTTCTACATCAACATGTGTCCCCTCTTCTTCATGTCTCTTCTACATCAACATGTGTCCCCTCTTCTTCATGTCTCTTCTACATCAACATGTGTCCCCTCTTCTTCATGTCTCTTCTACATCAACATGTGTCCCCTCTTCTTCACGTCTCTTCTACATCAACATGTGTCCCCTCTTCTTCATGTCTCTTCTACATCAACATGTGTCCCCTCTTCTTCATGTCTCTTCTACATCAACATGTGTCCCCTCTTCTTCATGTCTCTTCTACATCAACATGTGTCCCCTCTTCTTCATGTCTCTTCCAATCACCAACCAAGGTAACCCCCCCCCCCCCCCCTAATCACCTGAATGTCCTCTAGAGCACCATTGAGTTCTTTGTAACCAAATGTCTCTCAGAGGGGCGTGGGGAGGGGCTCCTTATTTTCATCTAAAGCACGGGTGCCCAACCAGTCGGGGAGATTCCCAGTCGATCGCGAGATGTGTCTAAAAATAGAACAACAATATTCTGTTTTATCGTTAATGTCCTGTAACATAATCTTCCTGTGCCAGAATAATGCACTTGAACGCATCAAAGCTTTGTGATTGGCCGGCGTGACCCATGTGTCGGGGCGTGGCTGGTGGGCAGTGGGCACTAGTTCACTGACGTTGTCCGTGGCAACAGGAGTGACAGTCCGCACACACACAAGACCGCAATTATGGCAGAAGCAAAAAAGCCCAAAATATATAATTTTCACTCCGAGTGGGAGGATGATTATTTTTGTATCTATTCCAATTCAAAGTCCATCTGTCTCTCATCTGTCTCTCATCTGTCTCTCATCTGTCTCTCATCTGTCTCTCATCTGTCTCTCGTCTGTCTCTCATCTGTCTCTCATCTGTCTCTCATCTGTCTCTCGTCTGTCTCTCATCTGTCTCTCATCTGTCTCTCATCTGTCTCTCGTCTGTCTCTCATCTGTCTCTCATCTGTCTCTCATCTGCAATGCGAGCGTGTCTTTATCGAAGAAGGGTAATTTAGGAGCGGCATTTCAAAACAGTGCACAAACGCTACGAGACGGAATTCCCTCCTAAATCTGCCCTACGCTCCCAAAAGGGGAGGAGCCTGAGAGGACAGCTAAATGCACAGCAGTCCATTTTCACCAGGCCCAACAACAAGAGCAAGGCTGCTCCAGAGCATCTTATCGTGTCAGTCACGTTCCAGAGAAACACATGAAGTCTTTCAAAGACGGCGAAGTTGTGAAAGAAGCATTCCTGGAGGCTGCTGATGCGCTTTTGGGGGACAGTAAAAATAACAGAAGCATTTCAACAGGTTTTTGATATAATAAAAACTCAAGTTAGATACCGTTATTAATCAGCTGTAAGTCTTAGTTTGTTTGAACTTATTCATTATAATTATTGTACAAAATGGTATAAGAATGCAAACTTAAATTGATTATAGTCTATTATCACTTCAGGTTAAGAAACTAGTGTTGCTTGCATCCTATTTTAAAGGCATTTCTTTTTATAATCTACTAAAATGCAACAAAAAAGGGTTTGATTCTATTAATGTTGTCTCTTTTATTGCACGTTGGCAGCAGATTCCTGAGTAGCTTCAGATCTGAGTCGTCTTATTAGTAAGCCTCATTTATACTTTTGTAGCAACACTATTTTATATAATGGCAAAGAAAGGGTTCAGAGTCTTTTCTTCCTGTGTCATATGTGGCAGCACTGTTCAATGCTTCTTGAAAACATGACCCACTGTAGTGACGTGTGAATAAACTCTGTATCAACAACACTGTTGTGTAACTTCAGTTAAATACTTGTATGTGTAGATTAGAAAGAGGTAAGATAAAGGATCTGCAGTATTTTATGAAGTATTAATCGTACAAAGGTCAGTTGTATACAAGTAGAAGTGTGTATTTACCTGGCAGGCTGTCAGTAATGGCTACGCCTCTCTATGTGGACTGGTAGATCTCGGCAGACTGGCAACTTTAAAAGTAGCTCTCGGTTCAAAAAAGGTTGGGCACCAGTGGCGGATTTAGGATTGTAGGAGATCCGGGGCTTAGCCCAGGAGTTGTTGGGGGGGGGGGGGGGGGTACAGTGCTATTTTTTATAAGTGGGGGGTGGACCGAACATCCTTTAGGGGGGGTCGTCGCCTCCTCTCGGGGGGTCCGGGGGCATGCTCCCCCGGGAAGATTTTTTTTAAAATATTGAAGTTGAAAGCATCAATCTGGTGCACTTTGAGAGCAACATTAACCCTACCTTAATAACACCTTAAAGCGGACAAAAGGCACTGGAGAACACTCATTAACACCCTTTAATGAAGCAAACTAATGCCTTAACTCACTCAAACAGTCGTTTACTTATTAAGGTGAAACGAATGTGCGTAGAGTTTTAAAGGATGTGGATAGTCTCACCTTGATTCTGGCGCATTGCTTATCGTTTTATAGATCTATTCTCATCCACCATCTTTGTTTGTGACGTAAAAAATGTGTAAGAGTCACGTTTCTGAATCGGACACTCTGAGTGGATGCAGTCACAGCCAATCGGAGTCTGATTCAGAGGGTTGCCTGTCAGTTCCGTTGTTATGTGTACTGAAACGAGAGCCGGTATAATTCCACACGCGAAAACAAAATAAAAAATGGAATATGTTATTTTAGTGTCTTAAAAGTAGACTGAGGTATGAAGGGTTAACGTTACATCTTAGGATAATTGTTAGTCCTGTTCTGTATACATACTAACATATAAGGGTATACTTAGTGTGGTTACTCCATGTTTACTAGCTATAACATTAACGTCACATCACTCTTTTTCACTTCTTACTCAGTCAGCCAGAGTGCAGATATCACCATTAGATTCACAAACCTGAAACATCATCCATTTCTTCTCTGCTGGTGATGACATTGTTGTCAGCTGCTGATACTACTGCTGCTGCAGCTTGTGGCACCTGCTTCAATGACAATAACTTTCTAATATCCATAACTGTATAGGCTATTAGCTTAAAACTCGTCAGGCACTAGGAAGGATCACTTCTTCTTCAGGACAGGCTACGCAGTACGCAGGCTAATGTCCCGCAGCGGATGTCTCTCTGGTGGACTCCAGTACTGCACATTACTCCCGAGACGTTTTTAAAAAATTAAAAAATATATAATTTTTTTTATTTTTTTTTTTAAGTGAAACATCCGGGGCTTTTCAGAAAACATCCGGGGCTTGAGCCCAAGTAGCCACCCCCTAGCGCCGCCACTGTTGGGCACCCCTGCTCTAAAGTAACAGACAGAGAATCAGCACTTTGGAAACAGGGCTGAAACAGAGGGGTTTATGGGTAATGCTCGTAATGATCTGTTTGGTGTTTCAGCCAATCAGAGACAGGCTCTGTATATATCTGAGACCTGTGATATATTGATGACAAACAGTATAACAGGGGACCTTTAAAGCCTGAAACTAGAGTCCTCTGTTGTGTGTCCGGCTCAGATCCGCTTGGCGCTGAAGGATTGGGAGCACATGAAGAAGTTTGAGAAAGACGCGATGGACGCTCAGCACATGGACGTCATTTACATCCTCCGACAGCTGAGGCTCCAGAAAGCTTTTCACTTCAGCGCCACGCCCACTCGGGTGAGTTCTACTTTAGAGACACACTCTATTCTGCTTCCTGGCTGTTCCCTGTCCTGCTGTGTGTTTATAGGGTTCTGTGCATGAACAGGGGTGACCCTGTACTACAGTAGAAGTACTCAGATCCTGTACTACAGTAGAAGTACTCAGACCCTGTACTACAGTAGAAGTACTCAGACCCTGTACTACAGTAGAAGTAGAAGTACTCAGATCTTGTACTACAGTAGAAGTAGAAGTACTCAGATCCTGTATTACAGTAGAAGTACTCAGATCCTGTACTACAGTAGAAGTAGAAGTACTCAGATCTTGTGCTACAGTAGAAGTAGAAGTACTCAGATCTTGTGCTACAGTAGAAGTAGAAGTACTCAGATCCTGTACTACAGTAGAAGTAGAAGTACTCAGATCCTGTACTACAGTAGAAGTAGAAGTACTCAGATCTTGTACTAAAGTAGAAGTACTCAGATCTTGTACTACAGTAGAAGTACTCAGATCCTGTACTACAGTAGAAGTAGAAGTACTCAGATCTTGTACTACAGTAGAAGTACTCAGATCCTGTACTACAGTAGAAGTAGAAGTACTCAGATCTTGTACTTGAGTAAAAGTAGAAGTACTTAGATCTTGTACTTGAGTAAAAGTAGAAGTACTTAGATCTTGTACTACAGTAAAAGTAGAAGTACTCAGAGCTTGTACTTGAGTAAAAGTAGAAGTACTTAGATCTTGTACTTGAGTAAAAGTAGAAGTACTCAGATCTTGTACTACAGTAAAAGTAGAAATACTCAGAGCTTGTACTTGAGTAAAAGTAGAAGTACTCAGATCTTGTACTACATTAAAAGTAGAAGTACTCAGAGCTTGTACTTGAGTAAAAGTAGAAGTACTCAGATCTTGTACTTGAGTAAAAGTAGAAGTACTCAGACCGTGTACTTGAGTAAAAGTAGAAGTACTTAGATCTTGTACTTAAGTAAAAGTAGAAGTACTCAGATCTTGTACTTGAGTAAAAGTAGAAGTACTCAGACCGTGTACTTGAGTAAAAGTAGAAGTACTTAGATCTTGTACTTAAGTAAAAGTAGAAGTACTCAGATGTTGTACTTGAGTAAAAGTAGAAGTACTCAGATCTTGTACTTGAGTAAAAGTAGAAGTACTTAGATCTTGTACTTGTGTAAAAGTAGAAGTACTCAGACCGTGTACTTGAGTAAAAGGAGAAGTACTTAGATCTTGTACTTGAGTAAAAGTAGAAGTACTCAGATCTTCTACTTGAGTAAAAGTAGAAGTACTCAGATATTGTACTTGAGTAAAAGTAGAAGTACTTATATCTTGTCCTTGAGTAAAAGTAGAAGTACTCAGATCCTGTACTTGAGTAAAAGTAGAAGTACTCAGATGTTGTACTTGAGTAAAAGTACTCAGATATTTACTTCCTCCTCCTCCCAGCTTGTCTTCAGAAAGCAGAGGAAGAAGGAGAGCCCGGCGCTGTGTGAGAAGTTCGTTGAGAGAGCGTCTCGTCCGCAGGAACTCATCAACATCGACCTGCTGGAGGTGAGAAGAACCCCTCCATTAAAACACTGTTACATTAAATCATTAAAATATATTAACCAGAGAGGGTAAAAGTACACACATCCTTCACTCAGGTAGAAGTACACACATCCTTTACTCAGGTAGAAGTACACACATCCTTCACTCAGGTAGAAGTACACACATCCTTTACTCAAGTAGAAGTACACACATCCTTTACTCAAGTAGAAGTACACACATTCAAACTAAAGGAACCAGCCTGTTTGGAAAATGTGAGAAGTAGAACGTACAGGTATTTAGGTTCAACATGTAAGAAGTAGAAAGTACAGGTATTTGTGTTCAACATGTAAGAAGTAGAAAGTACAGGTATTTGGGTTCAACATGTAAGAAGTAGAAAGTACAGGTATTTGAGTTCAACATGTAAGAAGTAGAAAGTACAGGTATTTGAGTTCAACATGTAAGAAGTAGAAAGTACAGGTATTTAGGTTCAACATGTAAGAAGTAGAAAGTACAGGTATTTGTGTTCAACATGTAAGAAGTAGAAAGTACAGGTATTTGGGTTCAACATGTAAGAAGTAGAAAGTACAGGTATTTGTGTTCAACATGTAAGAAGTAGAAAGTACAGTTATTTGTATTAAACATGTAAGAAGTAGAACGTAGAGGGATTTGGGTTCAACATGTAAGAAGTAGAAAGTATAGGTATTTGGGTTCAACATGTAAGAAGTAGAAAGTACAGGTATTTGGGTTCAACATGTGAGAAGTAGAAAGTACAGGTATTTGTGTTCAACATGTAAGAAGTAGAAAGTACAGGTATTTGGGTTCAACATGTAAGAAGTAGAAAGTACAGGTATTTGGGTTCAACATGTGAGAAGTAGAAAGTACAGGTATTTGTGTTCAACATGTAAGAAGTAGAAAGTACAGGTATTTGGGTTCAACATGTAAGAAGTAGAAAGTACAGGTATTTGGGTTCAACATGTGAGAAGTAGAAAGTACAGGTATTTGGGTTCAACATGTAAGAAGTAGAAAGTACAGGTATTTGTGTTCAACATGTAAGAAGTAGAAAGTACAGGTATTTGAGTTCAACATGTAAGAAGTAGAAAGTACAGGTATTTGAGTAAAACATGTAAGAAGTAGAAAGTACAGGTATTTGAGTTCCATATGTAAGAAGTAGAAAGTACAGGTATTTGGGTTCAACATGTAAGAAGTAGAAAGTACAGGTATTTGGGTTCAACATGTAAGAAGTAGAAAGTACAGGTATTTGTGTTCCATATGTAAGAAGTAGAAAGTACAGGTATTTGAGTTCAACATGTAAGAAGTAGAAAGTACAGGTATTTGTGTTCCATATGTAAGAAGTAGAAAGTACAGGTATTTGGGTTCAACATGTAAGAAGTAGAAAGTACAGGTATTTGTGTTCAAAATGTAAGAAGTAGAAAGTACAGGTATTTGTGTTCAAAATGTAAGAAGTAGAAAGTACAGGTATTTGAGTTCAACATGTAAGAAGTAGAAAGTACAGGTATTTGTGTTCCATATGTAAGAAGTAGAAAGTACAGGTATTTGGGTTCAACATGTAAGAAGTAGAAAGTACAGGTATTTGGGTTCAACATGTAAGAAGTAGAAAGTACAGGTATTTGTGTTCAAAATGTAAGAAGTAGAAAGTACAGGTATTTGGGTTCAACATGTAAGAAGTAGAAAGTACAGGTATTTGAGTTCAACATGTAAGAAGTAGAAAGTACAGGTATTTGGGTTCAACATGTAAGAAGTAGAAAGTACAGGTATTTGGGTTCAAAATGTAAGAAGTAGAAAGTACAGGTATTTGGGTTCAACATGTAAGAAGTAGAAAGTACAGGTATTTGGGTTCAATATGTAAGAAGTAGAAAGTACAGGTATTTGGGTTCAACATGTAAGAAGTAGAAAGTACAGGTATTTGGGTTCAACATGTAAGAAGTAGAAAGTACAGGTATTTGGGTTCAACATGTAAGAAGTAGAAAGTACAGGTATTTGTGTTCAACATGTAAGAAGTAGAAAGTACAGGTATTTGTGTTCCATATGTAAGAAGTAGAAAGTACAGGTATTTGTGTTCAACATGTAAGAAGTAGAAAGTACAGGTATTTGAGTTCAACATGTAAGAAGTAGAAAGTACAGGTATTTGTGTTCCATATGTAAGAAGTAGAAAGTACAGGTATTTGTGTTCAACATGTAAGAAGTAGAAAGTACAGGTATTTGAGTTCAACATGTAAGAAGTAGAAAGTACAGGTATTTGAGTTCAACATGTAAGAAGTAGAAAGTACAGGTATTTGAGTTCAACATGTAAGAAGTAGAAAGTACAGGTATTTGTGTTCCATATGTAAGAAGTAGAAAGTACAGGTATTTGGGTTCAACATGTAAGAAGTAGAAAGTACAGGTATTTGGGTTCAACATGTGAGAAGTAGAAAGTTCAGGTATTTGTGTTCAACATGTAAGAAGTAGAAAGTACAGGTATTTGTGTTCAACATGTGAGAAGTAGAAAGTACAGGTATTTGAGTTCAACATGTAAGAAGTAGAAAGTACAGGTATTTGAGTTCAACATGTAAGAAGTAGAAAGTACAGGTATTTGTGTTCAACATGTAAGAAGTAGAAAGTACAGGTATTTGGGTTCAACATGTAAGAAGTAGAAAGTACAGGTATTTGGGTTCAACATGTAAGAAGTAGAAAGTACAGGTATTTGTGTTCAACATGTGAGAAGTAGAAAGTACAGGTATTTGTGTTCAACATGTAAGAAGTAGAAAGTACAGGTATTTGGGTTCAACATGTAAGAAGTAGAAAGTTCAGGTATTTGGGTTCAACATGTAAGAAGTAGAAAGTACAGGTATTTGTGTTCAACATGTAAGAAGTAGAAAGTACAGG
>CM053249.1:1459077-1489077 GCA_028583405.1 Pogonophryne albipinna
ACACACACACACACACACACACACACACACACACACACACACACACACACACACACATACCATGTATACATCACTTCAGGGGACATTACATTGACTTACATGCATTTCCTGTAGACTTATCCTAACCTTAACCATAACCAACACATGCCTAACCCTAACCCTTACCCTAACCCTAACCAAGTCTTCACCCTAAAATTAATGACTCCCCTCATGGGGACCTCCAATTTGTCCCCATAAGGGAGGCGAGTCCCCACACGTGACTGTGTAAACAGATTTAGGTCCTCACAAGTATAGTAATGCTAGGCCACACACACACACACACACACACACACACACACACACACACACACACACACACACACACACACTCTAGATGTGTGTGTGTCCCCTTATGTGCCCCTCCCCCCACATGGATCACACCTGGCACACCAATACATGTTCAGTGTCTGTTCTTTGTATATTGACTGCAGTGTTTCATGTATGCCAGTACTCTGATACCATATGTACAGTTTGAAAGCTTGTTGAATGAAATGTGGAGATGATTAATGGTTTTTGTGTTAATGTAATAGCAGTTAAAACCGGACCGGTCAAATTTGACCGCAAACACCAAAGTAAGGGGGGGGGGCGAAGACAATAGGAGGGTTAATGCTGATGCACTTCAGGGCCGCTGTCAATACAATTCTAATAGATAAGTCTTAGACCTCTCTTCTGGACCCTCAGGTAGAACTCCCAGTACAGCCACCATCCATAGATTCAGTTCTGACAGTATTTACAATGTGTGTTGTGCTAAATGTGATGAATATGCATAATGTAAAGTATGTATCCATGCCTTCACACGTCTCTCAGGCACGGAAATCGAGGCGCCATCGGCAGGTTGAGTTGGATTATACAAGTAGCGTGGCCGGACCCTTGTCCCCGGCTCGCAGCGGCAGATCCAACAAACTGTCACTCAAAGCCAGAACCAACGAGAGCTTACTGGTCTTAGGTAAATCACTTCCTCTAAAGCAGGGGGGTCCAAACTTTCTTCACCGAGGGCCACACACCGAGAACTGCACGGAGGTCTGGGCCGCTCACTGGATCAGCGGTTCCCAACCTTTTTCAACTCAGGGCCAAAGGTCCCATGGCATGCTTTTCCGGTTCTTACCCGTCCCCTTGTGTTCTGAAGCATGTAACCGGTCTGCAGACTCAAAGTCCTCCCCTCAGCAGCTCAGCCCTCTAAACAGAAGCTTCAGAGTTCTGACACTAAGAGGAGCTTTGAAGGGTTATTTCAAGGTTGTTATGTAAATAAGTTATATATCAACTTAGATTTTGTTAGAACATGTTTTCAACTTTAATTGACTGAATGTATTTGAAAAGTGTGCTCTTATTAACACATGAATACTGTGTAATATATGTGAACATATATATTTAAGAAGTACAAGACAAACAGAAGTTTTTTTGTACTTAAGTCATTATACTTTTTTTTATTTGCTGAGTGACGGCCGACTCAAAATGGTCCGCGGGCCGCATTTGGGCAGTGGCTCAGTCAGTAGGGGCTTGGACTGTGAGCCGTAGGGTCGCCGGTTCAAGTCCCCGACCAGACCTACAAATGGACTGCTACTTGGAGAGGTCCCAGTTCACCTCCTGCCCTGCCGTGGTGCCCTTGAGCAAGGCACCGGACACCGGAGTGTCCTTCAGTGTGTGAAAAGAGGCAGAGAGTGAGCTTCAAAGATGGAGCTTTTATCTGAAATGTTTTCTTAACTTATTGACATGTTTCTCGTCAGGTGATCTGTACGAAGGAGTGAGGTCTGCAAGTACGATCAGCCAGCTCTGCTCTCTGGACTTTAAACCTGAAGGTAGACTTTCACTCTCTCTCTGCCTCTCGCTCTCTTTCTCTCTCTCTCACTCTCTCTCTCTCTTTATCTCTCACTCTCTCTGTCTCTCACTCTCTCTCACTCTCTCTCTTTATCTCTCGCTCTCTTTCTCTCTCTCTCCTCTCTCTCACTCTCTCTCACCCTCTCACTTTCTCACTCTCTCTCTGCCTCTCGCTCTTTCTCTCTCTCTCACTCTCTCTCTCTCACTCTCTCTCTCACTCTCTCTCTCACCCTCTCACTTTCTCACTCTCTCTCTATCTTTTTACTCAAGTACAAGATCTGAGTACTTCTACTTTTACTGAAGTACTTCTCTGTTCATCTCTTGTATGTTGTTGTTGTTGTTGTTGTTCCTCCGTTCAGATAAACCGAAGGACTCAAAGATGAAAGTGTTGATGAAGACGAGCTGAAAGGACCTTCATCACGAGAGCAGCTGCCGTCCAGTCGATTGTAACGTTTGTTTTAAAATGATATGATAATCTTCTCATTGAAAGGATCTGAGTCGCTATTTAAGGTTTGAAATGTTTTAACTTCAAAAGATCCGTTTTTGTAATGACTGAAACTAAAACAAACAAATGTGTCTTTTACCGAAAAAACATTGTTCTGATTTTAATAACTTGTTTTAAAATGTAAAGCTGAAGGAATTCAGTTCTTTAAAAGGTTTTACAGCTTTCTGTCTGTGTCCTCAGTGAAGGAAGGTCACCTTGGATACGTTCCTCATTATACAGACGCTCCTCTCCTCTCCCCTCTCCTCTCTCCTCTCCTCTCTCTCCTCTCCTCTCTCCTCTCTCCTCTCTCTCCTCTCTCCTCTCTTCTCCCCCCTCCTCTCCCCTCTCCTCTCTCCTCTCCTCTCCTCTCCTCTCTCTCCTCTCCTCTCTCCTCTCTCTCCTCTCCTCTCTCCTCTCTTCTCCCCCCTCCTCTCCCCTCTCCTCTCTCCTCTCCTCTCTCTCCTCTCCTCTCTCCTCTCCTCTCTCTCCTCTCCTCTCTCCCCTCTCCCCTCTCCTCTCTCCTCTCCTCTCTCTCCTCTCCTCTCTCCTCTCCTCTCTCTCCTCTCCTCTCTCTCCTCTCCCCCCTCCTCTCTCCTCTCCTCTCCTCTCTCCCCTCTCCCCCCTCCTCCCCTCTCTCCTCTCCTCTCTCCCCTCTCCTCTCTCCTCTCCTCTCCTCTCTCCCCTCTCCCCTCTCCTCTCCTCTCTCCTCTCCTCTCCTCTCCTCTCCTCTCCCCTCTCCTCTCCTCTCTCCTCTCCTCTCTCCTCTCTCCCCTCTCCTCTCCTCTCCCCTCTCCTCTCCTCTCCTCTCTCCCCTCTCCTCTCCTCTCCCCCCTCCTCTCCCCTCTCCTCTCTCCCCTCTCCTCTCCTCTCTCCTCTCCTCTCTCCTCTCCTCTCCTCTCCCCTCTCCTCTCTCCTCTCCTCTCCCCTCTCCTCTCCTCTCTCCCCTCTCCTCTCCTCTCTCCTCTCCTCTCTCCTCTCCTCTCCTCTCCCCTCTCCTCTCCTCTCCCCTCTCCTCTCCTCTCCTCTCTCCTCTCTCTCCTCTCCTCTCCCCCCTCCTCTCCCCTCTCCTCTCCTCTCCTCTCTCCCCTCTCCTCTCCCCCCTCCTCTCCCCTCTCCTCTCTCTCCTCTCCTCTCTCCTCTCCCCCCTCCTCTCCTCTCTCCCCTCTCCTCTCCCCCCTCCTCTCCTCTCTCCTCTCCTCTCCTCTCCCCTCTCCTCTCCTCTCCCCTCTCCTCTCTCTCCTCTCCTCTCTCCTCTCCCCCCTCCTCTCCTCTCTCTCCTCTCCTCTCCCCCCTCCTCTCCCCTCTCCTCTCCTCTCCTCTCTCCCCTCTCCTCTCTCCTCTCCCCCCTCCTCTCCCCTCTCCTCTCTCTCCTCTCCTCTCTCCTCTCCCCCCTCCTCTCCTCTCTCCCCTCTCCTCTCCCCTCTCCTCTCATCTCATATTTGTAATTATGTTTAACTGTTTCTTTATAAAACCTCTTTCACTCTGGTCCCGTCTCTTTCTTCAGACATTGTTTACAGTGTTTGCGTTCACGTGTATTCGTATCGCTCTTCTCTTTGGAAAAAGTGGTGACGATGATACGATATATAACAACTCTACTTTGTTTCCAACCAACAACAAAATACAGAAAATGTGTAAGACTTTAAAAACTGTGCAGAAAAAAATCTCTGTATTTATTTGTACTTACTGCTAATAGAGTTTTGAGATATCAATATGCTTCCTAGAAACAGTAACATAGTGAACACTGTACTAAATAAACAGATGAACTAAACAAACCAGACGATTCACTAAGTAAACTCCTGCTGACTGGATTACCATACTCTCCTCATGACTTCAGCTGTCACTGCTTCTGAGGAGACAGAACTGTTGATACGTGATGATTGGAAACGATACAAGGGAAACTATTGGTAAGTAAAGTTTGCTTAATTGTCCATAGCAATTGTCCTACTAAAAATACCTGTTTAATCAAAGTTTGAATGTGTTTTTGTGGCTTATAATTGTTACCATATGGCACAAATGGGCAATTACTGATCACTCAAATTTGACCAATGGATTTGTGTGTATTGTTATGAATTCACTTTAATTCATGTCATCCTTTTCTAAAGAAGAATGACAATAGCAAATATATTTTAACAACATGTCATAGCCGACACATTCAAAACACTGTTTCACTGGTACACAAACATTTACTTTGTGCTTCCTTCTTTAGGCTTTTCATTTTGATCCACCCTTTATCTTTAACAGTCACATCGTATCTGGATGAGATCTGCCGAATACCGTTTTTATAAGGGATACATGTGTGTGTAGTCTTTCATATTAATCATGATCGCTGGTAGCAGTGGCGGCCGGCCCATAGGGGCGCTAGGGGCGCCGCCCCACCTCTTCCCACATACACATTTTTTTTTTTTTTTTTTAAATATATTTTTATTTTTAATGAACAAGGTAAATATCATACAATTGGTATCAGTAAAATGTATAATCTACAATAAAATCTCGTTTAAAATGGTGTTACGATGTCTAAAGTTACTGATAAGTCACATGTTTCCTGCCTGGCCTTGCCCGTGGCATTAGTTTATCATTACCGGGCGGAGCCCCCGAGCCAAACAGCAGCAACCAGCACGTTGCAAAAGTCTCAATAGTAAACTGTGCCGCCGAAACATAATTTCAGCCAATCAGCGCCGTCAAATATTTTGGTCACGAGGGCGCTCACGTTGGCGCCCACGTTGCTTACGTGCGTTGACGTGAGTTGTTTTTTAGACTCGTGAGTGACCAAGGTGACGCAGTATTTGGATGAGAATGGTGTGCAGGTGGAGTCGCCGGACCTCGGTCCGCACCCAATTCCGTGCAAGAGCTACTCTCCAATCCTTTCGAAAGGAGAAGTTTGGGAGATAAATTGATACTTAAAGACCTTGGACCGGACCAACCCGATTTGTATATATCGCAGCAAGCTCGTGAAAAAGACTAAACGTATCAACGAGGCTTCTCACGTAGCTGGTACACCAGAAAGGCATGGCTAGCTGGATGCAAACAGGTAAATGCTGTCTTTTGTTTCCCATGCTTGCTCTTCAAACAGCCGGGGACAGATACGATCTGTTCAGAAACTAGACAAAAGTTAAACAAGTACAAACCACAGACTGTCTGTGTCATGGAGAATACAGTCGCTGGTTTATTTATGTCTGTATAGGCCGTTGCTGTGAGTGTGGACGGTCGGAGCATATACAACGTTAGCTTAGCCAAGCTCCATTCAGAAAACACACATTTTAAAAGGGTTTTTCGCCTGCCGTCTGTCTGCAGACTTGTCAAAGCATTAATTCATGGTTTTTACTAACTGGTATCAGTATGTTGTTACTTCGGCATCATTTAGAAACGTGTATTACAATTAAATCACGGTAAAATATGTTCATCTTGTTGTAGTTGTAGCCCCCTTGCCAGCGATTCTCTCTCTAGTTTAGCATACTCAGCCCGACTCAGCCTGGTTGTTCCTGGCCCTAGAACCACGATTTTATGGGGCCAGAAAAACTGTGAATTAGGACCCGCTAGCCGGTACTAGGCCAAGTGGAAACGCAACCAAAAACGGGCCCCGCACGGCTCGGCACGCTTAAAGTGAGCTCCGCGCTGCAGTGGAAACGCGCCATTACATCACCAGAAGTCCTAATTTAAGGGGTCATGTCTCCCAAAAAAAATGTTTTTACTCACTATATCAACAGCCCCACCAAAAATAAATCCCACCACTGGCTGGTAGATAGCCACAGAAGTCGTAACACAGTTTAACCTGGGCGGATCCCAGGTAGATAGGAGAGGATCACAGTTTACAGTTCACAGCTGAAGACTTCTCCACGCTGCTTTCAAACTGTGAGTAAACACCGTGTGCTTCACTTGGAGGCTGTCTGAAGGTGTACACAGGTCTCAGATGGACTTGGTATCACATTAAGAACGATATTCAGTAATAAGTCTGGCAACAATAGCTGGTTTAAATGATTTATTGGAGCTCGCAATGTTTTGAACAGACATCCCCAGTCAACTCGTTTTTCTTTTTGTAGTCCCCGCTGTTCGCGTCCAGATATCTCCATCGTAACCTCAACCTCACACACTGGTACTGAATGTGCATCAAAGTCTTCCTACCGAGCCAAATATACCAAAAGATGTATGTAAACGACAGAAGAAGCGATCGAAAATCACCCCAGTTGATCGGGAAACCAGTTAATCCTCTGAGCTCAGACCGCTCCTTTTTAAAGCGTTATACCATGGTTATACCCCAAATCAGCACTTTAGAAACAGGAAGTGAAATAGAGGGATATGAGGCATGGCTAGAATGGGTGACCTGTTTGGTATCATATCTATATCTACCTTACAAAAAAAAGAGATAATTTAAAGGTTTGAAATTACCAAATGTAGAAAACGAGACTCATAAAACCCAAAATAATTGTTATATTTAACAGATTTAAGGACAATGGGATAAAATCGGAAAAGGTATATTTTCCAGAGTTAGAAAGATACGATAAACACAACAGCATAATAATAACAGTGCAGTAAAATGAGCAATTAAGCATATTGAAGCATAATATTTTAACACTTTACGACACATATGCCTTCCTTACTCAAAATAAAATCATAATCTAAACGTTTGAAATGTCCAAATGTAGAAAACGACACTAGCATGAAGCCCAATAGAGGTGTCATATTTCCTACAGTACTTGAAGGCGTCCTGGTTCCCCGCTGTATGGCTGCAGATTTCTGCGGGTTTTGAGGTTGAGGAGCGGCGGGGAAGCTGCTTCCTCTCCCGGTCAACTGTCTCTCGGTTCTCTGGAAGTCTGAAGAACCGCAACCATGGTCTCCGACAGTAAGTACCGACCCTGTGCTCAGCGTGTGGCAGCCTCTGATGCGTCATTTCCCGGGTAGAGAAGCTCAGTTTCAGCCTCTCTGGTTGTCTGTCTGGAAAACGCCAAGATGCGTAGAGGCCAATTTATTCTCAATTCAATGCAATTGCTGTATTAGCATGATACGTATAGTGTTGCTAAAGCTCTGTATAGTTGCAATATCTATACACAAATACATAAACAAACTGCTAAAAAAAATTGAACATTACGCAAGATCATATCACCCAATAATGGCGTTTATTAGCATTTATTTGATATTTCAGGGTCTTTATTAGTATTTCAACTTGTAATAATGGTATATTTCCTCAGTGTTCCTGCAGGGGTTAATGCTCTGATCTCACTGGAGAGCTGCCTCATCATGGCCACTGAATGTCTGTAATAAATTATATATCTGAATATGGGTTAATTGTGCAATGCTTCAAATGGATAACTGTGGCTCTGTTGAATTGAAATGCATTGTCCGAGTCTTCAATCACACAGGCCTGCAGAGAGCCTGGTCTATATTTAACTGCGTTTATTATGATGTTTAATGTCATATTCCTGCTGCATGTACTGATATATTTCACTTTATAATCAATAACAAGTGTAGTTTAAGGGTATGCAAGTATCATTTTGACATCGTTCTCCTTTACTTGAGCATGTCCATTTAATGTAGGCTATATTTCTACTTGAACATTAGTAGAGTTATTTTGCAGGTTAAATAAGTACCTAAAGTAATGACAATAAATAATGGAGAACATAACAAATAATAATAACAATAATACCAATCAGACCACTGTGATTTTTAGTTGTGTTTATTGTTATTATTTAGTATAATTATTTAGTTTAGTATGCACTTCTCCACAGAGAGGAGAGAGGAGAGAGGAGATGAGAGGAAAGAGGAGAGAGGAGAGGAAAGAGGAAAGAGGAGAGGAGAGAGGAAAGAGGAGAGAGGAGAGGAGAGAGGAGATGAGAGGAGAGGAGAGAGAGGAAAGAGGAGAGGGGAGAGGACGAGAGAGAGGAGAGGAGAGGAGAGAGAGGAGAGGAGAGAGAAGAAAGAGGAGAGGACGAGAGAGAGGAGAGAGGAGAGAGAGGAGCTGCCTTCTGTAAGTGTGTGTGTGTGTGTGTGTGTGTGTGTGTGTGTGTGTGTGTGTGTGTGTGTGTGTGTGTGTGTGTGTGTGTGTGTGTGTGTGTGTGTGTGTGTGTGTGTGTGTGTGTGTGTGTGTGTGTGTGTGTGTGTGTGTGTGTGTGTGTGTGTGTGTGTGTGTGTGTGTGTGTGTGTGTGTGTGTGTGTGTGTGTGTGTGTGTGTGTGTGTGTGTGTGTGTGTGGAAGGAAACCTCCACTGATCTGTCACTTTGGGAAACACACAGGTGACACTGATGGCATTAACGATGTCTGTGATGCATTCAAGTGCACCACGGAATGAGCAGTGCCAGTGAGATATAATGTGCACAATAACAAGACCCTGCTGACACTGAAGCAGGGTCTTTACATTCAGCCTCTTTCGTTCGATTATTTACTCCTGTACTTCCTACTGTGACTAAAAGCACAACATGTATGTTATAGAGCCGGGATTTTAGAATGTGACTACTAAAACACTGGATACTACATTTCCCATAATGCATCTTAATGACATAAATATGACTCTTTTTAAAAACAAGACCCACATATCCTGTTTGTAACACAGGCTTTCTGTAAAGAACATAATAATTAGTAACACATTATTATTACCCTAGTCAAACTCCGGATACTACATTTCCCATAATGCATCTTAATGGAGTCTTTAATTAGATTCTCTCTGCCTGGTGATTAAATAAAGATTGAAATACAAGATAATAAAAACCATACCTCCAGTTTGTAAGACAGGCTTTCTGTACAAATAATAATACTAATTTGTAAAACATTTGAATTATAATTGAACTCTTATTACCCTCAGTAACTACATTTCCCATAATGCACCTCAATGGAGTCTTTAAATAAATAAATAAATATCACTCATATATCCAGTTTTTAACAAAGGCTGGATATATGAAAATAGAAAGACAGATAAATAATCTTTAATTGATTAATTAAAATAAAAAAAATGTATTAATTAATTTATAAACATAGTCATGTCCACTGAAAACCAGCTCGGGCATCTCAACCGGCCCACTTCGGTACCGGCCCCTCGGGATTCGTCCCAAACGTCCCGAAGGCCACTGGTTATGTCCAAACATCGTACCCTTTTATACAGAAGAAGGGAACATACATTGAATGCAGCACGGTGCTTTGTGTCAAAGTTCAACACAATTGGATTTAATGCAGAATTCTTGCTCTATTATTTAACGTTATCCTCTGCTCTCGCTCATTCTGTCCAATTCAACTGACCTTTCCCATAAAACGCAGATACGTGCTGCTGTATCTGAAAAGTCAATGATGAAACACTGCAGCTTTCAGACAGACATCATACCAGCTGGATGCTGCTTATATTCCCACTCACTGTGTGTTTCCTCCCACCTTCCTCTCCTCTGGGACGAGAGGAGAGGAGAGGAGAGGAGAGGAGAGGAGAGGAGAGGAGAGGAGAGGGGACGAGAGGAGAGATGTAAATCAGAATCAAAAGCAGTCAGCCTTCTGGTTATTGTGGCCTAGTTACAGACTGAGAGAGAGGAGAGAGGAGAGGAGAGGAGAGGAGAAAGAGAGGAGAGGAGAGGAGAGGAGAGGAGAGGGGAGGGGAGGAGAGGAGAGGGGAGGAGAGGAGAGGAGAGGAGAGGAGAGGAGAGGAGAGATGTAAATCAGAATCAAAAGCACTCAGCCTTCTGGTTATTGTGGCCTAGTTACAGACTGAGAGAGAGGAGAGGAGAGAGAGGAGAGAGGAGAGAGAGGAGAGAGGAGAGGAGAGGAGAGAGGAAAGAGAGGAGAGGAGAGAGGAGAGGAGAGGAGAGGAGAGAGGAGAGGAGAGGGGACGAGAGGAGAGATGTAAATCAGAATCAAAAGCAGTCCGCCTTCTGGTTATTGTGGCCTAGTTACAGACTGAGAGAGAGGAGAGAGGAGAGGAGAGAGAGGAGAGAGGAGAGAGAGGAGAGAGGAGAGAGAGGAGACAGGAGAGAGAGGAGAGGAGAGAGGAAAGAGGAGAGGAGGAGAGAGAGGAGAGGAGGGAGGAGAGAGGAGGAGAGGAGAGGGGAGAGAGGAGAGGAGAGGAGAGAGGAAAGAGAGGAGAGGAGAGGAGAGGGGAAAGAGGAGAGAGGAGAGAGGAGAGAGGAGAGGGGAGAGGAGAGAGGAGAGAGAGGAAAGAGGAGAGAGGAGAGGAGGAGAGAGGAGAGGAGAGGAAAGAGGAAAGAGGAGAGAGGAGAGGAGAGAGCTCTGAATTAGGACTGATATTGAATGTCTGGTCTGTAAGTGTGTGGGTCTATATACTGTGTGTGTGTGTGTGTGTGTTGTGTGTGTGTGTGTCTATATATACTGTATGTGTGTGTGTGTGTGTGCTGTGTGTGTATATATACTGTGTGTGTGTGTGTGTGTGTGTGTGTGTGTGTGTGTGTGTGTGTGTGTGTGTGTGTGTGTGTGTGTGTGTGTGTGTGTGTGTGTGTGTGTGTGTGTGTGTGTGTGTGTGTGTGTGTGTGTGTGTGTGTGTGTGTGTGTGTGTGTGTGTGTCTATATATACTGTATAATAATAATAATACATTACATTTATAAAGCGCTTTTGGTGCTCAAAGCGCTGACAAGCAAGTAAAACAAAAATAACAACAAAAGTAGAAAGTGTTAAGCTAGGAGGAAACAGGGCAAGGGGTTAGTGGATTAGGAGTTGAAGGCAAGAGTGAAAAGGTGAGTTTTGAGGGATTGTTTGAATGATGTGAGAGTGTTGGTGGATCTGACGTGGCTGGGGAGGGAGCTCCAGAGTGTGGGGGGGGGGGGGGGGGGCTGCGAAGGCCCTGTTCCCCCAGGTCCGGAGCTTTGTCCTGATGGGCTGCAGTAGGTTAGCTTCAGCAGACCTGAGGCGACGGGTGGGGGTGTGTCATTGGATGAGGTCACAGAGGTGGGGGGGGGGGGGCAAGGTTGTTGAGGGCTTTGAAAGTGAAAAGTAATATTTTAAAGTCAATGCGGTGTTTGATGGGGAGCCAGTGGAGGTCATGGAGGATAGGGGTGATGTGGTCGGAGCGTCGGGTGGAGGTCATGGAGGATAGGGGTGATGTGGTCGGAGCGTCGGGTGGAGGTCATGGAGGATAGGGGTGATGTGGTCGGGCGGAGGTCATGGAGGATAGGGGTGATGTGGTCGGAGCGTCGGGTGGAGGTCATGGAGGATAGGGGTGATGTGGTCGGAGCGTCGGGTGGAGGTCATGGAGGATAGGGGTGATGTGGTCGGAGCGTCGGGTGGAGGTCATGGAGGATAGGGGTGATGTGGTCGGAGCGTCGGGTGGAGGTCATGGAGGATAGGGGTGATGTGGTCGGAGCGTCGGGTGGAGGTCATGGAGGATAGGGGTGATGTGGTCGGAGCGTCGGGTGGAGGTCATGGAGGATAGGGGTGATGTGGTCGGAGCGTCGGGTGGAGGTCATGGAGGATAGGGGTGATGTGGTCGGAGCGTCGGGTGGAGGTCATGGAGGATAGGGGTGATGTGGTCGGAGCGTCGGGTGGAGGTCATGGAGGATAGGGGTGATGTGGTCGGAGCGTCGGGTGGAGGTCATGGAGGATAGGGGTGATGTGTTCGGAGCGTCGGGTGGAGGTCATGGAGGATAGGGGTGATGTGTTCGGAGCGTCGGGTGGAGGTCATGGAGGATAGGGGTGATGTGGTCGGAGCGTCGGGTGGAGGTCATGGAGGATAGGGGTGATGTGGTCGGAGCGTCGGGTGGAGGTCATGGAGGATAGGGGTGATGTGGTCGGAGCTTCGGGTGGAGGTCATGGAGGATAGGGGTGATGTGGTCGGAGCGTCGGGTGGAGGTCATGGAGGATAGGGGTGATGTGGTCGGAGCGTCGGGTGGAGGTCATGGAGGATAGGGGTGATGTGTTCGGAGCGTCGGGTGGAGGTCATGGAGGATAGGGGTGATGTGGTCGGAGCGTCGGGTGGAGGTCATGGAGGATAGGGGTGATGTGGTCGGAGCGTCGGGTGGAGGTCATGGAGGATAGGGGTGATGTGGTCGGAGCGTCGGGTTGAGGTCATGGAGGATAGGGGTGATGTGGTCGGAGCGTCGGGTGGAGGTGAGCAAGCGGGCAGCTGAGTTTTGGACATATTGAAGTTTTTTTAGTGTGAAAGCAGATGATCCAAAAAGTATCCAGTCGGGATGTTATAAAGGCATGGATCAGAGTTTCAGCAGCGGTCGATGAGAGGGAGGGTCTGATGAGAGGGAGGGTCTGATGAGAGGGAGGGTCTAATGAGAGGGAGGGTCTGATGAGAGGGAGGGTCTGATGAGAGGGAGGGTCTAATGAGAGGGAGGGTCTGATGAGAGGGAGGGTCTGATGAGAGGGAGGGTCTGATGAGAGGGAGGGTCTGATGAGAGGGAGGGTCTAATGAGAGGGAGGGTCTGATGAGAGGGAGGGTCTGATGAGAGGGAGGGTCTGATGAGAGGGAGGGTCTAATGAGAGGGAGGGTCTAATGAGAGGGAGGGTCTGATGAGAGGGAGGGTCTGATGAGAGGGAGGGTCTGATGAGAGGGAGGGTCTAATGAGAGGGAGGGTCTGATGAGAGGGAGGGTCTGATGCGGGCGATGTTCTTTAAATGGAAGAAAGCGTTTTTTGTGACCTGGTTGACGTGAGGGAGGAAAGTGAGGGTGGGGTCGAGGATGGAGCCAAGGTTACGGATGTGAGTGGAGGGGTCGAGGATGGAGCCATCGATGGTAAGAGAAGCATCTTGGGTTGAGCGGGTAAGTGAGTTTGGGCCAATGATTATAAGTTCCGATTTGTCACAATTAAGTTTTAGAAAATTGTTTTGCATCCAAATGTGAATGTCAGTGAGGCAGGTGCTGAGCTGGGAGTGTGTGGTTGGAGAAATGGATTTTGTTGAGAGGTAGAGCTGCGTGTCATCAGCATAACAGTGGAACTGGAGTTGGTGTTGACGGAGGATTTGTCCAATTGGGAGGATGTAGATGATGAACAGAAGGGGACCAAGTACAGAACCCTGAGGGACGCCATGATTGACGGGGGCTGTGGGGGATTTGGAGTTGTTTGTTTTTAAATCTCTTAATGGGCTGGCCCCTCAGTACATCTCCGACCTCTTACAGGTGTACACCCCCTCAAGGGCTTTGAGGTCGGCTGATCAGCTGCGGCTGATAGTCCCAAAAACAAAGAGAAAGACCAGGGGAGACCGAGCGTTCTCATCGGTAGCCCCCAGGCTCTGGAACGACCTGCCCCCTCGTGTAAAATTGTCGCCCACTCTTGAAGCTTTTAAGTAAGATAAGATAGAGCTTTATTGTCTCCCTTAGGAGAAATTTGTCTTGGGCATCGAGATAATACACATAAAACATTCAGGTCAATCAGTCATAGATACAGAACAGAGATCACATGGCAGAGAAACAAACAAGAAACATACAGGTACAGCACTTTCCCTATTGCACCTATGCATAGTGTCCGTCAGATTGCACATATCCCTATTGTGTCCATACCTATTTACACATAATGCACTTCCCCTATTTAACCTTCTCGATTGCACAAACTACACTGTAAACATTGCACCTCCCAACAACTCCTAACAGCATAATCACAATTGTTCCTGACTGTTCAGCAGCTTGATTGACAGCGGAACAAAGGAAAACTTATACCTGTTCAACAGTTTGGTAATCTATACCTTCTGCAACTCAAACTCTCTATCCAGGATGTGTTTGGGGTCGCATGTGATTTGACGGCCTTGCTTTCTCACCATCTCCTCAAATATCTCCTGAAGAGAGGACGGTGGAAGCATGCCAATTATTTTTCCAGCCCTTTTTATCAAGCTCTGGAGTTGTGATTTAGATTTAACTGACAAGTTACCAAACCATGTTGTGATGCCATGACGAATAATAGACTCAATTGCTGCCCCGTAGAACATTAACATGATGCATTTATCATGTTAAGTCCCGCCTCTTTTCCCTCGCTTACCAGTCAGTCTGAGCTATGTCATACTTGTGTGTGTGTGTGTGTGTGTGTGTGTGTGTGTGTGTGTGTGTGTGTGTGTGTGTGTGTGTGTGTGTGTGTGTGTGTGTGTGTGTGTGTGTGTGTGTGTGTGTGTGTGTGTGTGTGTGTGTGTGTGTGTGTGTGTGTGTGTGTGTGTGTGTGTGTGTGTGTGTGTGTGTGTGTGTGTGTGTGTGTGTGTGTGTGTGTGTGTGTGTGTGTGTGTGTGTGTGTGTGTGTGTGTGTGTGTTCTCTCCTTCTTCTTCCTCTCAGTTGTTGTGTCTCGCTGATTTACAGGAAGACAAGTCCGCCTCGCCCAATGGGAGGCAGGGAAGCTGTGATGACTGACGCTTCATTCAAGACGCTGAACGCTTCACTTAGATTTAGTTTGAGTGTTGGAGTTTAGGAGAAAGTTAAGTTTGCTCTCTGGAAATGTGGATTGCAGGAGGATAAGAAAGGAGTGGATAGGAAAAGGAGAGAAGGAGAGGAAGAGGAAGTCAAAAACATGGCCAGCAAAGGAGAAAGGATTCACTGTGAGTTTGATTTGATCGTGTTTCTCCTGAAAACTATGACGGTAGTTGAGTTAGTCTCTGGTCTCAGGTCTTGGTTGGTTAGGTTTACTTGCTGTTCTTCTCAGAGCATGTTGTTTGACTTTCTGCTCGTATCGACTGAACTCAATCTGATTTCAATGTTTAGTAAAAACAATGGAAGTTTAATCAGGAAAGTTTGACTGAAACGTCGACTGTGACTGTTCAACATATGGTATCTTCAGGTCGTGCCTTAGTGTGAAAGCAGCTGTTGAGTGGAGATCAATATGAACGATAAACGGTTACAATTACAAAAAAGCCTTGTCATAGTTCAAGTTATCAACTAATGCATTTATTGACATGTTAGTTGAGCTCGAGGCTTCTTGTAAAAGTGTTTTTAAAGATCAAGAACAGAACAAATGTTTTCCAACAAGCTTTAAATCCTCAGACTGGGAACGCCCCAACGATGTGTTTGAGATCCTTTTATCTCAGTGGGAAATTGTAGTTTGGGATCCATAACACGGTTTTTCCAATACTTCTTTAAGCTGTGTGACGTTCCAACTAAAATGTAAAAGTAGAAGTACTCAGATCATGTACTTGAGTAAAAGTAGAAGTACTCAGATCTTGTACTTGAGTAAAAGTAGAAGTACTCAGATCTTGTACTTGAGTAAAAGTAGAAGTACTCAGATCTTGTACTTGAGTAAAAGTAGAAGTACTCAGATCTTGTACTTGAGTAAAAGTAGAAGTACTCAGATCTTGTTCTTGAGTAAAAGTAGAAGTACTCAGATCTTGTACTTGAGTAAAAGTAGAAGTACTCAGATCTTGTACTTGAGTAAAAGTAGAAGTACTCAGATCTTGTTCTTGTGTAAAAGTAGAAGTACTCAGATCTTGTACTAGAGTAAAAGTAGAAGTACTCAGATCTTGTTCTTGAGTAAAAGTAGAAGTACTCAGATCTTGTACTTGAGTAAAAGTAGAAGTACTCAGATCTTGTACTTGAGTAAAAGTAGAAGTACTCAGATCTTGTTCTGAGTAAAAGTAGAAGTACTCAGATCTTGTACTTGAGTAAAAGTAGAAGTACTCAGATCTTGTACTTGAGTAAAAGTAGAAGTACTCAGATCTTGTTCTTGTGTAAAAGTAGAAGTACTCAGATCTTGTACTTGAGTAAAAGTAGAAGTACTCAGATATTGTTCTTGAGTAAAAGTAGAAGTACTCAGATCTTGTACTTGAGTAAAAGTAGAAGTACTCAGATCTTGTACTTGAGTAAAAGTAGAAGTACTCAGATCTTGTTCTTGAGTAAAAGTAGAAGTACTCAGATCTTGTACTTGAGTAAAAGTAGAAGTACTCAGATCATGTACTTGAGTAAAAGTAGAAGTACTCAGATCTTGTACTTGAGTAAAAGTAGAATTACTCAGATCTGGTACTTGAGTAAAAGTAGAAGTACTCAGATCTTGAGTAAAAGTAGAAGTACTCAGATCTTGTACTTGAGTAAAAGTAGAATTACTCAGATCTTGTACTTGAGTAAAAGTAGAAGTACTCAGATCTTGAGTAAAAGTAGAAGTACTCAGATCTTGTACTTGAGTAAAAGTAGAAGTACTCAGATCTTGTACTTGAGTAAAAGTAGAAGTACTCAGATCTAGTACTTGAGTAAAAGTAGAAGTACTCAGATCTTGTACTTGATTAAAAGTAGAAGTACTCAGATCTTGTTCTTGAGTAAAGGTAGAAGTACTCAGATATTGTTCTTGAGTAAGAGTAGAAGTACTCAGATATTGTACTTGAGTAAAAGTAGAAGTACTCATATATTGTACTTGAGTAAAAGTAGAAGTACTCAGATCTAGTACTTGAGTAAAAGTAGAAGTACTCAGATCTAGTACTTGAGTAAAACTAGAAGTACTCAGATCTTGTACTTGAGTAAAAGTAGAAGTACTCAGATGTTGTACTTGAGTAAAAGTAGAAGTACTCAGATCTTGTAGTTGAGTAAAATTAGAAGTACTCAGATCTTGTACTTGAGTAAAAGTAGAAGTACTCAGATCTTGTTCTTGAGTAAAAGTAGAAGTACTCAGATCTTGTACTTGAGTAAAAGTAGAAGTACTCAGATCTTGTACTTGAGTAAAAGTAGAAGTACCAGAGTGTAGGAATACTCTGTCACAGTAAAAGTACTGCATTCAAAATGTTCCTCAAGTGAAAGTAGAAAAGTATTCTCATCAAAATATAGTGAAAGACAGTGAAAGTAGTCGTTGTGCAGATTGGTCCATTTCAGAATAATATATATGATATGTTTTATAATGATTGATCATGAAAGTGTTCTCAAAGCTGGTAAAGGTGCAGCTAGTCTGAATGGCTTTGTAGACTGCAGGGTAGCTGGTGAAGGTGCAGCTAGTCTGAATGGCTTTGTAGACTGCAGGGTAGCTGGTGAAGGTGCAGCTAGTCTGAATGGCTTTGTAGACTGCAGGGTAGCTGGTGAAGGTGCAGCTAGTCTGAATGGCTTTGTAGACTGCAGGGTAGCTGGTGGATTTACTCCAGGTGGAACTAAAGTCTGATTCAACACTTGGTTAGATTTCACATCATTCATCCAGATCTGTGAAGTAACTAAAGGTATTAAATACATGTAGTGGAGGAAAAGTACACAGGAGCATAAAATGGAAATAAAGTAAAGTACAAGTACCTCTAAATAGTACTTAAGTACAGCACTTGAGTAAAGGTACTTAGTTAATGCATACCTCTGCAACTAAGGTTGTGATCGGTTTTTGAAACCTTTTTAAAAGTCAACATTTAAAAGATAGCTCCAGTTTCACTCCATCCGAGTGTTTGGAGTTAAATCAGTGAAACCACAGCCTGTCTCATGTTGTTTAGGTGCAATACAGCCTGTCACCAGCAGGTGGCGCCACAGCATCAGAGTTTTAAAGCTTTATTGGAGCAACACATCCAAATCAAATCAAAATGTATTATTATATCCCCAAATCACAAGAAAGCCTCAAAGCGCTGAGCAAAGCAAAGACAAAGAGTAAATACTAACGTCATAGCATAACGATTATAAAAACTTTACACATCAACATTATTGCCATGGGATAAAAGCATGTGACTGAAGTGACGGATCCTCTAACGTACAGATAGGTGGTGGAGGGTTAGTACAACTCTAAATATACTCTCATGCTCAGAAGTCACAGTTTGTGTTCACTTCCTGTCGACTTCACCAGCTTTATTTCAGGGTGCAAAGAAAACACCTCAATATTTATTGCAGACTGATCCAGAAAATAGGCTCTAGATCAGGGGTACTCACATCCACATCTAAAGGTCCTGATCCAGACCTGAGTCCGGACCTTTAGGATGCCTGCTATAGATCAGGGGTACTCACATCCACATCTAAAGGTCCTGATCCAGACCTGAGTCCGGACCTTTAGGATGCCTGCTATAGATCAGGGGTACTCACATCCACACCTAAAGGTCCGGATCTATAGATCAGGGGTACTCACATCCACACCTAAAGGTCCGGATCTATAGATCAGGGGTACTCACATCCACACCTAAAGGTCCGGATCCAGACCTGAGTCCGGACTTTGAGGATGCCTGCTATAGATCAGGGGTACTCACATCCACATCTAAAGGTCCTGATCCAGACCTGAGTCCGGACTTTGAGGATGCCTGCTATAGATCAGGGGTACTCACATCCACATCTAAAGGTCCTGATCCAGACCGGAGTCCGGACCTTTAGGATGCCTGCTATAGATCAGGGGTACTCACATCCACATCTAAAGGTCCTGATCCAGACCGGAGTCCGGACTTTGAGGATGCCGGCTATAGATCAGGGGTACTCACATCCACATCTAAAGGTCTGGATCCAGACCGGAGTCCGGACTTTGAGGATGCCTGCTCTAGATCAGGGGTACTCACATCCACATCTAAAGGTCCGGATCCAGACCGGAGTCCGGACTTTGAGGATGCCTGCTCTAGATCAGGGGTACTCACATCCACATCTAAAGGTCCGGATCCAGACCTGAGTCCGGACTTTGAGGATGCCTGCTCTAGATCAGGGGTACTCACATCCACATCTAAAGGTCCTGATCCAGACCTGAGTCCGGACTTTGAGGATGCCTGCTATAGATCAGGGGTACTCACATCCACATCTAAAGGTCCTGATCCAGACCTGAGTCCGGACTTTGAGGATGCCTGCTCTAGATCAGGGGTACTCACATCCACATCTAAAGGTCCTGATCCAGACCTGAGTCCGGACTTTGAGGATGCCTGCTCTAGATCAGGGGTACTCACATCCACACCTAAAGGTCCTGATCCGGATCTGAGTCCGGACTTTGAGGATGCCTGCTCTAGATCAGGGGTACTCACATCCACATCTAAAGGTCCGGATCCAGACCTGAGTCCGGACTTTGAGGATGCCTGCTCTAGATCAGGGGTACTCACATCCACACCTAAAGGTCCTGATCCGGATCTGAGTCCGGACTTTGAGGATGCCTGCTCTAGATCAGGGGTACTCACATCCACATCTAAAGGTCCGGATCCAGACCGGAGTCCGGACTTTGAGGATGCCGGCTATAGATCAGGGGTACTCACATCCACATCTAAAGGTCCTGATCCGGATCTGAGTCCGGACCTTTAGGATGCCTGCTATAGATCAGGGGTACTCACATCCACATCTAAAGGTCCGGATCCAGACCGGAGTCCGGACTTTGAGGATGCCTGCTATAGATCAGGGGTACTCACATCCACATCTAAAGGTCCTGATCCGGATCTGAGTCCGGACCTTTAGGATGCCTGCTATAGATCAGGGGTACTCACATCCACATCTAAAGGTCCGGATCCAGACCGGAGTCCGGACTTTGAGGATGCCGGCTATAGATCAGGGGTACTCACATCCACATCTAAAGGTCCGGATCCAGACCGGAGTCCGGACTTTGAGGATGCCTGCTATAGATCAGGGGTACTCACATCCACATCTAAAGGTCCGGATCCAGACCGGAGTCCGGACTTTGAGGATGCCGGCTATAGATCAGGGGTACTCACATCCACATCTAAAGGTCCGGATCCGGACCAGAGTCCGGACTTTGAGGATGCCTGCTATAGATCAGGGGTACTCACATCCACATCTAAAGGTCCGGATCCAGACCAGAGTCCGGACTTTGAGGATGCCTGCTATAGATCAGGGGTACTCACATCCACATCTAAAGGTCCGGATCCGGACCAGAGTCCGGACTTTGAGGATGCCTGCTATAGATCAGGGGTACTCACATCCACATCTAAAGGTCCGGATCCGGACCTGAGTCCGGACTTTGAGGATGCCTGCTATAGATCAGGGGTACTCACATACACATCTAAAGGTCCGGATCCGGACCTGAGTCCGGACTTTGAGGATGCCTGCTATAGATCAGGGGTACTCACATCCACATCTAAAGGTCCGGATCCGGACCGGAGTCCGGACTTTGAGGATGCCGGCTATAGATCAGGGGTACTCACATCCACATCTAAAGGTCCGGATCGGAGAGGAGAGAGGAGAGGAGAGAGGAGAGGAGAGAGGAGAGGAGATGAGAGAGGAAAGAGGAGAGGAGAGAGGAGAGGAGATGAGAGAGGAAAGAGGAGAGGAGAGAGGAAATATTTTTTAATGTTGTTATAGTTTCTTAAAATAGTTTTCTATCTGTGTTTTTAATGTTTGGTAATAAACCCTAAAATGACCCGATTGAATGTAAAGAACTGATATTTTACAGCTTGAACAACAAACTGCCACAGATGATGTTACAGTAACAAAAAGATCAATATAATATAAATGTGTTTTCAGGAGTAAACTCTTTATAATGCTTAGGAAAGATTCAAAGCAATGTAAACCAGATTACTTTCAATTTTGGTAAACAAACGTTTGATGGAAAACAATATAATCCCATTTAATACAACTGCTGCACCGACATCCATGGAGAGGATGGTTTGTGCCATCCTACATACCAGCCATGGCTCATGCTTTAGTTCACTTTTTTGATCCCGTTATCCTCTGAGAGAGACCCCCTCTGTTGTTGTTGTTGTTCTCTTCTTCTTTTCATCGCTGTCTCCTTTATCTCAACACTGAGAGGCTTTTGAGCCAATCAGGACGAGCAGACAGACAGCGCCATGGTAACATGAGACCTTCTTACATGTGGGTGCAAAGGCGCACTCATTATACCTCAATAGAGCCACTGGGCTGTTTCCAGGGTAACTATGACTTTCAGGTGTGTGTGTGTGTGTGTGTGTGTGTGTGTGTGTGTGTGTGTGTGTGTGTGTGTGTGTGTGTGTGTGTGTGTGTGTGTGTGTGTGTGTGTGTGTGTGTGTGTGTGTGTGTGTGTGTGTGTGTGTGTGTGTGTGTGTGTGTGTGTGTGTGTGTGTGTGTGTGTGTGTGTGTGTGTGTGTGTGTGTGTGTGTGTGTGTGTGTGTGTGTGTGTGTGTGTGTGTGTGTGTGTGTGTGTGTGTGTGTGTGTGTGTGTGTGTGTGTGTGTGTGTGTGTGTGTGTGTGTGTGTGTGTGTGTGTCCACGTTATTGTTTCCATCAGGCCTCATTATTTCACAGCGGCACAGGATCATCTGCCAACACAAGCACTTTAGTTCATGTTCAATCCATTATAAGATATACAATTATAGTTGGATCTTTTTGTCTTGTTATTATTAGCAGAGAAAATGTAACGTTTGTAAAACTATATTCAATTCATTCTACCAATCTCGGTGGAACCGGGTTAGGGGGGGGGCTAAGGGGGGCTGACTGAAAAAGGTTGGGAACCACTGCTCTAACTGGTGCCTCAATTTCCGGTTTATTTCTTTATCATTTTGTCTTTAAAGGTCCCACGGCCATTTCTACTGATCATAGTTCCATCGTTGAGGTCGACTAGAATAGATTCATTTTGTTCAATGTTCCAAACTCACATTGGTTTCTCACAGCATCTCTGTGTAGTCTGTGTATCCACTCTCTGTCCTACACGGCTTGTTGGAGCTCCTGCCCCCCCCCCCCCCCTCCCTATGAGCCCAGTGTGCTCTGATTGGTCGGGACGTTTGCGAGGCTCGTTGCTGCGAGGAGCGGACAGGTTTCCGGGTCGAGAACAAGCGAAACTCATCCTGAGCACACAAACACTCACAGCCGAAGTAAAACAATAAGTGGCTTGATATTAAGTAAGAAAAAGGTTTGTAACGCTGTGAGAACGGGTCTGCGGAGAGAATTTATCCACCATCCCAACGTAGCAGCCCGAAAAGCGTTTACCCATTGAAACAGTCGTGGTAGATACCTTGTTTGTTTTAAACATCATAAATACACAAACAACAATGAACACTTACAGGTTGTGTACCTGAATCTCCCGCTGGTCCAAACAAAGTAGGAACAGCATCGTTCTTCAGAGCCCTACGCTGTGCATATCCGGCATGAGTCGCTGAAAGGTTTGGGAAGCTTTGTTTTGTGAAAGGCTGGCAGAGGGCGTGGCCTCTGGGTGTTCACACGTCAGAGTACCCAGGAAGTAAACAATGAAAATGAGAAATGTCCATCGAGGCGTTCTGGGGCAGCACAAACAGGTCTTTCTGTGTTATACCTCATTCACACCAACGCAACTCCGGTTCAAGCTCCGTGCTAGAGCTTTTCAGGTTCAGAACCGGTTCTTCGGTTTAGCTCCGGCTCTGTTCACACCGCCCAGAGTCCGACTGGTGCTGCGTCATCGTTTGTCTCATGACGTAAGCGTTTGCGTGCCTGCTTCATAAAGCCAACCCGCGCGGAAACCCCTCACAGCTCACACCACAACAACAACAACAATGGCCGATTGTGCTCCAGCTTCCTCTGCACCTCTTCGGAAGACCAGATTCCCAGCAGGTAGCTGGTCTCTTCAGTCGACCACTGCTGCTTGTTAAGTTTCTCCATCGTTGTGTACAAACTGGATAAAACGCCGGCTTGTTGTTGTTGTTCAGGAGTTGATCCCGCCCCCGCCTCGACGTCAGCATGACGTATGCGGTGCTTTCGCTCTGGCCGGAAAAAATGTTGGTGCTCGAAACGAACCGGATTCCGGAGCTAAGAGGCGGCTCCGCTGCGGTGTGAAGAGGAAAACCCGGTGCTTTTCAAGCTCCAGCTCCGAACCGGCCCTGAAACCCCGTTGGTGTGAATGAGGCATTAGAGTGTTTCTCCCTACAGGGTGCACTTTGAGGGTGTGAGACTCTGCAGAGCGTTCACATGCAGAAGCTACAGAACACAAGGGGACGGGTCAGAACCAGAGAAGCATGACGTGGGACCTTTAAACAGATTTCGCTGTCCATTTCTTAATTGAGATCGTCCTACAGCTAACGACCCACACAAACGACCTCACATCTGTCATGACGCCTTGTGAGGAATGCTTTGGCGATGTCAGTTTAAAATGTGCTCATGCCAATAAAGCCCTTTGTAGTGTATTGCTCTCATCCTCCTCACATCAAAGTGCTCTCTTTTCTCCTCGCTTCAAAGCCGGGGTTGTAAAGTCAGCAGCTGCATAGTAATCGGGGGATAAGGCTTTAGTATTCACACACACACACTCTTCACACACACAACCTTTCTCACCGTGTCTGTCACAGATTAGCCGTTGTGATGTTGTTATCTCCATTGGTTCAGTCTCTCCGTCTCATTATCCTGATCCGATGCCTCGCGTTGATCGTGGGTCACATCGCCTCCCCTCGTCCTCCTTTGTTCACTAATTCATTATAGTGTGAGCTGAACACGGCCGACACACGGTGTGTAAAGGCTGCTGCTGGGATAATACCGTTTACTTTCCATTGAGATTGTTTTCGAGTCATCGGATTGATTCTGAGGAAATGTTGTGAGTGATAGAAAACGGATACAACGTTGAAAAAGAAACGATTATTTTGTGTTAAAAGTTCTTTTTTTAATTGCCTTTTTGTGCCAATTCCCAACAAAATCACAATTCCTGTTATTTAGCACTGAATTTCATTTCATCATCATCATCATCATCATCATCATCATCGATAGCAGGAGCTCAATGAGTATACAGAGCTTGATATATCGTGTTTAGAGAACATGTGACTCAGACCTCGTTGAGCATACAGTCACCACCACGCCCCTTCCCCCTGCCTCACAGACCTGCTGCACCACCACACCCCTTCCCCACCTCACAGACCTGCTGCACCACCACACCCCTTCCCTACCTCACAGACCTGCTGCACCACCACACCCCTTCCCTACCTCACAGACCTGCTGCACCACCACACCCCTTCCCCACCTCACAGACCTGCTGCACCACCACACCCCTTCCCTACCTCACAGACCTGCTACACCACCACACCCCTTCCCTACCTCACATACCTGCTACACCACCACACCCCTTCCCTACCTCACAGACCTGCTGCACCACCACACCCCTTCCCTACCTCACAGACCTGCTGCACCACCACACCCCTTCCCTACCTCACAGACCTGCTACACCACCACACCCCTTCCCTACCTCACAGACCTGCTGCACCACCACACCCCTTCCCTACCTCACAGACCTGCTGCACCACCACACCCCTTCCCTACCTCACAGACCTGCTGCACCACCACACCCCTTCCCTACCTCACAGACCTGCTGCACCACCACACCCCTTCCCGCTGCCTCCGCTCATCAGAAGCCAACCTCCTATCCATCCCCACCCGCACCAATCACCGGACCTGGGGGGACAGAGCCTTCTCCATCGCTGCCCCCTCCCTCTGGAACTCACTCCCCCAACCCATCAGAGACTGCACTGACCTCACCACCTTCAAAACACTCACACAAACTCACCTCTTCAACCTGGCTTTTAATGTGTGATTGTTTTTGTATTATTTGACTTTAACTTTAACTATATATTTATTTGTAGTTCCTTCCTTTTCTTTTCTTTTCACTTTATCTGTAAAGCGTCTTTGAGCACCTGGAAAAGCGCTAACAAATTAAATCTATTATTATTAATCTATTATCCTTACTATGTAATACAATGGAAATATAATACAGTATATAATGCAATCTACAGTATGACCATAATGCAGCGGCCAGAATAAAGATATTTAAATATGTCATAGGCATTCATTCAAAGTGTAGCATGAGGTTAGTTTGTGTGTATTGTATCAAATGTGTGTTGTGTTCAAGAGGGAGCCGAGCAAACAGAGGTCTCTGCATTTCAAATGAAATGCATCCATGTTTGAGTCCGGTGTGTGTAAGTGTGTGTGTGTGCGTACGTATGTATGTGCGTGTGTGTGTGCGTACGTATGTATGTGCGTGTGTGTGTGTGCGTACGTATGTATGTGCGTGTGTGTGTGTGCGTACGTATGTATGTATGTGCGTGTGTGTGTTAGTGTGAGTGTCTGTGTAAGTGTGTGTACGTACGTACGTACGTAGGTGTGTGTGTGAGTGTGTGTAAGTACGTGTGTGGGTGTGTGTGTGTGTGTGTTTGGTATGTTTGTGTGAGTGTGTGTGTATGTGTGTAAGTACGTGCGTGTGTGTGTGTTTGGTGTGTGAGTGTGTGTGTACGCGCGTGTGTGTGTGTGTGTTTGGTGTGTTGTGTTCAAGAGAGAGCCAAGCAAACAGAGGTCTCTGCATTTCAAATTAAGTGCATCCATGTTTGAGTCCTCCGTGTGTTTGGTGTATGTGTGTGAGCGTGTGTGTTTGGTGTGTGTGTGTTTGGTGTGTGAGTGTGTGTGTTTGGTGTGTGTGTGTGTGTGTGTGTGTTTGGTGTGTGTGTGAGCGTGTGTGTGTGTGGCAGGTGTGTGTGTGTGTGTTTGGCATGTGAGTGTCTGTGTGTGTGTGTGCGTTTGGTGTGTGTGTGTGTGTGTGTGTGTTTGGCATGTGAGTGTCTGTGTGTGTGTGTGCGTTTGGTGTGTGTGTGAGCGTGTGTGTTTGGTGTGTGTGTGAGCGTGTGTGTTTGGTGTGTGTGTGTTTGGTGTGTGTGTGTGTGTGTGTGTGTGTGGCAGGTGTGAGGCCAGACTTTGACCCGGGGTTTCTTCCTGTCCATCTGGAGGCAAACAGTAGGAGATTCTCTGAACTCAACACTGAGCTCAGTGTCTGAGCAGCTGAGAGGGGAAACTCCGCTTTACAACTGCACCCAAACACACCGTGCAGACGTCTACTGTGCGTTCATTTACATTTCATTTTTATTTGTTCCATTCATGGTATGCACAACTTAATATATAACAATTATTAACAAAACATGTCTCTATGAACACACCGTACCCGAAAGTAATCTGATATCACCGCCCCTTTCTCACAAAATGAAAAATAGAACTAGATGGTCTGTCCTTCATATTTTCTCATTCACAGCCATCATAACAGCATCGTAGGAAAGTAACTCCAAAATGTAATCCCTGACACTGTTGGAAGGCTTTCTCTGAAGTCATCGATAGAAAACACCAACAATGATCATTTGCCCGACTAATTAAAGATTATAATGAAGGAGTCACTTTTTTTTAGAGCTTTCCACCATTCAACACCTTAACATCTTCACTAAATGAATAAATAAATAATGCATCAACTGTATGAAAGACAAATACTTCCACTCCAATTGTACCTGAAGCTGTTCTGTGTGTTTAAGGACAAATATCTGGTTGAAAAAAGACTGTGATTGAGATTTTAAATAGATTTATTACATGGCTTAGTTGAATACTCGATTCTGATTGGTCAATTCAGAACATGTGACACGTTGTTAATCCAGAACAGACAGACCGCTGTCAAGGACTTATTGACCGTTGTTAAGGACGCTCACATCTGCAGAAAGAAGTCCGGTCGATTGAACTGTTTACAGTCTGGAACTGGGTCAAGGAAGCAGCGGAGAAGTGACGGGCAGAAACCCTCGTTGTTACGCAGCGGTCCAGACAGAGACATCTAACGGCGACACATATTCAGTGTGCAGCTCCTCTGGCATCAGGGCAGGGGTATCTAGATGCTTCCTCAGGTCTGACATCATGAAGTGTGCTACCTTTAAAGCAAGCAGCGATGTTTTCAAATCTGTAATCAAAAAGCTCAAGTTGACCAATCAGAATCTAAGCAGTGTAATATATAGTAAGCCTATTTTTAGTACTTTTAATATATATCTTTTAATGCTAATGCTAATGCTAACGGTAATCCCACTTAAGTAAGATTTTGAATGCAAGACTTCTAAAATGTAGTTTTCAACACATATATAAATACTTGTGCTAAAGGGTGGATCGTGCCATGTAGCTGCAGTTATTTTACCTCCACACACACACACACCCACACATAAACACGCACACACACATTCACATTCACACACACACACACATTCACACACACACCCACACATACACACACACACACACACACACACACATACACATTCACACACACACATACACATACACACACAAACACATACACACACACATACACATTCACACACACAAACACATACACACACACACACACACACACAGTTGCATTACTAATGAGGTATATCTGTGCAGCGTGGGAGATCTAATTCCTTAGAGCGACGTGAAGAGCCAAAACAAAAGGAGCTGCATGGAATAAACACAACATAATAGTATTTAACACACACACACACACACACACTCCTTTATTTGGCTCTCAGCGGGATGTGCACTCGTCTCCTCTTTCCATTGATTCGTCACTCTCTGAGATGTTACTGTGGAAACAGACGACCCCCCCCCCCCGTGCCCCCCCCCCCCGCGTGTTGAGTCTAATGTCCGCCTCATCTCTCTCTCACTTCCTCCTGGTTTCAATCATCTGTTTCTTTTCTCGTATTTCGCTCCAGATGTTTTATCACCTCTCTCCTCCTCGTGATTTATTTTGAATCTCGCCATCTTTCTCCAATCTCTTCCCGTTCTCTGTCTCTGTCCATTTATTTTCAAATGTTGTGTTTTATGTTGTATATTCTTTCATTTCTTATGTTTATATAAATGTCTTTATTCCATCTATATTTTTTAATACTTTTTTTCTGTATTTTTGATCTGATTCAATTCCACTTTTCGTCCCCAGTTCTCTGCAAACAAGTTAAATTAGATGCAACGCCTGCAAAAACTCCCCATTACCGATCAAACATAAATAATTAAAAGTGTCATAAAACAACATAGTGTACCGCTGCCTCTGTTCTTGAGCAAGGCACCAAGCATTTCATTTAGTTTAGTTTATTAGATCACATGGTTCTCAAACTATTTCTGTCAGGCCGTTTGGAGAAAAAAGAAAGTCGCCCCCCCCAACACAAATAGTCACGTAATGGGCCAAGTTAACATTTATTAAAATACATCAATATGAACGTGAGCATTCCTTTGCTCGAACAGTAAGTTATACTTTGCCACTTTGCAATCTGTGTGAAAAAATGGAAAGAAAATTCTGATATTTGGCAAAAAAGTGTGTCTTAGCATGAGTGGCTGCAGTCAGCCTGCGTGGCACATTTCTTCAGAACGCGGCTGCAGGCTCAGTGGCGGCGCCAGAGACTTCTTTTGGGGTGCTGTGGGGTAGCTTGACGTTTCATAGAGGGTGCTCAAACATTTAGGGTTTCCCATTAATGCACCAGCGCTACAGAGGAACGTTCTACTGCAACACTCCCCACGCATATACACAACGTACCCGCGACAGTTACAATGAAGGCTCGATAATCAGCTCACGGTCGCTTTAAAACATCGATGAAGACGTGGGGCTTGCCGGACAGTGCGGCATGCGAGTGTGGTGACCCTGAGCAGACCGCTGTCCATATAATCACCATCTGCCCCTGATATAGACCACCCTCGGAAGCCAGCCTCTTCGACCTAGGACCAGAGATGCGGGCATGGCTACACGACACCGAGTTGGACCTCTAACGTTACACGAAAGAAGAAGAAGCTCACGGCATATAGGTGTAAGCAGGGGTAAAGTGCTATTTTTATAAGTGGGGAGTGGACCTCACATAGGGGGGTCCGGGGGCATGCTCCCCCGGGAAGACTTTTTTTAAATATTGAGGTTGAAAGCATCAATCTGGTGCACTTTGAGAGCAACATGAGAGATCTATGGATACCTCTCTCAGCACCCATTTGAAACAGAACTGTAAACAGATTTACTTTTTCTTTATGGATATTTTACAAATCACTCCCCTTTTAAACTTTATTCTTGTTTTACTGTCCTTTAGTATTTCATACCTGTTTTTCATTTATTCTCTTGTTTTTTTATAACTATAATGATCGTATAAACGTGTGCCTCGGAAATACTTGTTTACATTAATGGTGACCAAACCGTTTGAGACCCACTGAGATGACACTGAGAGTCCTTTAGCTCACTGAGTCTCTCAGTCTGACAGGAGAGGACTCTCCTCCACCTTGTTGTTGAAAAAACTCCTTATATCCCTTAGCGTAGCTCGCTAGCACCAGAAGCTAACATCAACGATCTCCGGTACCGGTGCGCTCTCTCTCGCTCGCACACGCACACAAAATGGCTCGTTCCACACACACACACACACACACACACACACACACACACACACACACACACACACACACACACACACACACACAGAGCCGAGCTTGAATGAAACACAGAGACCCAGACGTATTTCTACGGTACTGTATCATATTATTTTGGAATCAATCATTTTTTTAATTAACCATTTCCCCTCCTGGTCGCTTGCGCCCCCCTGTCATGCCTCTGCGCCCCCCAGGGTGGGCGCGCCCCCCACTTTGAGAAACACTGGTTTATAGTGTCATGGACAGTCACAAAAAACAGTAAATGTTGAAGCTTTATCCAACATCGCTAACTTCCAGCTGTTGTCCTCAAGATGATAATGACACCTTTTTTAAATCAGAATACATCAACAGCATTAGTTAAAGAAAGGATGAAAGAGAAGAATAAAATACAAACAACACACGTTACTAGATAGATGGATGGATGGATGGAGAGATGGATGGATGGATAGATAGATAGATAGATAGATGGATGGATGGATAGATGGATAGATAGATGGATGGATGGATAGATAGATGGATAGATGGATGGATGGATAGATGGATAGATAGATGGATGGATGGATAGATAGATGGATAGATGGATGGATAGATAGATGGATGGATGGATAGATGGATAGATAGATAGATGGATAGATGGATGGATGGATAGATGGATAGATAGATGGATGGATGGATAGATAGATGGATAGATGGATGGATAGATAGATGGATGGATGGATAGATGGATAGATAGATGGATGGATGGATAGATAGATGGATAGATGGATGGATAGATAGATGGATGGATGGATGGATAGATAGATGGATAGATAGATGGATGGATGG
>CM053249.1:1494077-1509077 GCA_028583405.1 Pogonophryne albipinna
CACTAAAGGAAAGGGACAACACCAACAAGAAAGCAAAAGAAAGACTATTTCCCAACATGTTGAAGTGAATACGAGAACATGTGAGCGCGCTGTTGCTTTCACACTTTCGTTGAATATAACCTTGAATAATTCAGAGAAAGAAACTGCATTAAAACTCCTATTAAACCCTTCAGTAACGGAGGAACAACGTGGGGGAGGTTGTGTTTGCGCAGTGCTTTCTGTGGGCGAGAGAGAAAGACTTGAGTGAGTCAGACGTATAAAGCTCTGCTGCAGCTCACAATGAAACATCAAATATGAACATTAAAGAAACCTTGAAGAACATTTGAAGAGAAACAGAAGAAAGGGTCTTTCATTCTCTGTTTCCGTCACACAGTAAAACCTCTTCTTTCCTCCCACATCAGCAGGAGAGGACTCTTTAAAGTAGAGACACTACATACTGATATACACCTGGACATCAGCAGGAGAGGACTCTTTAAAGTAGAGACACTACATACTGATATACACCTGAACATCAGCAGGAGAGGACTCTTTAAAGTAGAGACACTACACACTGATATACACCTGAACATCAGCTGGAGAGGACTCTTTAAAGTAGAGACACTACATACTGATATACACCTGAACATCAGCAGGAGAGGACTCTTTAAAGTAGAGACACTACATACTGATATACACCTGAACATCAGCAGGAGAGGACTCTTTAAAGTAGAGACACTACACACTGATATACACCTGAACATCAGCAGGAGAGGACTCTTTAAAGTAGAGACACTACATACTGATATACACCTGAACATCAGCAGGAGAGGACTCTTTAAAGTAGAGACACTACACACTGATATACACCTGAACATCAGCAGGAGAGGACTCTTTAAAGTAGAGACACTACATACTGATATACACCTGAACATCAGCAGGAGAGGACTCTTTAAAGTAGAGACACTACATACTGATATACACCTGAACATCAGCAGGAGAGGACTCTTTAAAGTAGAGACACTACATACTGATATACACCTGAACATCAGCAGGAGAGGACTCTTTAAAGTAGAGACACTACATACTGATATGAACATCAGGACATCAGCAGGAGAGGACTCTTTAAAGTAGAGACACTACATACTGATATACACCTGAACATCAGCAGGAGAGGACTCTTTAAAGTAGAGACACTACGTACTGATATACACCTGAACATCAGCAAGAGAGGACTCTTTAAAGTAGAGACACTACATACTGATATACACCTGAACATCAGCAGGAGAGGACTCTTTAAAGTAGAGACACTACGTACTGATATACACCTGAACATCAGCAAGAGAGGACTCTTTAAAGTAGAGACACTACATACTGATATACACCTGAACATCAGCAGGAGAGGACTCTTTAAAGTAGAGACACTACATACTGATATACACCTGAACATCAGCAGGAGAGGACTCTTTAAAGTAGAGACACTACATACTGATATACACCTGAGCATCAGCAGGAGAGGACTCTTTAAAGTAGAGACACTACATACTGATATACACCTGAACATCAGCAGGAGAGGACTCTTTAAAGTAGAGACTCTACATACTGATATACACCTGAACATCAGCAGGAGAGGACTCTTTAAAGTAGAGACTCTACATACTGATATACAGCTGAACATCAGCAGGAGAGGACTCTTTAAAGTAGAGACACTACATACTGATATACACCTGAACATCAGCAGGAGAGGACTCTTTAAAGTAGAGACACTACATACTGATATACACCTGAGCATCATCAGGAGAGGACTCTTTAAAGTAGAGACACTACATACTGATATACACCTGAACATCAGCAGGAGAGGACTCTTTAAAGTAGAGACTCTACATACTGATATACACCTGAACATCAGCAGGAGAGCACTCTTTAAAGTAGAGACACTACACACTGATATACACCTGAACATCAGCAGGAGAGGACTCTTTAAAGTAGAGACACTACATACTGATATACACCTGAACATCAGCAGGAGAGGACTCTTTAAAGTAGAGACACTACATACTGATATACACCTGAACATCAGCAGGAGAGGACTCTTTAAGTTCTAAATACTTTGCTCAAAATGCCAATTTAACCCGCTACTCACCAAGCAGACCAAACCATAGTAAAACAAGGTTTAAAGTTCAACATTATAGTATTTGTAAAGTGCTTTGATAACCTGAAAGTGCTGCAATGAGAGCTTTCTGGGCTGAAGAGGATAATTCCTGCCCTAATTAAATTATTTCTGTGAGTCATTTTCAGTCAACATTTGGTAGCTTTTTCTACCTCACAGTTCGATGCTTTAAATGAGACCAAAAGAAAGAAAGAATAGGTTTCTTTTGGCCTCCAGCAGGATGGTTGACTCCAGGTAAAGACTGAGTGAATCACTGAGCAAACACCTGCAGCAGGTGGAGTCTCTGGTATTTCCAGTTGAGTTCCTGAACAAACAGCACATCCTGTTGGGACTCAACGCACCAGGTAGGGGCTCTTTTGTTATGTCGGGTTATTACTGTCTAATTTAATTACTTTTTAACCCGCAGGCCTCATTTAAGTAATTTACTGTTTTCAAAGAACAATGACAAAGCTCATGTGTCCCTCTCAGATGTACTGTTTACAAATATCAACAAAGCAAATACTGTACCTTTCTGAGAGATGTAGTGTCTCTCTATCGTGAGAGAATGATCATACTTCTAAAGTTAATTCAACTATTTAAAAAGTGTCTCGGATCAGAGGGAAAATGCATCGTCACAGACACTTTGTTTTCAAAAAGTGGTGAGACACTTTTTTCAGAAAGTACTTGTGTATCTGTACGTGTGTGTGTCTGAGTGGGCGAGCGACAGCGGCTGCTTCCTGCTCTGTAACCATGGCTACGCTCAGGTAGATATTGTGACCTGCACTTTAGAGAGGAGACCGCTCGATTCAAGCTTCACTCATTCAGCTGTTGCTATCCAATTATGGTCAAATTATGATGTGAGTGCAGTGACCCTAACGCTAACAACTTCTTATTTTAAATCACAAAGACACTGAGAGAGAGAGAGAGAGAGAGAGAGAGAGAGAGAGAGAGAGAGAGAGAGAGAGCAAACAAAGTGGATTAAATACTTGTCATCAGGCGATTTCACATAGGCGAGATTGAGAAATAAAAGGAGTAGACAATGAATGAAATAAAACGGCAAACAGTCCCGTAACGTTTTGCAGCTGTGTGGTAAATATGGAAAATGACACGTGTTGCCTTTGTGCCGGGAACACACACGAGAGAGAGAGAGAGAGAGAGACATTTAGACATGTTGCAGAAGGTGCAGAAAGATTCCTCAAAAACTACAAGGAAAGGACTTTAAACATGACAGAGAATATTCTGGATTTCATTATCAGTGGAAAGTCTGTGTTGCTTCTTGAAGACGCTCATATTTCCCCTGTACCTTCACACATTGCTGATCTTTGTAAACTGGTTTTGCAATAGAGTGCCACAGCGTCCTAAAACCCGGAAGTCAACTCCTTCCGGTTCCTTCCACAAAAACCAAAGCAATCTCTCCGTAGGATTTTGGAAAAAAGCTGGAAATCAGGTCTGTGGTTGAAACACATTGAAGAGACGGATCACGTTTTGTTCAGCCGGATAATCTCCACATGTCTACTTTTATAATGTTTTAATCATAAATCTAGTCACCAGAAGCTAAATGCTAACGTGATGCTATAAAGGAACTACAGTCGAGTCCAGCAGCACGACTTCAACGTCACGCCAACTTCAGATCCATATTCAAACATACAGATTCTAAATGGAACGAGTTGAAGCGTTTGTTTGAACACTCTCAGGAGGCAGGGACTTGCTTTCAAGCAGAACAGAAACTAACTTAGAGGAGTGTTTACGTGTTCGGCGTCATGACGTACAACGGCCTCCACGACTTCTGTAGTCCTATTCAGCCACTTGGTAACAACCATCGTTTTTCAGACACGTCCACTCTTCAGAAATCACCAGTGGGGTCACTGCTGATGGATTTAATGTCGTAGAACAAGACGTGATCCGTCTCTTCGATGTGTCTCAACCACAGACCTTAGTTCAGATAGTCTCCTAAACCCTACGGAGAGATCCCATTGGCTCTGAGACCAGGGAACAGGAAGTGTAGAAATGCTGACTCACTTCCTGGTTTTAGGACTTGTCACTGCACCACTCTATAAAGCTCATTTAAATTGTGCAAAAGGTCCAGGAGCTCCTTCTCTTGCCGACTCACTTCAGAGCCATCGAGGGGACTTCAGTTGTTGGCTCTGCGACGTCTTCATTTAGTTTGTTTCTTACGATGAATGCTGATAGTTCCAGCTTCAGTGCGATGCTCCCTCTGCTCTCCTGACCGACCGTCTTCACTGATGTGAGGGATTTAGAAGTGATTCATTGAAGAGCTTTCTTTCAACCTGGACCTCCTCTCCTTTCCTTTCCTTTCTTCCTTGGTTCCTCCTCTCCTCTCCTTTCCTTTCTTCCTTGGTTCCTCCTCTCCTCTCCTTTCCTTTCTTGGTTCCTCCTCTCCTCTTTTTCCTCTCCTCTCCTTTACTCGTTGTTTCCTTTCATCAACCTTTCGCTCGTCTCCTCCCTTCCTCTTTTGTCCTCTGCTTCTCTCCTTTTATTCCTCTACTCTCCTTTCCTTTCTTCCTTGTTTCCTCCTTTCCTCTCCATTCCTTACTTCCTCTCCTATTTTATCCTCTACTCATATCGTCTCCTTTCTTCCTTGTTTCCTCCTCTCCTTTATTTACTTTCCTTTCTTCCTTGGCCCTTTCTCATTTCATCAAATCCCCCTCCTCGACTCCTCGGTCCTCCGGTAGTGACCCGGAAATGAATTTCAGCGCGCCATGTTGAAGGACATCTCATTTCTCTAAATGCACTTCGAGGACCGAGCATCGAGGAGGCTCTCTGGAGGAGCTCTAACCGAGGATACACTGATGGGTCCTCCACGGTCCTCCACGGCTCCTTCGTGGATGCATTTCCGGCAACAGAGATGTTTCAAAGAGTCGTGACGCACGGCCGGACTGATCTCAGCCAATCACAGCTCTGCATGCATCCCCTGGATATTATTTTATTAACTGCTTTCATCGCGACGCGATGTTTCCAGAGAGAACAGCTGTGAGGTCCGTGCAGAAAGCAGAGCAGTGTGTATAATATATATCACTCAGTAGAACAGGCCTACTCTCTTTGCTGTAGTTTAGTAGATATCTACAAACAAAGAGTCCAGATGTTTCTAAAACCATTTAGTGCTTCACAAAATAAAATACACAACGGCTGTTAGGCTGTTAGCCGTAGGTGCGTGTGTGTGTGGTACAGTGTGTGTGTGTGTGTTTGGTACAGTGTGTGTGTAGATGCAGCGGACAGACAGGTCTCAGTTGGTTTGGTGTCCTCTGCTTACTTTTAATACTTGTAAATAAAACTTTTGGTCCGTCATTTATTTTCCTCATTGTAGCGACCAGAGGGGGGGGGGGGGATATATCCAGTCTCTGATAGTGTTACGTTATTATGAGAGTGCTCTGTTTGATTCTGAAATTGTATATATATGTATATACATTTATATATACATATATGTATGTGTGTATGTGTGCGCACTGTCAATGAATTAAAAGTAAATATAGAAGTCATCATGAACTCATCTGTCCATCAGACAGAGGGCTGCTGAGCCTCCTGTCATCATTAATGGACGTCTCTTTAAAATGACCTCTCAGAGGAGAGGAGTTCTCATTTCTCTAACCGCCTGCTGCTTCCCCTCCTCTCTCCTCGGCTCCTCGGCTCGCATCTCCTGTGGGCGGGACTAAGTCTCGAGGATAGGAGTCGAGGAGGGGAGTCGAGGAGGGGAGTTAGAGAAATGAGAAAGGGCCCTTGTTTCCTCCTCACCATTTCATTTCTTCCCTCTCTTCTCTCCTCTCTCCTCTCTCTTCTTCCCTCCCTTCCTCTCCTCTCTTCCTCTCTTCCTTCCTCTCTTCCTCTCCTCTCCTCCTTCCTCTCTTCCTCTCCTCTCCTCTCCTCTCTCCTCTCTCCTCTCTCCTCTCTTCCTCTCCTCTCCTCTCTTCTCTCTCCTCTCTTCCTCTCCTCTCCTCTCTTCCTCTCTTCCTTCCTCTCTTCCTCTCCTCTCCTCTTCCTCTCCCAGCCTCTCCTCGTCCTCACCCCTTTGTCTCCCTGTGTCCCTGCAGTGAACAGTTATGGTGAGGATGATGAAGATGAAGGCAGCAGCTCTTCTGACAGTGAAGAAGAGGTCCTGAAGCAGTTTGAGATCTCTGTCTCGCGGTCTCAGAGTTTTCGAGCTCCTGCAGCAACAAACAGCAGCGAACAACAACAACAACAACAAACCCAGCTGTCAGTCAGCCGTCGACACAAATTCGGCCGACTGTCGGACCAGGAGGAAGGGAGCACAGAGCCGTCAGACTGTGAAGGTGAGGGTCCTCCATTCATCACTGATTCCTCTGCACGTATCACAGGGTCCAGAACGAGACTGAGAGAGAGGGGGTTGGTATTTCAGATATTCATTGCTATCGGGATGTTTAGAGCATTCCATGGAATATAAGTGTTCCTGAATGAATGACCTACCCCACCTTTAAGGCTAACCTGTTACCTGCAAAACAAATTGCACATTGAGTGGAAAACCAGTTTTAACGTTTCTCTTTGCCAAAACGTTTGTATGAGGGTATTCGATTCAGTCAAGCTCGAGACCTGAAACTCCTCCGAACAGAAAGCTCTGATCCATCCCGCTGTCATTGAGCCGAAAGAGCCCGAATAACGTTTGACTGCAGATTAGAGAGGCAGGGAAGAGCTCAGGGAGGCTCAGCGGCTTCCATTAGGAATCTGTTTGTAGTCAGAGACAGAAGACAACAAGATTTAGATTCCTTTCCCACTTCTGTTGACTCACCGTTTTGATTATTTGCCACTAATTGAAGTTGATGTAATGAACTTGGGAAACTAAATGCTAAAATGCAGAGTGTGTTGGGCGGAGGACCTGATTGGTGATATTTAGCTCAGAAAGCAGCAGCAGCTACACGCCGTCCAACTTCACCCATTTCACTATTCAAGCATTCTAACATAGATTGCCAAATGTTTAAGAACGGAGGTTCCTAAAATGTGCTTCCTAAAAATTGTGATTAATAGAAATCCTCCAACATCCACCACGACATCATCTGGATCATCATCTGATCCTGGATCATGGAGCGCCCTCAAAATCTGACCAAACAAATCAAAGCACACTTCCTCTCCTCTTCCTCTCCTCTCCTCTCCTCTCCTCTTCCTCTCCTCTTCCTCTTCCTCTCCTCTCCTCTTCCTCACCTCTTCCTCTTCCTCTCCTCTCCTCTTCCTCACCTCTTCCTCTCCTCTTCCTCACCTCTTCCTCTTCCTCTCCTCTTCCTCACCTCTTCCTCTCCTCTTCCTCACCTCTCCTCTCCTCTTCCTCACCTCTTCCTCTTCCTCTCCTCTTCCTCACCTCTTCCTCTCCTCTTCCTCACCTCTTCCTCTCCTCTCCTCTTCCTCTTCCTCTCCTCTCTTCCTCTCCTCTTCCTCTCCTCTCTTCCTCTCCTCTTCCTCGCCTCTTCCTCTTCCTCACCTCTTCCTCTCCTCTTCCTCTTCCTCTCCTCACCTCTTCCTCTCCTCTCCTCTTCCTCTCCTCTTCCTCACCTCTTCCTCTCCCTCTCCTCTTCCTCTCCTCTCCTCTCCTCTTCCTCTCCTCTTCCTCTTCCTCTCCTCTTCCTCACCTCTTCCTCTCCTCTTCCTCTTCCTCTCCTCACCTCTTCCTCTCCTCTCCTCTTCCTCTCCTCTTCCTCACCTCTTCCTCTCCCTCTCCTCTCCTCTTCCTCTCCTCTCCTCTCCTCTTCCTCTCCTCTTCTTCTCCTCTTCCTCTCCTCTTCCTCTTCCTCTCCTCTCCTCTTCCTCACCTCTTCCTCTCCTCACCTCTTCCTCTCCTCTTCCTCGCCTCTTCCTCTCCTCTTCTTCTTTTTATGCTGCTGCAATGCAAGCATTTCCCAAATTGGGATCAATAAAGTTCTTCTTATCTGATCTGATCTTACAGATAAAGATTAATTAAACGTTACACTACAAAATAATAACAAGATGATTACAAGATGTGATTGATCTAAATATCCCTTCTTAGTTCTAGACGTCTCACCAAGCTGATGTTCACTTATTTCAAGTGAAAACACCTTGTTTTCATTATTGTTTAACTTTTTGGAGCAGCGTTTGTTCAGAATCAGAATCAGAATCCCTTTAGTCCCACAGAGGGGACATGTGCAGCGTTACAGCAGGAAAGAGCCACGGACAGCTGAGTCTAAGTACTAAGTTATAATATAATAAACAATATGCTAAAAAAAGATAAAAACTAAAAAAAGTTACATAATTTTCAAAAATACATTTAAAAAACAAATCAAATCTACAAATCAAATCCTGGAGCAGTTCTTAGGATTTAGCAGCCCGGTATATATTACAGTTATCAAAGATGGCATATGTATAAAGTACATATTGCACATAGTTTGACGGTATTTAACAGCAGCAAGTTACACAATCTACAAAATACTAGATACATACCTTGTAACAGTAACAAGGGTTTAGCAGCCAGGTATAAATTACACAGTTATTAACGGCATAAATATATTGCACATATTGCACATATTGCACAAAGTTGGTTTGTATTTAGCAGCAAGGGGTGTTACAGTCTGTGTTGTGGTGTGTTACAGTCTGTGTTGTGGTGTGGTGTGTTACAGTCTGTGTTGTGTTGTGGTGTGTTACAGTCTGTGTTGTGGTGTGTTACAGTCTGTGTTGTGGTGTGTTACAGTCTGTGTTGTGTTGTGGTGTGTTACAGTCTGTGTTGTGGTGTGTTACAGTCTGTGTTGTGTTGTGGTGTGTTACAGTCTGTGTTGTGGTGTGGTGTGTTACAGTCTGTGTTGTGTTGTGGTGTGTTATAGTCTGTGTTGTGGTGTGTTATAGTCTGTGTTGTGGTGTGGTGTGTTACAGTCTGTGTTGTGTTGTGGTGTGTTATAGTCTGTGTTGTGGTGTGTTACAGTCTGTGTTGTGTTGTGGTGTGGTGTGTTACAGTCTGTGTTGTGTTGTGGTGTGTTATAGTCTGTGTTGTGGTGTGTTATAGTCTGTGTTGTGGTGTGGTGTGTTATAGTCTGTGTTGTGTTGTGGTGTGTTATAGTCTGTGTTGTGGTGTGGTGTGTTATAGTCTGTGTTGTGGTGTGGTGTGTTACAGTCTGTGTTGTGTTGTGGTGTGTTACAGTCTGTGTTGTGGTGTGTTACAGTCTGTGTTGTGTTGTGGTGTGTTACAGTCTGTGTTGTGTGGTGTGTTACAGTCTGTGTTGTGGTGTGTTACAGTCTGTGTTGTGTTGTGGTGTGTTATAGTCTGTGTTGTGGTGTGGTGTGTTATAGTCTGTGTTGTGGTGTGGTGTGTTACAGTCTGTGTTGTGTTGTGGTGTGTTACAGTCTGTGTTGTGGTGTGTTACAGTCTGTGTTGTGTTGTGGTGTGTTACAGTCTGTGTTGTGTTGTGGTGTGTTACAGTCTGTGTTGTGGTGTGTTACAGTCTGTGTTGTGGTGTGGTGTGTTACAGTCTGTGTTGTGGTGTGTTACAGTCTGTGTTGTGGTGTGTTACAGTCTGTGTTGTGGTGTGTTACAGTCTGTGTTGTGGTGTGGTGTGTTACAGTCTGTGTTGTGGTGTGTTACAGTCTGTGTTGTGGTGTGGTGTGTTACAGTCTGTGTTGTGGTGTGGTGTGTTACAGTCTGTGTTGTGTTGTGGTGTGTTACAGTCTGTGTTGTGGTGTGTTACAGTCTGTGTTGTGTTGTGGTGTGTTACAGTCTGTGTTGTGTTGTGGTGTGTTACAGTCTGTGTTGTGTTGTGGTGTGTTACAGTCTGTGTTGTGTTGTGGTGTGTTACAGTCTGTGTTGTGTTGTGGTGTGTTATAGTCTGTGTTGTGTTGTGGTGTGTTACAGTCTGTGTTGTGTTGTGGTGTGTTACAGTCTGTGTTGTGTTGTGGTGTGTTACAGTCTGTGTTGTGGTGTGTTACAGTCTGTGTTGTGTTGTGGTGTGTTACAGTCTGTGTTGTGTTGTGGTGTGTTACAGTCTGTGTTGTGGTGTGTTACAGTCTGTGTTGTGTTGTGGTGTGTTACAGTCTGTGTTGTGTTGTGGTGTGTTACAGTCTGTGTTGTGTTGTGGTGTGTTACAGTCTGTGTTGTGTTGTGGTGTGTTATAGTCTGTGTTGTGGTGTGTTATAGTCTGTGTTGTGGTGTGGTGTGTTACAGTCTGTGTTGTGTTGTGGTGTGTTATAGTCTGTGTTGTGTTGTGGTGTGTTACAGTCTGTGTTGTGGTGTGGTGTGTTACAGTCTGTGTTGTGGTGTGGTGTGTTACAGTCTGTGTTGTGTTGTGGTGTGTTATAGTCTGTGTTGTGTTGTGGTGTGTTATAGTCTGTGGTGTGTTATAGTCTGTGTTGTGTTGTGGTGTGTTATAGTCTGTGTTGTGGTGTGGTGTGTTATAGTCTGTGTTGTGGTGTGGTGTGTTACAGTCTGTGTTGTGGTGTGTTACAGTCTGTGTTGTGTTGTGGTGTGTTACAGTCTGTGGTGTGTTGTGGTGTGTTATAGTCTGTGTTGTGGTGTGGTGTGTTACAGTCTGTGTTGTGGTGTGTTACAGTCTGTGTTGTGTTGTGGTGTGTTACAGTCTGTGGTGTGTTATAGTCTGTGTTGTGTTGTGGTGTGTTATAGTCTGTGTTGTGTTGTGGTGTGTTACAGTCAGTGTTGTGTTGTGGTGTGTTACAGTCTGTGTTGTGGTGTGTGTAGGAGGGTCTACTAGGGGCAGTGCTGGTTGTAAAGTCTGACCGCTGCAGGAAGGAAGGACCTGCGGTATCTCTCCGTGTGACAGGTGGGGTGCAGCAGCCTGTCGCTGAAGGTGCTGCACCCCCTCCAGGGTGTCCTGGAGGGGGTGGGACATATTGTCCTGCAGGGAGGAGAGCTTGGCTGCCATTCTCCTGTCTCCAGTGATATCCTATCTTTAAAAGCGACCACCAGAGGAGTTCAATGCTAACTCTTCTCTTGGTTTTGCCTTTCCTCGATGCAGAAATGGAGGCGAAGGGCCAGCATCAGGGTTTCCAGGACCCTCTCTCTGCAGCGCTGGAAGACACTGAGAGAGCGACGACTTCCTCTTCTCTGGACAAACCTTCAACCGTCAGGGAGTCAGCCGCCAGAGAGAGTCTCAAACTGAGCATGAACCGGCAGGCGGCCGACGGCAGCGAGGACACGGAGAAGGCAGCAGATAGCGTCAAGAACGATGTCACAGACAGCTCCACCACCTGGAGCCCAGAGGTACTGCAGACACTGACATCACTGGTTTAGATTCACACCATTCTGATGAAAAAGCATCCAAGCGGCTCTTGGCTCTTCAACGGACTAAAGTTCTCCGTACAGTTTGTCACCGCTTCGATGTAAAAACTGCTCCACCCTTTGATGGTCTCTATGGATCAAGCTATAATACACCAAGGCTGAGGGTTCCACAATGTAATGAGGTTAAACCGCATCGTATCGCATCATCAACGCATTCAATATTGAATAGTATCGTAGCTAAATGTTTCAAATTGTTACAAACTATATGGCATGTTTTCGCATCGTATCGTAGAGAAATCGTATGATATCGTTTCGCATCATATCGTAGCAAAATCGCATCGCATCGCCATATCGCATCTTAGCAGACGGCATCGAAGACAGGGAAAAGGCAACGATATCACAGACAGCTCCACCACCTGGAGCCCAGAGGTACTGCAGACACTGACAATTTTTCTGGTACCAGTACTTTACTCCACTACTTATAGTTCTGACGACTTTTTACTTTGACTTCTTACATGTTGAACACAAATACCTGAACTTTCTACTTCTTACATGTTGAACTCAAATACCTGTACTTTCTACTTCTTACATGTTGAACCCAAATACCTGTACTTTCTACTTCTTACATGTTGAACTCAAATACCTGTACTTTCTACTTCTCTCATTTTCCAATCAGGCTGGTTCCTTTAGTTTGAATGTGTGTTTGGTGGCGTGATCATTATTATTTAGAGCAGTGCTTCTCAAAGTGTGGTCCGCGGACCACTGGTGGTCCGTGAGCGCCCCCTAGTGGTCCGTGAGTATATTGGTAACATTTCACATTTGAATTAAATTAATTTATTTCAGTTTTCCGCACTCTCGCAGGAATATCTCCGCAATGGAGCGCGCTAAAGTTTCACTTTCGATTGCATGATATAGCCCAGCGCAACACCTTCGTCACACATGTTGCCACTTGTTTGTACCATTTTCAGGCGATTTGTAATCTGTTCTAAAAAAACGATGTGTTTTGGGATATTTGTGGAGTTAGGTGGTCCGCGAGTGTTTTTTTATTGGTTAAGTGTCCTTGGTATGAAAAAGTTTGAGAAACACTGATTTAGAGTCATTGCGTGCCTATTGATTTGAACTCGATCCGTGTATCCATCATTTCCTGGTCTTCTCTAAAGAAGAGGGACCAATGGAAACGTTGTCATGTTGCCGTTGTTCAGCATGGAAACATTCATTAGCTAACAATGACATTATTGTTCTATTAATATAAAGGGAGGTCAGGTACTCTTTAAATCAGCTGCTAGTTATGGGGACTTTTTACTGAAGTACACTTCAAAGCCTCTTTACTTTGACTTGAGTAAAGAAGTTTAGTCAGTACTTCTACTTTTACCTACGTATAACACGAGTATCTGTACTTCTACTTGAGTAAAGGAAGTGAGTACTTGTGCCTTTGCATTGTAGTGAATGTATTGAATCGTGTCGTATTGAATGAAATAGTATGAAATGTCATAGAATCGAATCATACCAGATCCTACCGTATTGTGTCGTATCGAGTCGGGTCATGAGCATTGAATTTGGAGCAGTCGTCTCTTCCTGCATTTCCAGTCTGTTCTGACGCTCAATTCTATTATCCAGTAATGGTATCATTTAAAAAATCTTGACCCAAATAAATATGTGGAAAAAAGAGGAAAATAAATAAAATGCAGGCCACATGGACGCTGAGTGTGTAATTATAGTTTGAAGGACGGCAGCAAGAAACCAGAAAACCATTAACCCTCAAAATGTCAATGAGCAGTAGATGACGTACATAAGAGGAACATTATGTTGAAAAAGAAATCCATTTACTGCCGATTGCACTTTAATACGCTTCCTGGAAAAAAGAGCAGTTTGTTTATTAAGAAGGGGAGAAAAACAACCGTTTAGTTATAAATGAAACCTACTTTTTATTAAATCAGGTTGACGTGTTCTCGTTATCTGATTTATTGTTTTGGTAGCAGCGGCTTTATTGTTGAACTCTAACCAATCAGTGTTGAGTAAAGTATTTGCCCCAATTCATGTTGGATAAATGGAAAAAAGACGGCAAAGTGGTTCTTAATACTTTTTAAACTACCTGAAGCTCCACCAGAAAACTATTTAAACTCATATTAGGACCACAGATTCTAGGGATCTTAAAGCATATCGCATTCACACCTATGGTTCGCTTTCAGGTTTCATTTATCAGAAGTTTGCGTTCACACGGCAAAACTCAAACGGACTATAAACTTTAAACACAAGTCATGTGCTCGGAAATGCTGTTCAACCATTGGTCAGACATTAAGGGGGTAAAAACGCAAAGCCTGGCAATTTCTACCGGAGCCTCCGCCATGGAGCATCGGCACTTTCGGCAGGTTGTTTTCATGCTGCTGTTAATCTGGAGATCAACAGACTCTAGCGGCCCGCGCATATGATTATATACTCAGACAACGTGCGATAAAAAACATTACAACACATATAATGTCAAACGTTCTGCAGTCAGGAGGGCGTTTCACCGACGGCAGGTGGCTCTGACTTGTATGTATAGTTGACGGAGCATTTTTACTGTTACGACACTGTTCAACACTTCATTCTGCTTCACTCTTTAACTAAACAACCGCGGATGTCTTCAAAAATCTTTTGCTAAAGATTTTGAAGACATCCGCGTTCTTGTGACGCGTAAATACTACGCTTCCTATGTTTTGGTGCGGACTGCGTTCACACCAGCAATGAACTGCTCCAGAGTTCACCTATTTAAGGGTGCATTCACACCTGCCTTGTATAGTTTGGTTGAATTGAACCCTGGTGCGTTTAGCCACTTGGTGCGGTTCATTTGGGTCGATGTGAACGCAGTCCGAGACCTCTGAAGTGAACTAAACAACCGGACTCTGGTCCGCTAAAAGAGGTGGTCTCGGAGCGCTTGCTCGTGAACTCTGGAGCGGTTCATTGCTGGTGTGAACGCAGTCCGCACCAAAACACAGGAAGCGTAGTATTTACGAGTCACAAGAACGCGGATATCTTCAAAATCTTTAGCGAAAGAGTCTTTCAAGACATCCGCGGTTGTTTAGTTAAAGAGTGAAGCAGAATGAAGAGTTGAACAGTGTCGTGTAAAGTAAAAATTCTCCGTCAGCTACATAAAAGTCAGAGCCACCTGCCGTCGGTGAAATGCCCTCCTGACTGCAGAACGTCTCTCATTATGTTCTAATGTTTTTTAACGCACGTTGTCTGAGTATATAATCATATGCGCGGGCCGCTAGTGTCTGTTGGTCTCCAGATTAACAGCAGCATGAGAATAACCTGCCGAAAGTGCCGATGCTCCATGGCGGAGGCTCCGGTAGAAATTGCCGGGATTTGTGTTTTTACCCCCTTAATGTCTGACCAATGGTTGAACAGGATTTCCGAGCACATGACTTGTGTTTAAAGTTTATAGTCCGTTTGAGTTTTGCCGTGTGAACGCAAACCGAACCTTCTGGAAAATGAAACAATGTAACAAACTGTCGTCTGGTGCGCACCAGAGAGCGGACTATTAGGTGTGAATGCACCCCGCGGACCAGAGTCCGGTTGTTTAGTTCACTTCGGAGGTCTTTGATTGTGTTCACACCGACCCAAATGAACCGCACCAAGCGGCTAAACGCACCAAGCGGCTAAACGCACCAGGGTTCGATTCAACCGGACTATACAAGGC
>CM053249.1:1514077-1544077 GCA_028583405.1 Pogonophryne albipinna
TAAAATAACATGTTTAATATACAGTTTACTTATATAATGTATTTTCAAAGTCCCTTCCTCGATGAAACAGGAGTGGATTACGCTGCAGATAACACTTCCTTTAATACAGAAATAGACTCCATTGTGAAAATGACATAAACGCATCTCAGAGGGTTTGTGGATCGTGAAGCGGAGTTTGTTTGCAGATCTGTTTGTGGAGCTGAGGGGATTATCGTCACGCTCGGGATCAGGACGCGAGTCTTTGTTTGCACGTCTTCTTCCTCTTCTGTCGCCTTCCTCTCTTATTCCAGAGGCATTGTGTGTAAAGCTATAAATAGAGGAATCAGTTCAGATGTGGTTAAAAATAACACTAACCCTGAAGCCTGCTGTGGAAGATCTGCACTGGGAAAGAGCTGCTCCAGAAACAATTAATAATAAAAACAAGGTGTTTTCGCTTTTAATAAGTGAACAAATCTGCCAATAGAACAAGCACACAATGTCTTGGTGAGAGTTCTTCAAGTAAAGATGGGATAATTAGAGAAATGAGATCTTGTATTTAGCTGCGAGAAGTTATTTTGAAGTATATTTGAGCAGAATCAGAGAATTTGTAACAAAAAAGACAGAAATTCTCAGATGTTTTCTGTTTTCTGATGTTAGCTGGAGATAAAAGAAGATGTTTTTAAGAGACTTTGACTCAAAAAGATACTTAAGATGCCTTGTCTAAAAACAAGACTTAAGTTATTAAAGGTCCACGGCCATTTCCACTGATCATAGTTCCATCGTTGAGGTCGACTAGAATAGATTCACATTGTTCAATGTTCCAAACTCACATTGGTTTCTCACAGCATCTCTGATAGTCTGTGTATTCACTCTCTGTTCTACACGGCTTGTTGGAGCTCCTGCCCCCCCCCCCCCTCCCTGTGAGCCCATTGGCCGTCTGCGAGACACAGCGAAACCCAGCCCGAAACACACACACACCCGCAGCCTGGCTGGGAGTGTGTGTGTGCTCAGGCTGAGTTCCGCGGTGTCTCGCTGTCTCTCCGACCCCACACCAGTGAGACAGCTCAGTGTCCCGCTCCTCGCAACGTCCCACCGAGTGTGTGTGTGTGTGTGAGGAAGTCCGCGGATTGGTCCAAACGTAACGGCTCCGGACCCGTTACGTTACGCTACGTCGCTATACCCGAAATACGTCACTATACTCAAGAAGTAAACAAATGGAAACAGAGAAATGTCCAACGAGGCGTTCTGGAGCAGCACAGACAGGTCTTCTCTGTGTTAGAGTGTTACTCCCTACAGGGTGCACTTTGAGGGTGTGTAGACTCTGCAGACCGTTCACATGCAGAAGCTACAGAACACAAGGGGACGGGTCAGAACCAGAGAAGCATGACGTGGGACCTTTAAGTCTTATATCAAGTGTAACGACATGTTCTGAGAAATTAGACAAATATACTTGGCAAGATTTTACATTACGTATAACGCCTCGGAGCAACTCTGTCTTCTTATTGAATTTAGTATCTTATTTTATTTGTCTCTTCCTTCACTTAGCATCTTTCTTTACCATCCCCTAAAGAAGCTGGAGTCATAGTATGCTGTACTTTATGAATACACTTTGATTGATTGATTGAAGTTCGTAGTTTTGTGGCTTTTTTTATCGGCTTGTTGTCAAATTCTGATTTAGATTGAAGTGTCTTCATGTAAGGTTGGCACTTATTCACTTTCGGGTGGAGAGCTGAGGTCGAGTGTTTTTTATATCTCGTTTTTGTCATTTTAGATATTAAAAGGTTTTATTAAATGCATTGTAACGACAGAGTAGTTGTTGGTGATGACAGTCATAAGTCCTAGGCTTCTCCAGCTATAAGATATGGTTAGCATAGAGATTGAAAACAGCAAACCGCTCCATTTACCAGCTCTCAAAGTCCTACCCTCTATAACCGGAGTCTATGCTGAATTATGCACAAAGAAGTTAAAGTATGCCTCCTCTCGTTCCCAGCCTCCCCAGGATGAGCCCTCCTCTGAGCCGCTGAGCTCTTCCTCTCGACCCCCCATCTCTAAATGTGGAGATCTGGTTCTCTCTCTGGAGTATCGCGCGGACACGGAGAAGCTTCTGGTTTCTGTGATCGCTGCACGGGATATTCCAGATAAAGCTCGCAGCGGCATGGACTCCTGGCAGGTGAGTCTTTAGTTTGAAGACCAAGAGTTAGTCTCAAGAAGACCAGGAAGCTTCTCCAAAGCTTAACCAATCAGATCATTGCAGCATTACCCACAATCCCCTCTGTTTCAGCCCTGTTTCCAAAGTGCTGATTCTCTGTCTGTTACTTTAGATGAAAATAAGGAGCCCCTCCCCACGCCCCTCTGAGAGACATTTGGTTACAAAGAACTCAATGGAGCTCTAGAGGAGATTCAGGTGATAAGGGGGGGGGGGGGGGTTACCTTGGTTGCTGATTGGCTAATGGTTACTCAAGACAAAACATCGTTATGACATCATAAAGTGGCCAAAATCTGATCAGCTCATTTTCTGAAACTTTCAGAGTCTCTTTCCACAGAGGGGACACATGTTGATGTAGAAGAGACATGAAGAAGAGGGGACACATGTTGATGAAGAAGAGGGGACACATGTTGATGAAGAAGAGGGGACACATGTTGATGTAGAAGAGACATGAAGAAGAGGGGATACATGTTGATGTAGAAGAGACGTGAAGAAGAGGGGACACATGTTGATGTAGAAGAGACATGAAGAAGAGGGGACACATGTTGATGTAGAAGAGACATGAAGAAGAGGGGACACATGTTGATGTAGAAGAGACAGGAAGAAGAGGGGACACATGTTGATGTAGAAGAGACATGAAGAAGAGGGGACACATGTTGATGTAGAAGAGACAGGAAGAAGAGGGGACACATGTTGATGTAGAAGAGACATGGAGAAGAGGGGACACATGTTGATGTAGAAGAGACATGAAGAAGAGGGGACACATGTTGATGTAGAAGAGACATGGAGAAGAGGGGACACATGTTGATGTAGAAGAGACATGGAGAAGAGGGGACACATGTTGATGTAGAAGAGACATGAAGAAGAGGGGACACATGTTGATGTAGAAGAGACATGAAGAAGAGGGGACACATGTTGATGAAGAAGAGACATGAAGAAGAGGGGACACATGTTGATGTAGAAGAGACATGAAGAAGAGAGGACACATGTTGATGTAGAAGAGACATGAAGAAGAGGGGACACATGTTGATGTAGAAGAGACATGGAGAAGAGGGGACACATGTTGATGTAGAAGAGACATGAAGAAGAGAGGACACATGTTGATGTAGAAGAGACATGAAGAAGAGGGGACACATGTTGATGTAGAAGAGACATGAAGAAGAGGGGACACATGTTGATGTAGAAGAGACATGAAGAAGAGGGGACACATGTTGATGTAGAAGAGACATGAAGAAGAGGGGACACATGTTGATGTAGAAGAGACATGAAGAAGAGGGGACACATGTTGATGTAGAGGAGACATGAAGAAGAGGGGACACATGTTGATGTAGAAGAGACATGAAGAAGAGGGGACACATGTTGATGTAGAAGAGACATGAAGAAGAGGGGACACATGTTGATGTAGAAGAGACATGAAGAAGAGGGGACACATGTTGATGTAGAAGAGACATGAAGAAGAGGGGACACATGTTGATGAAGAAGAGACATGAAGAAGAGGGGACACATGTTGATGTAGAAGAGACATGAAGAAGAGGGGACACATGTTGATGTAGAAGAGACATGAAGAAGAGGGGACACATGTTGATGTAGAAGAGACATGAAGAAGAGGGGACACATGTTGATGTAGAAGAGACATGAAGAAGAGGGGACACATGTTGATGTAGAAGAGACATGAAGAAGAGGGGACACATGTTGATGTAGAAGAGACATGAAGAAGAGGGGACACATGTTGATGTAGAAGAGACATGAAGAAGAGGGGACACATGTTGATGTAGAAGAGACATGAAGAAGAGGGGACACATGTTGATGTAGAAGAGACATGGAGAAGAGGGGACACATGTTGATGAAGAAGAGACATGAAGAAGAGGGGACACATGTTGATGAAGAAGAGACATGAAGAAGAGGGGACACATGTTGATGTAGAAGAGACATGAAGAGGGGACACATGTTGATGTAGAAGAGACATGAAGAAGAGGGGACACATGTTGATGTAGAAGAGACATGAAGAAGAGGGGACACATGTTGATGTAGAAGAGACATGAAGAAGAGGGGACACATGTTGATGTAGAAGAGACATGAAGAAGAGGGGACACATGTTGATGTAGAAGAGACATGAAGAAGAGGGGACACATGTTGATGTAGAAGAGACATGAAGAAGAGGGGACACATGTTGATGTAGAAGAGACGTGAAGAAGAGGGGACACATGTTGATGTAGAAGAGACAGGAAGAAGAGGGGACACATGTTGATGTAGAAGAGACATGAAGAGGGGACACATGTTGATGTAGAAGAGACATGAAGAAGAGGGGACACATGTTGATGTAGAAGAGACATGAAGAAGAGGGGATACATGTTGATGTAGAAGAGACATGAAGAAGAGGGGACACATGTTGATGTAGAAGAGACATGGAGAAGAGGGGACACATGTTGATGTAGAAGAGACATGAAGAAGAGGGGACACATGTTGATGTAGAAGAGACATGAAGAAGAGGGGACACATGTTGATGTAGAAGAGACATGAAGAAGAGGGGACACATGTTGATGTAGAAGAGACATGAAGAAGTAGATTTTGAATAATAGGTGACCTTTAAAGTTCGGGCACAATATATTGATTCTTTCTTACAGGTGCACATGGTGCTTCTTCCCTCAAAGAAGCAGCGCCACAAGACCACGGTGCAGAAAGGATCTCTGCCGCATTTCAACGAGACGTTTCGCTTCTCGCGCCTCGATGCCTCCGAGATGCAGATGTCGGCCATCAGATTCAGGCTTTATGCACTCAGAGCTTCCAGGATGTCCCGCGAGAAGATGATGGGGGAGAAAGTGCTTCGTTTGGGGGGAATGGATCCAAACGGAGGGACGATGGAGACAACGCTGATAATGGAGCCTCGCAGCAACCTCAAGGTGCCTTTTTTTTCTTTGTCCTACGATATAAAATATGTCAGTAAATACCCCACTGGTGAATGTCTGAAGCTTCTATGTGTCATGAAAACAGCAGCGTCGAACATTAGCCACCTTTAGCTTAGCGGTGGTGATGTGAAGTCATGTGACCGTGCTGTAGTTCCTTTATAGCCCAACATTAGCCGCCTTTAGCTTAGCGGTGGTGACGTGAAGTCATGTGACCGTGCTGTAGTTCCTTTATAGCCCAACATTAGCCGCCTTTAGCTTAGCGGTGGTGACGTGAAGTCATGTGACTGTGCTGTAGTTCCTTTATAGCCCAACATTAGCCACCTTTAGCTTAGCGGTGGTGACGTGAAGTCATGTGACCGTGCTGTAGTTCCTTTATAGCCCAACATTAGCCGCCTTTAGCTTAGCGGTGGTGACGTGAAGTCATGTGACTGTGCTGTAGTTCCTTTATAGCCCAACATTAGCCAACTTTAGCTTAGCGGTGGTGACGTGAAGTCATGTGACCGTGCTGTAGTTCCTTTATAGCCCAACATTAGCCACCTTTAGCTTAGCGGTGGTGACGTGAAGTCATGTGACTGTGCTGTAGTTCCTTTATAGCCCAACATTAGCGTCCTTTATCTTAGCGGTGGTGACGTGAAGTCATGTGACCGTGCTGTATTTCCTTTATAGCCCAACATTAGCCACCTTTAGCTTAGCGGTGGTGACGTGAAGTCATGTAACCGTGCTGTATTTCCTTTATAGCCCAACATTAGCCGCCTTTAGCTTAGCGGTGGTGATGTGAAGTCATGTGACCGTGCTGTAGTTCCTTTATAGCCCCACATTAGCCTCCTTTAGCTTAGCAGTGCTGTCGTGAAGTCATGTGACCGTGCTGTAGTTCCTTTATAGCCCAACATTAGCAGCCTTTAGCTTAGCGGTGGTGACGTGAAGTCATGTGACCGTGCTGTAGTTCCTTTATAGCCCAACATTAGCCGCCTTTAGCTTAGCGGTGGTGATGTGAAGTCATGTGACCGTGCTGTAGTTCCTTTATAGCCCAACATTAGCCTCCTTTAGCTTAGCAGTGGTGTCGTGAAGTCATGTGACCGTGCTGTAGTTCCTTTATAGCCCAACATTAGCCTCCTTTAGCTTAGCGGTGGTGTCGTGAAGTCATGTGACCGTGCTGTAGTTCCTTTATAGCCCAACATTAGCCGCCTTTAGCTTAGCGGTGGTGATGTGAAGTCATGTGACCGTGCTGTAGTTCCTTTATAGCCCAACATTAGCCTCCTTTAGCTTAGCAGTGGTGTCGTGAAGTCATGTGACCGTGCTGTAGTTCCTTTATAGCCCAACATTAGCCTCCTTTAGCTTAGCGGTGGTGTCGTGAAGTCATGTGACCATGCTGTAGTTACTTTATAGCCCAACATTAGCCTCCTTTAGCTTAGCGGTGGTGTCGTGAAGTCATGTGACTGTGCTGTAGTTCCTTTATAGCTCAACATTAGCCGCCTTTAGCTTAGCGGTGGTGATGTGAAGTCATGTGACCGTGCTGTAGTTCCTTTATAGCCCAACATTAGCCTCCTTTAGCTTAGCGGTGGTGTCGTGAAGTCATGTGACTGTGCTGTAGTTCCTTTATAGCTCAACATTAGCCTCCTTTAGCTTAGCGGTGGTGATGTGAAGTCATGTGACCGTGCTGTAGTTCCTTTATAGCCCAACATTAGCTTTTTACTTCTGGCAATTGCAAGCGTGGAGATATCCTGCTGAACAAAACGTGTGTTTGCCATCGATCCATTTGCTTTTTGTCGAGCGATTGTTTCAAACTGTGATTCTGTCTCTGTGTTTCCTCAGAGTTTGGACTCCCAGCTGAGTCTCTCTGCAGTTTCTCCGAGCGACAGCGCCTCTTCCACTCAGTCTCTGAAGCACGGAGGCGTCCCCGAGCTGCTGGTCGGTCTCACTTACAACGCCACGACGGGACGAATGTCTGTGGAACTCATCAAGGGCAGCCACTTCAGAAACCTGGCCATCAACAGACCCCCAGGTCAGCAGTGAGATCACACACACTCTACCTACACACACACACACACACACACACACACACACACACACACACACACACACACACACACACACACACACACATCATTACTAACACTAATACTGTCGGAGCCACTTAAAATCAGCTGCTGTCTCGAGAAAATATCGATATAAAGTCATTTAAGATATTTTCTTTTAATGCTTGCAAGCATGACGACTCCTTCTGAGTGTTCTGTGTGTGATAGACTCTCTTATAGGGAAACATCAAAGATCATTTACATTTCAAACAACAACATGGGGTCCAGGTGGATCACAATAAGCAAAACTCACACCCTATAAAGAACAGTTGGGTGTTCAGATCCCCCCCTGGAGCAGATGTTCTTCCTGTAGTGTCATAAAACCCTTTGTGAACACATCTGTTATCACACATACATTTCTCTGCCATTCCCAGGATACCACTTTGCTAACAGTTACATTTCATGAGCATTACACTGTATTTAGCTTTAATACAGTAATTGCCATAACACCACACACACACACACACACACACACACACACACACACACACACACACACACACACACACACACACACACACAGATATTATAGCCAAACGGATAGTGATTCACGAGTTATAGAACGAAGGATCTACCAATCAGAGGGTCAACGGTTCGATCCCAGCCATACCAATATAACGCTTGCAGACAATGCAGAAGCTAAGTGCTAAGCTATGTTTGTGACGATCGAACATGGATTTGAATCCTCTTTTTCCAACATGACAGAAAAAGGTTAACACGTGTTATCTTTGTTGATGCTTTAGCTCAGTGTCGGAAAATTGTTGGACTTCATGCAAACAAATCATCTCACCCTAAAAAAGTGTATACTAGTGTTTTAACCCTTAAATGGTTTCTGTATCCTGGGGTATACATTTATTTCACAGGCTGTAAAATCGGTGCTATAACAGTGTAATTACGCTCTAAACCACTTTAAGGCTTAACCTTTGATTGTGTAACGATTAACCACAGATTATAAAAAAACAATTTTTTGATCAATAGGTGACCTTTAACTTCTCCTTCCTCCCTCCTCCAAAAACCTATGACCCTTCTACGGTGTAATATTAGTGGTACTTGGGTCTTTGTTCCTGTTTCAGAGTCTCTACACAGAGGGGACGCATGTGGGTTTGCCACAATAGGTGACCTCTAACTTCTTCTGCCTCCTTCTTCCAGACACCTATGGACGTCTGACCCTTCTGAACTCGGTGGGTCAGGAGATTTCTCGCTGTAAAACGTCGGTGCGTCGCGGACAGCCCAACCCCGTCTACAAGGAGACTTTCGTGTTCCAGGTGGCGTTGTTCCAGCTGTCGGACGTCACCCTGCTGGTCTCCATCTATAACCGACGCAGCATGAAGCGCAAAGAGATGGTGGGATGGATCGCTTTGGGTCAGAACAGCAGCGGAGAGGAGGAGCAGATCCACTGGCAGGATATGAAGGAGAGTCGAGGACAGCAAGTCTGCCGCTGGCACGTCTTATTGGAGGCGTAAAATAAAGGCAGTTTACGATACGATATGTCTTTATCGTCCCCTTAAGGACATTTGTTCTGGACTCTTACAAACATAAAACACATTGAAAATACGTACATCACTCATGCACCGTTTGATCAACACAATACACACATACTGACAATGGAGACCTGTTGCACAACCCTCATGGCCAACATTTAAAAGCATATTACATTCCATGTGAGTGTTAAGAAGCTTAATGGGCAGGAAAGAGTGCTTCAGGAAGATCTTTTCTTTGCCCAATGTTCTTAAAATCTGGTTAAAATGTGCACAATATCTTGATATAAACCCGTACTTGCTTTCTACCACTAAAGAGTCATGTGACCATCACATTCTGAGCGTGGAAACACACGAGGCGGTAGACGTGAAGGTGTTTTGTGATCCAAGTGGAGGAGGAAGGAGGCGTCTCATTCGTATTCTCCGTAAGCCAATGATTGACGCATCTATTGCCAATTGCAGAATGTGGTTAAATCCTATCACTAATATTCACACAAGAGTAGTGGGTAGAAACGTCCATATTTTATCATTTTCTTTGTCGATTTTCATAAGAATTGGTGCACAAAATGTTGATGACACCTCACTAGCATCAGTGTTACCACTAAAGGATCACGTGACCATCAAATGCTGAGCGTGGAAACTCACGAGGCGGTAGAAGTGAAGAGGTTTTGTGATTCGAGTGGAGGAGGAAGGAGGCGTCTCATTCATATTCTCTCGACACGTGCATTTTACTACGGGCAGGAAGTAGCAGCAGCTGGAGACTCTTAACCCCCGTCACAACGAGAAATATCTCTTCAACACTGAATTCTGTTATTTGGCCTCCTTCAAGGGCAAAGGCTCATTCAAAGCTCATTTCAACACCCATCAAAGCTGAGCTGAAAAGAGGCTTTTAAAAAGATCTCTCTGCAGCTGTACCATGCGATGAATTACCCTGGAAGTGTGTGTGTGTGTTTCTCTTCCCTACACACTGGCTCTGTTGTAATTGGTAGTTACAGCTGTAGAAATAGTGTGATGACGCTAATGCTATAATGCTCGTCCTCTTGCAGCATCATTGAGTCATAAGGCTGGGGGGAGGATTATATATTATATATGTTTGTTTCGAGAGATGCTGTAACTCCAAACCCCTGGAGATACGTTCACACACCGGGAACTAGAAAAGGTTGGATTTGAGCCGTTGTTTACTTCAGGCAGGCGACAACAAAGCTTGGAAACGGGGAAACTGCAAGAAAAACGATCAAAAGTACCACATGTTTGGTTTAGTTTTGAGGAGATGACGGTAAGGAAGTGAAGCGGAACAAATCAACTTAAAGGCTGATGCTCATATTCAAATGTTTAATGCACATTTAAAGGGTCAGTTCACCCAAATCACAAAGGACCTCTGTCCCTAGAACAACCCTGAGTCATCCAGAGCTTTTGGGGATGGTTTTACGCTTTGATTCGATAAACACTTCAGCCTCAACATACTGCATTATACTAGACATCAATCCAATGTATTTGTGAGCACGAAAACACGTGTTTCCAGGTTTGCATAATTGTCAAACCAAATCATATTATAATAACCAAAAAAACACTTAAAATTAGCATGTGTTTCGGCACATTTGTGATTTCTTTATTTGCATTGACGTTAAAACTGCAGCGTTTCTCCAAATGGAAATGTTTTGTGACGTGTTGGCACCTGCTGGCCACCGTAGACTCAGACTAACATGCCGAATGAAACATGCAGAATATAAAGAAATGTGATCAGCACAAGACTAAAACACACAGAATAGAATCATGAGTAGCAGGTGAAGGCTAAAACTCAGACATTCGAAGCTCCTGAATATTCAATAATAATAACTAATCATCAAAGAAAACCCAGACGATCCACATCGGAAACACTTCTCTCTGTTCAATGAGAACACGGTGGTTTATTTATTCATTCAGGACGTTTCCAGCAGTGAAGACTAAAAACAAGATGCACAGTTTAATGGACTCTTTCTGTGTGATGGCAGGAAACAAGCTGTAAATGCTGTGTGTGTTCAAACTGCAGATGTGTGATGGAGAGTACTTCAGGTATAAATGAAGAAGTGTGAAGAATAGGAGCGCTGCAAACGGATCGACGTTTTGTTCAATTCCCAAGGATTTCCTGCAAAGGTTGGAGAGGTTTTGTTTGTGTTCCTCAAAGATGAAAATATGGGAATGTTGAGTTCAAATGTACGTAGGCAGGGTCCAAAATCAGCAGTTAGCATCTGTTGCGTCAAGCTTTGGGTTAAAACTGTCACTTTAACAGCAGAATATCATTTCATCACACGGAAATCAGAGCACAACAAAATGGCACAGAAACTGTTTATTCCAGAAAAAAAGGTAGTATTTCTTCATATTTCAGCGATTAAGCCCCAAAATGCTGATTTTGACCCGCTATCCTACCCTAATATTTAACATCAGCACTTTTCTTCTGCAGGCTTCATACATGTGAGCGTGGAAAGTGACATGAACTATATTTACTGCACAAACTGTTATATTGTATGCATGTGGAGTTGTTGTACAGAATCTGTAATATCTATTCTATATTTTCTAAAATAGTACATGTTAATGTTCTTATTAGTATTTCCCAGGGTTTCTATTCGTATATCTGTGAACACGTGTGCATGCTCAGTTTGAGACCGTGGGGTCAGATGTGATGCTCTGATGATGAAGTGCCTGATTTCCACTACGATGACGAGATGATCCACATTTTGCATGAAGCTTTTCTCCTCGTTGCTCTCTGTGAATGCTGCTGTACGACTGCATGCATGACATGTGAATACAGGAAGTAAAGACCTGGACCAGGACTGAGGTCCAAGTGGAACAAGACTCAGGTTCAGATCCACAACAGGACAACAGGGAGTCAAAACAAGACCAAGACAAGGCCAAAACAACACCAAAACAAAAACAAAACAACACCAAAACAAGACCAAGACAAGACCAAGACAACACCAAAACAACACCAAAACAAGACCAAGACAAAACAAGACCAAGACAACACCAAAACAACACCAAGACAAGACCAAGACAAGACCAAAACAACACCAAAACAACACCAAAACAAGACCAAGACAAGGCCAAGACAACACCAAAACAAAAACAAAACAACACCAAAACAAGACCAAGACAAGACCAAGACAACACCAAAACAACACCAAGACAAGACCAAGACAAGACCAAAACAACACCAAAACAACACCAAGACAAGACCAAGACAAGACCAAAACAACACCAAAACAACACCAAGACAAGACCAAGACAAGACCAAAACAACACCAAAACAACACCAAAACAAGACCAAAACAAGACCAAGACAACACCAAAACAAGACCAAAACAAGACCAAACAAGACCAAAACAAGACCAAGACAAGGCCAAAACAACACCAAAACAACACCAAAACAAAAACAAAACTAGACCAAAACAACACCAAAACAAGACCAAGACAACACCAAGACAAGACCAAGACAAGACCAAAACAACACCAAAACAACACCAAAACAAGACCAAGACAAGACCAAAACAACACCAAAACAACACCAAAACAACACCAAGACAAGACCAAAACAACACCAAAACAAGACCAAGACAAAACAAGGCCAAGACAACACCAAAACAAAAACAAAACTAGACCAAAACAAGACCAAGACAACACCAAAACAAAAACAAAACTAGACCAAAACAACACCAAAACAAGACCAAGACAAGACCAAGACAAGACCAAGACAAGACCAAAACAACACCAAGACAAGACCAAGACAAGACCAAAACAACACCAAAACAACACCAAAACAAGACCAAGACAAGACCAAAACAACACCAAAACAACACCAAAACAACACCAAGACAAGACCAAAACAACACCGAAACAAGACCAAAACAACACCAAAACAAGACCAAGACAAGACCAAGACCAAGACAAGACCAAAACAACACCAAAACAACACCAAAACAAGACCAAGACCACACCAAGACAAGACCAAAACAAGACCAAAACAAGACCAAGACCAAAACAAGACCAAAACAAGACCAAGACAACACCAAAACAAGACCAAACAAGACCAAGACAAGACCAAAACAAGACCAAGACAAGACCAAAACAAGACCAAAACAAGACCAAAACAAGACCAAGACAACACCAAAACAAGACCAAGACTAGACCAAAACAAACTGAAACACACATTTAATATTTAGGAATTTATTGTTATTTGATGGCAAATATCAGTAATATGAGAAAAGCTGTTATAATGACTTGAGCCCCTTAAGTTTACTTGGCTTTCTGTAGCTGACCAAATAAGTATTTACAAAATAAAGGTCCAGAGACGAATCTGAAACACAGAGACGAGTCTGAAACACTGACAGAGACGAGTCTGAAACACCGACAGAGACGAGTCTGAAACACCGACAGAGACGAGTCTGAAACACCGACAGAGACGAGTCTGAAACACCGACAGAGACGAGTCTGAAACACCGACAGAGACGAGTCTGAAACACCGACAGACGAGTCTGAAACACCGACAGAGACGAGTCTGAAACACCGACAGAGACGAGTCTGAAACACCGACAGAGACGAGTCTGAAACACAGACAGAGACGAAACACCGACAGAGACGAGTCTGAAACACCGACAGAGACGAGTCGAGTCTGAAACACCGACAGAGACGAGTCTGAAACACAGACAGAGACGAGTCTGAAACACAGACAGAGACGAAACACCGACAGAGACGAGTCTGAAACACCGACAGAGACGAGTCTGAAACACCGACAGAGACGAGTCTGAAACATCGACAGAGACGAGTCTGAAACACCGACAGAGACGAGTCTGAAACACCGACAGAGACGAGTCTGAAACACAGACAGAGACGAGTCTGAAACACCGACAGAGACGAGTCTGAAACACCGAAAGAGACGAGTCTGAAACACTGACAAAGACGAGTCTGAAACACCGACAGAGACGAGTCTGAAACACCGACAGAGACGAGTCTGAAACACCGACAGAGACGAGTCTGAAACACCGACAGAGACGAGTCTGAAACACAGAGACGAGTCTGAAACACAGAGACGAGTCTGAAACACAGAGACGAGTCTGAAACACAGACAGAGACGAGTCTGAAACACCGACAGAGACGAGTCTGAAACACAGAGACGAGTCTGAAACACAGAGACGAGTCTGAAACACCGACAGAGACGAGTCTGAAACACAGAGACGAGTCTGAAACACCGACAGAGACGAGTCTGAAACACCGATTCTTCAGTCCGGGTCCGGTCTGCATGTTGAGACCCTGCAGCTCCAGAAAGCACTTTTTGTACCAAGTTTTGTCGTTGCCAATAAAACCCAGAAGATTCCCCGCTGAGGGAACGTCTGTCCGCCATCTGTCTCCTTTTTCTGACTCCTTGTGTCTCTCTCCTTCATTTCATTTCATTTCAAACCTTTATTTAGACAGATAGGTCCCTTGAGATCATGGATCTCTTTTACAAGGGAGACCTGCATCAATTTAGTTCCACATGAAACATAAAAACAACATAAAAACAACAATAGAGGACATCATATTTACATATTCACCAACACTTACAAACACCCATAGTGTCAGAAAGCATCTCGTGCAGACGTGCCTTCAAAACATTCATCTCAATTTCAATTTGGACTGTAGGCTGTTCCAAGCAAGTGGAGCTGCGCACATAAAAGCTGTCTCACCCAAGACAGTCCTTACTCTTGGTACATCCAACAAGACTACATCCTGCGACCTCAGACAATAGCTGCTTGCTATGTGCTTGCTATGTTTGTTTCTGTCTCCTTTTTCCTGTCTCCTCGTTTCAGTCTCCTCGTTTCTGTCTCCTTGTTTCTGTCTCCTTGTTTCTGTCTCATTGTTCCTGTCTCCTTGTTTCTGTCTCTCCTTGTTTCTGCCTCCTTTTTCCTGTCTCCTCGTTTCTGTCTCCTTGTTTCTGTCTCTCCTTGTTTCTGTCTCCTTGTGTCTGTCTCCTTGTTTCTGTCTCCTTGTGTCTGTCTCCTTGTTTCTGTCTCCTTGTTTCTGTCTCCTTGTTTCTGACTCCTTGTGTCTGTCTCCTTGTTTCTGTCTCCTTTTTCCTGTCTCCTCGTTTCTGTCTCCTTGTGTCCGTCTCCTTGTTTCTGTCTCCTTGTGTCTGTCTCCTTGTTTCTGTCTCCTTGTGTCCGTCTCCTTGTTTCTGTCTCCTTGTTTCTCACTCCTTGTGTCTGTCTCCTTGTTTCTGTCTCCTTTTTCCTGTCTCCTCTTTTCTGTCTCCTTGTTTGTCTTAATTCTGAGAATGAGGCCTTATTTTAAGCAACAACAACAAACCCACGGCAGCTCGTCCTCCTCAGATTTGCTGGTAGAGATTTCCAGATTAAGGAAAGTATTTTGTGTTTTCGGCAGCAGATATTTGGTTTTAAGATTTAGCCTCCGAACACTGATGATGATGATGATGATGATGATGATGATGATGATGCTCTGCTTTTGTACATTTTATTAGCTGTTATATATTATATCTGTTCCTGACTTTAATTTAATTGTTTGAGTCTCGAAGTCTCAGGATAAGGATCCGTTAGAATGACTTAAGTGTTTCGAGTAAATAAAGAACACCCATAACATCCTCCAGACCCCACACCCGCTCCAGAGACCACCTCACCCCGTCCTCCAGACCCCACACCCGCTCCAGAGATCTCGTCACCCCGTCCTCCAGACCCCACACCCGCTCCAGAGACCTCGTCACCCCGTCCTCCAGACCCCACACCCGCTCCAGAGACCTCGTCACCCCGTCCTCCAGACCCCACACCCGCTCCAGAGACCACGTCACCCCGTCCTCCAGACCCCACACCCGCTCCAGAGACCACGTCACCCCGTCCTCCAGACCCCACACCCGCTCCAGAGACCACGTCACCCCGTCCTCCAGACCCCCACACCCGCTCCAGAGACCACGTCACCCCGTCCCTCCAGACCCCACACCCCGCTCAGAGACCCACCTCACCCCGTCCTCCAGACCCCACACACCCGCTCCCAGAGGACCAACGTCACCCCGTCCTCCAGACCCCACACCCGCCTCCAGAGACCACGTCACCCCGTCCTCCAGACCCCACACCCGCTCCAGAGACCACGTCCACCCCGTCCTCCAGAACCCCACACCCCGCTCCAGAGACCAACCATCACCCCGCTCCCTCCAAGACCCCACACCCGCTCCAGAGACCACGTCACCCCGTCCTCCAGACCCCACACCCGCTCCAGAGGACCACGTCACCCCGCCTCCAGACCCCACACCCGCTCCAGAGACCACCTCACCCCTGTCCTCCAGACCCCACACCCGCTCCAGAGACCACCTCACCCCCGTCCTCCAGACCCCCACACCCGCTCCAGAGACCACGTCACCCCGTCCTCCAGACCCCACACCCGCTCCAGAGACCACGTCACCCCGTCCTCCAGACCCCACACCCGCTCCAGAGTACCACCTCACCCCGTCCTCCAGACCCCACACCCGCTCCAGAGACCACGTCACCCCGTTCCTCCAGACCCCACACACCGCTCCAGAGACCACTCACCCCGTCCTCCAGATCCCCACACCCGCTCCAGAGACCACCTCACCCCGTCCTCCAGGACCCCACACCCGCTCCAGAGACCACCTCACCCCGTCCTCCAGACCCCACACCCGCTCCAGAGACCACCTCACCCCGTCCTCCAGACCCCACACCCGCTCTCAGAGACCACATCACCCCGTCCTCCAGACCCCCACACCCGCTCCAGAGACCACCTCACCCCGTCCTCCAAGACCCCACACCCGCTCCAGAGACACCTCACCCGCTCCTCCAGACCCACAACCCGCTCCAGAGACCACATCACCCCGTCCTCCAGACCCCACACCCGCTCCAGAGACCACCTCACCCCGTCCTCCAGACCCCACCACCCGCTCCAGAGACCACCTCACCCCGTCCTCCAGACCCACACCCGCTCCAGAGACCACCTCACCCCGTCCTCCAGACCCCACACCTGCTCCAGAGACCACATCACCCCGTCCTCCAGACCCACACCGCTCCAGAGACCTCGTCCCACCCCGTCCTCCAGACCCACACCCGCTCCAGAGACCACATCACCCCGTCCTCCAGACCCCACACCCGCTCCAGAGACCTCGTCACCCCGTCCTCCAGACCCCACACCCGCTCCAGAGACCACATCACCCGTCCTCCAGACCCACACCCGCTCCAGAGACACTCACCCACCCGTCCTCCAGACCCCACACCCGCTCCAGAGACCACGTCACCCCGTCCTCTCAGACCCCACACCCGCTCCAGAGATCTCGTCACCCCGTCCTCCAGACCCCACACCCGCTCCAGAGACCACCTCACCCCGTCCTCCAGACCCCACACCCGCTCCAGAGACCACATCACCCCGTCCTCCAGACCCCACACCCGCTCCAGAGACCACATCACCCCGTCCTCCAGACCCCACCCGCTCCAGAGACCACATCACCCCGTCCTCCAGACCCCACACCGCTCCAGAGACCACCTCACCCCGTCCTCCAGACCCCACACCCGCTCCAGAGACCACCTCACCCCGTCCTCCAGACCCCACACCCGCTCCAGAGACCACCTCACCCCGTCCTCCAGACCCCACACCCGCTCCAGAGACCACCTCACCCCGTCCTCCAGACCCCACACCCGCTCCAGAGACCACATCACCCCGTCCTCCAGACCCCACCCTGCTCCAGAGACCACATCACCCCGTCCTCCAGACCCCACACCCTCCAGAGACCACCTCACCCCGTCCTCCAGACCCCACACCCGCTCCAGAGACCACCTCACCCCGTCCTCCAGACCCCACACCCGCTCCAGAGACCACATCACCCCGTCCTCCAGACCCCACACCCGCTCCAGAGACCACCTCACCCCGTCCTCCAGACCCCACACCCGCTCCAGAGACCACATCACCCCGTCCTCCAGACCCCACACCCGCTCCAGAGACCACCTCACCCCGTCCTCCAGACCCCACACCCGCTCCAGAGACCACCTCACCCCGTCCTCCAGACCCCACACCCGCTCCAGAGACCACGTCACCCCGTCCTCCAGACCCCACACCCGCTCCAGAGACCACGTCACCCCGTCCTCCAGACCCCACACCCGCTCCAGAGACCACGTCACCCCGTCCTCCAGACCCCACACCCGCTCCAGAGACCACATCACCCCGTCCTCCAGACCCCACACCTGCTCCAGAGACCACATCACCCCGTCCTCCAGACCCCACACCCGCTCCAGAGACCACCTCACCCCGTCCTCCAGACCCCACACCCGCTCCAGAGACCACCTCATCTCACCCTTCCCGCAGCCTTCGCTCATCAAATGCCAATCTCATTTCTATCCCCACACGAACCAAGCTCCGAACCTGGGGGGACAGAGCCTTGCCCATCGCTGTCCCCACCCTCTGGGGCGACACAGCCTTCTCCATCGCTGCCCCCACCCTCTGGAACTCCTTCTAAAAAACACATCAGAGACTGCACCGACCCCTGCACCGACCCCCCCACCTTCAAAACACTGACCAAAACACACACCTCTTCAGACTGGCTTTTAATGTGTGAATTATGTTGTGTTGCTGTTTTAATATTTTTTTCATTTCTATTATATCTCGTTTTATGACCACTGTAAAGCGTCTTTGAGCACCTGAAAAAGCGCTTGGAAATGAAATGTATTATTAATATTATTATTATTTTTATTATTATATTAAGCGCTTTGAGCACCAGGAAAAGCGCTATATAAATGTAATGTATTATCATTATTATATTATATTTTGTTTGTATTTACTTGCACTATTTGATCTGTTTGATTGTGTTGCACTGTTGGAGGAGCGTAGATGTAATTGTCATAACTACGCTGTAGCTATGAACAAATGACAATAAATGCCTGGAATCCTTGAATCTTGAATCAGATGCCCTCAAACAAAACAAAGAAACAACCCATGTTTTGTTTGTTTTGTTTTGTTCTTCCTCCTCCGAAGAGACGCAGGATGAAATCTGGAGCGTCATCATTGTGCTTACTCAGTCTCCTAGCAACAGGAAACATCTGCCTCCGAGAGGACCAATCAGGACGCACGCAAAGAGAGGTGTGTGTGTGTGTGTGTGTGTGTGTGTGTGTGTGTGTGTGTGTGAGAACGGGATATTTTAGGAGGCGTCTCACCCCTTCAGGAGCTCTGGAGCTGGAAGTGTCTGCAGGGAACGAGAAAGCGACTGATTTCAGGCCGGTAAAGAGCGTCTGTGAGTCGGCGTGAGAACGGTGGATTCGTCGCCGAAGAGCGGAGCATTTTACCGGAGAAAGAGAGGCTTTAAAACTGGGATTAACGGACCTGCTGCTGGGCTGAATCATAGGTAAGAAGCTCGGATATCTGATGGATTTAATGGAGGTGCACTTTGCATTTCAAACAGCAGCTATACTCTCTTTTTGAAACTGCGCATTGGACAAGTTTAGCTTTCAAACGTGGATGAAGAAAGAAGGAAATCACAAAAAACAGGAGAATAGGTCAGAAAAAAGTTAGATTTAGAAGTGAGATCAAATGAAAATAACATGCAAACTGAAGAAAAACATAATATATGTGCATAATTCTCCATACTAATATATTTTTAAACGATATTTGTCCTAAATTAAAAGGAATACATCATTTTTACACTTCAAGTAAATCTCAGGACTGCAAATTAGATATTTTGCAGATAAACTGAGAGATTGAGAGTTGTTCTATTGGTTAATAAAAGTGTCTTTATAATCATAATAATGAAATATATAACTATATAATGGATTATTGTTGCACTTGTCAAAACAGGGCTAAAAAGTGCTATTTTGATTAAAGTAGGTTATAAAGGAAAAGTACGTTAAATTAACATGTTTGGTTATAATTCAGCTGTTTTACCCTGTAGAGTATCTGAGCATCACACACACGCGCACGCACGCACACACACACACACTTCCCACGCATCCCTTTCTCATGCATCATTCTACTCAGCAGTCGTTTGTTAAACTGAGTCACTGCAGCAGATTCAGGGAAAGCTGGCGAGAACGAAAAAGCTTCCCACTCTGTGTTTATGATTGATTTATGGCATTTTAAATAACACACACACACACACACACACACACACACACACACACACACACACACACACACACCCTCTTATCTCTCCTCCTCTTTCTTGAATCTACTGAGCTTGCAAGGAAAACAGATTTCTTTTTTTCAAAGACTGCTTTCTAAATGATAAAGGATAAACCCAGGATGTAATATAGCAGTGTTTTAATGTGGAAATCCTCAAAATTAATTGCAGATATATTGACATTAATAAGACATTTAATATCACATTTCATACAAAAAATGAACGTTCATATTATTTTATTCATTTTTGATCCATTTACATTTTAGTTTTCATGTTATCACATTTTATTTACATTTATTTGATCGATTTTTGTTTCATTCTCGTTTTGAAGGCCTTTCTTCTTCTGATAATGGGTTTTTTGTTTGATGTTTCTTCAAATGTATCCTTTGATAAAGGCTTTACACCAAAAACATGTCGACATTATCGTCAGGCTGTTTGGAATATAAAGCGTATCACCCAGTAAGCACCTGGTTAAAATGCTATCAAGGGGTTCAAATGGGCGTTATCAGATATCGATAAGTAACGACGTAGTAGATTGTATTATTGGTTTTCATGATTGATCCCAAAAAGAAGGACCAAAAGATAATGTTTGCACATCCAGGATGTAGAAAGGTGGTTTAACCCTTCGATGCCCGAGTGACTGGACCCTCTTCCAGAAGTGGGTCAAAAAGGACCCGTATTAGAATGTGTTTTTATGCCATTTGTGTCATTTTGGTTAAGAAAAATCACTATTTTGGTTCACACTAGAAATATTTTATATTTAATTTTTCAATATTTATAATTTTAGCAATTTTTTTTACATTTTGAAAAAAAAACGAAATTCCATAGAAAATGCATGCGAGTCATTTTTGACCCACTTATGGAAACTTGGGGTAGAAATACAAAAAATACAATTTCTTAAAATGTATACAATTTTAATTTAAAATGTGAATGGCATGATATCCAAAACATGTTTTTTGAGGAATAGCTCGAATATGAAATGATAAAAAAAATGTAATTACAAAGATACTTCAAGAAAACCACCTCACCGGGTCCAAAAAGACCCACTTGTGCATCTGAGGGTTAAACAAAGAAAACATCCAATTACAGGTTGGCAGCTCTGAAAGATGGTTTACTTCCTTCATGATAACATTATTTATGGTTCCTCCTCCTCCTCCCCCTCCTCCTCCTCCTCCTCCTCCTCCTCCTCCTCCCCCTCCTCCTCCTCCTCCTCATCCTCCCCCTCCTCCTCCTCCTCCTCCTCCTCCTCCTCCTCCTCCTCCTCCAGGAGATGTGGATATCAGTGAAGAGGCAGTGATTCAGCAGCTGAGCATCTGTGGATCTTCAGCAGGTAATCAGAGCTCCTTTCTGTCACCTCGTTGACTCCCAGTGGACTCATGTGATCATCCAGGCACCACGACTGGCTTCATGGTGATGGAAGCAGGCGGTTTGATGGCCCTATAGCACACGTACATGTAATATCGTGTCCGTGCAACAAGCTGCTTGTGACATATTATCACACCAAAGTTAAAATAGCGTACATTTGAGCACTAGTGGCATATTTTACACATCCAACAGACACCAATAAACCATCATCTTTAATGCTCTTAGCTCAGGTTTGGTCTCCACCCAATATTACTGTAGCTAAAGGCTCTAAGAACCAAAACAATACGTTTAACTACTCAAGCTGTATAACTCTAAAGTGTGGCTTTGAACAGTCTCTGGTAAGCTGTATTCATCTCAATTGATTGAATGTTGTAAATATGAAATACAGTGGCCTCAAATATCCTAATTCTCTCCAACCTCATTATCAACCTCTGAACGAGGGCTCAGCACATGTTTGAATTGTTGGGTAAAAAAGGGTCTCCCTCTGTTAAGTTGTCTAATGCCTGTTTTCCGTTCCCTCCAGCAGCCCCTTCCCTGTGAGAGAAACAAACCCATTCAACAACGTCGAAAGTTGCTTACTTCAAGAGGAAATATGCGGAGGAGGAGGATTTACACAGAGGCCTACATGGATATTTTCAAAAAGTATGTCCTGCCTATTGATCAGAATGTCCTTTCACTATTCATGAGTTTCTTAAAACCCGTGATTTGATGTGGTTTCATCCTTGAGCCATCTCAAGTGTTTGTCATCTTTGCATTGTAGAGGTTTTCTTTACATTTCTGTGTGTGTTGCCTTTCTGTTTATAACCCTGAGCATCTTCTCTCTTCGTGTATATCAGTGTGTAGTGTCTCTACTTTAAAGAGTCCTCTCCTGCTGATGTTCAGGTGTATATCAGTGTGTAGTGTCTCTACTTTAAAGAGTCCTCTCCTGCTGATGTTCAGGTGTATATCAGTGTGTAGTGTCTCTACTTTAAAGAGTCCTCTCCTGCTGATGTTCAGGTGTATATCAGTATGTAGGGTCTCTACTTTAAAGAGTCCTATCCTGCTGATGTTCAGGTGTATATCAGTATGTAGTGTCTCTACTTTAAGAGTCCTCTCTGTTGATGTTCAGGTGTATATCAGTATGTAGTGTCTCTACTGTAAGAGTCCTCTCCTGCTGATGTTCAGTGTATATCAGTGTGTAGTGTCTCTACTTTAAAGAGTCCTATCCTGCTGATGTTCAGGTGTATATCAGTATGTAGTGTCTCTACTTTAAAGAGTCCTCTCCTGTTGATGTTCAGGTGTATATCAGTATGTAGTGTCTCTACTGTAAGAGTCCTCTCCTGCTGATGTTCAGGTGTATATCAGTATGTAGGGTCTCTACTTTAAAGAGTCCTATCCTGCTGATGTTCAGGTGTATATCAGTATGTAGTGTCTCTACTTTAAAGAGTCCTCTCCTGTTGATGTTCAGGTGTATATCAGTATGTAGTGTCTCTACTGTAAGAGTCCTCTCCTGCTGATGTTCAGGTGTATATCAGTGTGTAGGTCTCTACTTTAAAAGAGTCCTCTCCTGCTGATGTTCAAGTGTATATCAGTATGTAGTGTCTCTACTTTAAAGAGTCCTCTCCTGCTGATGTTCAGGTGTATATCAGTATGTAGTGTCTCTACTGTAAGAGTCCTCTCCTGTTGATGTTCAGGTGTATATCAGTATGTAGTGTTTCTACTTTAAAGAGTCCTCTCCTGCTGATGTTCAGGTGTATATCAGTATGTAGTGTCTCTACTTTAAAGAGTCCTCTCCTGCTGATGTTCAGTGTATATCAGTATGTAGTGTCTCTACGTAGAGTCCTCTCCTGCTGATGTTCAGGTGTATATCAGTATGTAGTGGCTCTACTTTAAAGAGTCCTCTCCTGCTGATGTTCAGGTGTAATATCAGTGTGTAGTGTCTCTACTTTAAAGAGTCCTCTCCTGCTGATGTTAAGGGTGTATATCAGTGTTAGTGGTCTCTACTTTTAAAGAGTCCTCTCCTGCTGATGTTCAGGTGTATATCAGTATGTAGTGTCTCTACTTTAAAGAGTCCTCTCCTGCTGATGTTCAGGTGTATATCAGTATGTAGTGTCTCTACTTTTAAAGAGTCCCTCTCCTGCTGATGATCAGGTGTATATCAGTATGTAGTGTCTCTACTTTAAAGAGTCCTCTCCTGCTGATGTTCTGGTGTATATCAGTATGTAGTGTCTCTACTTAAAGAGTCCTCTCCTGCTGATGTTCAGGTGTATATCAGTATGTAGTGTCTCTACTTTAAAGAGTCCTCTCCTGCTGATGTCCAGGTGTATATCAGTATGTAGTGTCTCTACTTTAAAGAGTCCTCTCCTGCTGATGTTCAGGTGTATATCAGTATGTAGTGTCTCTACTTTAAAGAGTCCTCTCTTGCTGATGCTCAGGTGTGTATCAGTATGTAGTGTCTCTACTTTAAAGAGTCCTCTCCTGCTGATGTTCAGGTGTATATCAGTATGGAGTGTCTCTACTTTAAAGAGTCCTCTCCTGATGATGTTCAGGTGTATATCAGTATGTAGTGTCTCTACTTTAAAGAGTCCTCTCCTGCTGATGTTCAGGTGTATATCAGTATGTAGTGTCTCTACTTTAAAGAGTCCTCTTCCTGCTGATGTTCAGGTGTATATCAGTATGTAGTGTCTCTACTTTAAAGAGTCCTCTCCTGCTGATGTTCAGGTGTATATCAGTATGTAGTGTCTCTACTTTAAAGAGTCCTCTCCTGCTGATGTTCAGGTGTATATCAGTATGTAGTGTCTCTACTTTAAAGAGTCCTCTCCTGCTGATGTTCAGGTGTATATCAGTATGTAGTGTCTCTACTTTAAAGAGTCCTCTCCTGCTGATGTTCAGGTGTATATCAGTATGGAGTGTCTCTACTTTAAAGAGTCCTCTCCTGCTGATGTTCAGGTGTATATCAGTATGTAGTGTCTCTACTTTAAAGAGTCCTCTCCTGCTGATGTTCAGGTGTATATCAGTATGTAGTGTCTCTACTTTAAAGAGTCCTCTCCTTGCTGATGTTCAGGTGTATATCAGTATGTAGTGTCTCTACTTTAAAGAGTCCTCTCCTGCTGATGTTCAGGTGTATATCAGTATGTAGTGTCTCTACTTTAAAGAGTCCTCTCCTGCTGATGTTCAGGTGCATATCAGTATGTAGTGTCTCTACTTTAAAGAGTCCTCTCCTGCTGATGATCAGGTGTATATCAGTATGTAGTGTCTCTACTTTAAAGAGTCCTCTCCTGCTGATGTTCTGGTGTATATCAGTATGTAGTGTCTCTACTTTAAAGAGTCCTCTCCTGCTGATGTTCAGGTGTATATCAGTATGTAGTGTCTCTACTTTAAAGAGTCCTCTCCTGCTGATGTTCAGGTGTATATCAGTATGTAGTGTCTCTACTTTAAAGAGTCCTCTCCTGCTGATGTTCAGGTGTAGTCTCAGTATGTAGTTGTCTCTACTTTAAGAGTCCTCTCCTGCTGATGATCAGGTGTATATCAGTATGTAGTGTCTCTACTTTAAAGAGTCCTCTCCTGCTGATGTTCAGGTGTATATCAGTATGTAGTGTCTCTACTTTAAAGAGTCCTCTCCTGCTGATGTTCAGGTGTATATCAGTATGTAGTGTCTCTACTTTAAAGAGTCCTCTCCTGCTGATGTTCAGGTGTATATCAGTATGTAGTGTCTCTACTTTAAAGAGTCCTCTCCTGCTGATGTTCAGGTGTATATCAGTATGTAGTGTCTCTACTTTAAAGAGTCCTCTCCTGCTGATGTTCAGGTGTATATCAGTATGTAGTGTCTCTACTTTAAAGAGTCCTCTCCTGCTGATGTCAGGTGTATATCAGTATGTAGTGTCTCTACTTTAAAGAGTCCTCTCCTGCTGATGTTCAGGTGTATATCAGTATGTAGTGTCTCTACTTTAAAGAGTCCTCTCCTGCTGATGTTCAGGTGTATATCAGTATGTAGTGTCTCTACTTTAAAGAGTCCTCTCTGCTGATGTTCAGGTGTATATCAGTATGGAGTGTCTCTACTTTAAAGAGTCCTCTCCTGCTGATGTTCAGGTGTATATCAGTATGGAGTGTCTCTACTTTAAAGAGTCCTCTCCTGATGATGTTCAGGTGTATATCAGTATGTAGTGTCTCTACTTTAAAGAGTCCTCTCCTGCTGATGTTCAGGTGTATATCAGTATGTAGTGTCTCTACTTTAAAGAGTCCTCTCCTGCTGATATTCAGGTGTGTATCAGTATGAAGTGTCTCTACTTTAAAGAGTCCTCTCCTGATGATGTTCAGGTGTATATCAGTATGGAGTGTCTCTACTTTAAAGAGTCCTCTCCTGATGATGTTCAGGTGTATATCAGTATGTAGTGTCTCTACTTTAAAGAGTCCTCTCCTGCTGATGTTCAGGTGTATATCAGTATGTAGTGTCTCTACTTTAAAGAGTCCTCTCCTGCTGATATTCAGGTGTGTATCAGTAGGTAGTGTCTCTACTTTAAAGAGTCCTCTCCTGCTGATATTCAGGTGCATATCAGTATGAAGTGTCTCTACTTTAAAGAGTCCTCTCTTGCTCATGTTCAGGTGTATATCAGTATGTAGTGTCTCTACTTTAAAGAGTCCTCTCCTGCTGATGTTCAGGTGTATATCAGTATGGAGTGTCTCTACTTTAAAGAGTCCTCTCCTGATGATGTTCAGGTGTATATCAGTATGTAGTGTCTCTACTTTAAAGAGTCCTCTCCTGCTGATGTTCAGGTGTATATCAGTATGTAGTGTCTCTACTTTAAAGAGTCCTCTCCTGCTGATATTCAGGTGTGTATCAGTATGTAGTGTCTCTACTTTAAAGAGTCCTCTCCTGCTGATGTTCAGGTGTATATCAGTATGGAGTGTCTCTACTTTAAAGAGTCCTCTCCTGATGATGTTCAGGTGTATATCAGTATGTAGTGTCTCTACTTTAAAGAGTCCTCTCCTGCTGATGTTCAGGTGTATATCAGTATGTAGTGTCTCTACTTTAAAGAGTCCTCTCCTGCTGATGTTCAGGTGTATATCAGTATGTAGTGTCTCTACTTTAAAGAGTCCTCTCCTGCTGATGTTCAGGTGTATATCAGTATGTAGTGTCTCTACTTTAAAGAGTCCTCTCCTGCTGATGTTCAGGTGTATATCAGTATGTAGTGTCTCTACTTTAAAGAGTCCTCTCCTGCTGATGTTCAGGTGTATATCAGTATGTAGTGTCTCTACTTTAAAGAGTCCTGTGTGAATGTGTTGGTCTAAATGCTTCTGTGTTCTTGTTCTGCAGCACTTGATACTGCAGGAGGATCGGAGCTGCATCCTGAAGCTTTCCCTGGAAAAACTGAGGTTTCTGGAGGATCCTGAAGCCTACCTGAGGCGCTCCGTCCTCATCAACAACCTGCTGAGGAAGATCCACCATGAAGAGGAAGAACTGGAGGAAGAGGAGGAGGAAGAAGAAGAGGAAGAGGTAGAAGAACAGGAGGAGGAAGAAGAAGAAGATGAGGGGGTGATAGGAGAGAGGAGGTTGTTTTACCCGGACAGGAAGAGGGTTAAAGTGCTGGTGATGGATTGTTGCTCTCCAGCGTTTGGTCTGGAGGAGCTTCAGACGTACAAATTGGTGCCGTTTTACCCGTCGTCCGGATGCCTTTACAGCCTGGGAGCCTGTCCAGGAATCACCCCGAACCACCAGGTGCTTCTTTACAACCTGGACGACAACGGATGATCCTCCAATCAGAGAGGGCAAAAGTACACACATCCTTTACTCAAGTACAGATACTCGTGTTTAAAAATACTCTGGTGAAAGTAGAAGTACTGACTAAACTTCTTTACTCAAGTGAAAGTAAAGAGGCTTTGAAGTGTACTTCAGTAAAAAGTCCCCATAACTAGCAGCTGTTTTAAAGAGTACCTGACCTCCCTTTATATTAATAGAACAATAATGTCATTGTTAGCTAATGAATGTTTTCATGCTGAACAACGGCAACATGACAACGTTTCCATTGGTCCCTCTTCTTTAGAGAAGACCAGGAAATGATGGATACACGGATCGTGTTCAAATCAATAGGCACGCAATGACTCTAAAGAATAATGATCACGCCACCAAACACACATTCAGACTAAAGGAACCAGCTGTTTGGGAAATGAGAGAAGTAGAAAGTACAGGTATTTGGGTTCAACATGTAAGAAGTAGAAAGTACAGGTATTTGGGTTCAACATGTAAGAAGTAGAAAGTACAGGTATTTGGGTTCAACATGTAAGAAGTAGAAAGTACAGGTATTTGAGTTCAACATGTAAGAAGTAGAAAGTACAGGTATTTGGGTTCAACATGTAAGAAGTAGAAAGTACAGGTATTTGGGTTCAACATGTAAGAAGTAGAAAGTACAGGTATTTGGGTTCAACATGTGAGAAGTAGAAAGTACAGGTATTTGAGTTCAACATGTAAGAAGTAGAAAGTACAGGTATTTGAGTTCAACATGTAAGAAGTAGAAAGTACAGGTATTTGTGTTCAACATGTAAGAAGTAGAAAGTACAGGTATTTGAGTTCAACATGTAAGAAGTAGAAAGTACAGGTATTTGAGTTCAACATGTAAGAAGTAGAAAGTACAGGTATTTGAGTTCAACATGTAAGAAGTCAAAGTAAAAAGTGGTCAGAAAAACAAGTAGTGGAGTAAAGTACTGATACCAGAAACATGTACTTAAGTACAGTAACGAAGTCCACTACTTCCCACCTCTGTCCAGACGTCACTTTCAGGCCTAGGAAATGCATCAGTTCACGTTACGAGCAAGTGGACATAATGCTTCCCGTTTGTTTAAAATCCCCTGAAGGGAAGCCGCTGTTGTTTAAAACCGTGGAGGGACAGGTGGCGTAGGGTCTATTTTGTTTGTTTATATCCAGGATCAACAAGGTTTTTGAAGTCAATCTCTGTCTCAGCGTCACTGCCATTTTACTGAAATTTTGAGAGACTTGTTGTTGTTGTTGTGTTATGGATTCTTATTCTTATTGTTGCCCATGTGAACCGTGAGCGTTTTCAGGGATGTACAGACGTAAGCCACTATTTTTTGATGCACCTTGGCTTACGTGCTGAATGCTTACGTCACCTTTTTATGCTACTGTGTGATTTATGAAATATTGTTTGTAACATTCCCTGGACTGTGTGAATTGTCCTGATATCTCAAGATACGTTCTGAGGTTTGTTTACTTCCTGTGGGAAGACTGTTTCTCTGTGATTATTGTCCTGTGTTTTGCATCACTCTGCTGCCCCCTGCTGGTGAAATCACTCACATTACAGCCCTTTCTCGTGGCTGCTGTGTTCAAGTCTCACAATGAAAGGGAAAGAAAAGTAATTATGGAACTTAAAACTCCCAATCTAGCATTTACAAGCAGTATATAAGCATTTAATAAAGTTGAATGGAGGCTTGTGTATAACTTAAATGAATTAAATACAGATAGAATACCCTACACCTACAGAGTAATATTTCTATACAAACATTATAAGAACTTATAACTGCCACCAAATACTATACTACAGCATTATAATGTGTACAAAACATGTATTAAAGGTTTATAAAGTGCTTATAGTGCTAAATAGTTGGGGGTGTATTTACGTTTTTCAGAATAAAAGGTCCTTACTTTTCTTTTAGTTGAGAAGTGAAAGAAGTTGAGTGCCTTCTTGTGGGCACTCAGAGAATATATCAGGTCCTTCTGATGTTCAGTTTCAAAATAAAAGACCTTTGAAATCTCATATTTGAGCTATCGTCCCTCTATTTTTTTCAGTGGCGAACCGTGTCTATCACAACCGGACCTTCTAGACACACCCGCCCCCCCCCCTCCCCGCCGGTATAATGTCCGTCTTTTCACTGAATTGTCGTCTTGAAAAGGGAACTCACAACAATTCCGCAACACCATCATCTTCACCTGTTGCACTTGCCATTTCAACGTTAAAGACAATAAAACGGCATGAATTGCTTCGTCGCATTCATAGATCCTTTGTCTCGAGTCAGTTAACTAGCGGGCCTTCTAGAATACCCTGGAACCGAGGGGAACTCTGGAAGAACACGCCCATTGGCTACAAATCAATATATGATTGGTTGATCAAACTGTCAGTCCAAACGTACGCTCTCATTCAGTGCAACGGCCAGGGCATTCTATCAAGGATGTAGAATACCTTGGTTGAAGGATATTCTACCCAGAGACCCAGAACAAGATCTGATTGGTTGGTTTCTTTTCTAACACAAATCCACTGAAATGCGTAGTGCATGGATCAAGATCACATTTCTAAAATGTGCATAAGGTGTTGAAGAGATGATTTATTCACAGTGCAGGTATAATAGGGTGTTTCTCAATGTCGAGGACGCTTCCTTGGTAGGACATGCATGTCTTCCGAGTCAGGTCCTTCAGAAGCGAAGCAAGAATCCTTCCAGCCTCTGGAAACGAAGAATGGTGGAACAGGCTAACAGGTGTGCAGGTGTGCGTCATATGCGAGGCCCTGCTTTAAATAGAGCGCGATTTCCGCCAAAGATTTGGAAATGTGTCCGTACGCAAAGCATTTGACCGAGAAGGACAAACAAATCAACGTAACACTGTAATATTACAGATCAACAACACAGAAGAAAAAGTGTTTGAATGCGTACATTAACAGGTTTATGATATCACTGCCCGTCTAAGACACGATCTGACTTTCATTACATTTGACTCGAGTGTTTCCTCAACTTAATGTGTTGCTTAAAATAATCCTTCTGCATCCAGTCTGTGACACTGTGAGTGTTGCACGGCCAGATACGGCTCAGCTGACTCAGATCAGGAGATATATGATACATTATGAAGTGATATGCCGCGGACTGTACGTAATGTTACTCTGAT